>VZTF01017492.1:730762-926621 GCA_013397755.1 Cnemophilus loriae | reverse complement strand
GCCCCGCCCCCGACCCCGGCCCCGGCCCCGGCTCGCTCCGCCCTTTGTCCCCAGGCGGGCCCCCGTGCTCGGGCCGGCAGCGGGCGCAGCAAAAGCGGGGCCGGCCGGCGCCCGGCGATAATCCCTGGCCAGCACCGTCAGCAGCGCCGGCCGCCACCTCCGCCCCGCCGCCGGCTGCGCACCTGCCCCTGCCCCGCTGCCCCACGCCGGCCTTTCATCGCCGCCCCGGGGTACCCGCTGTACCGACCATCACCGCCGCCCAGCCCCAGAGCCGCTCCCCGCCCGGGTCCCCATCCCTGTCCCGGCCCCGGCGCAGCGCTCTCGCGGCTGCCGCCGGTGGGAAGAGCCGGGACCCGGCTAGCCGGAGCATCTAGATCTTATTAACTTTTTAACTAAGTCCAATAAAAAAGGATGCAGCAGGGCTTGGAAGCTGTAGACCCACGATTCTGAATTCAAAGAAACAGAAATTGAATTAAAACAAATAATATTAACCACTTCAAAATTGCTACAAATAACTTAATGGCAATAATTGCTATTAATAATTTGCGAGCGTACTCAGTAGGTGAAGTTGAAGCAGCTCCAGAAGAGCTGTGCATGCGAGTCCATGCATGCGCCAGACACTCCTGCTGGTAAATTGCCGCAAGGAAGTACTTCAACTCAGTAGTTTGAACCCAGTGGGAGTTTTATGAGAAGATGGAGAGAGGAAAGATGGAGATGGTAAGCCAGTAAAGGGGAAATGCTAATTTGTCATTCACTCGCTGGTATGCAGTAGTTTGTTTGGCTTGCACAGGGAAGTGAAATCCAGTCACCAAATTCAGAGAGAGAGGCAGTTACTCTTTTGCCACTTACTCAAAAGAGAGCCTCCCTTGTAACTGGCTGCAGCATGACTTCAAGCTGATGTGTCAACAAGCATTGTTCCCTCTGCCGTGTATGCTCATAGGCATGGAAACATAGGCAGAAGAAGGGAAGTGATGGGAATCGGGGTTCATTTTATGTATGGATTTAGCTGTTGTGTCTCTAAAAGGTGCCTCAATGACTGTATTAATGACGTGGCTGAAATAACTGTTGTAAGACATCAGAACACCCTTTGTAAAGGGAACCTGCCCTGCATCTACTGAAGTAGCTAAATTAGAAGGAAGGTGAAAAGTGCTCCAGCAAGTGCATGTTGTTTACGACAGCTCCTAGTTCAGGCGTTTAATTGTCTGTCTCCTGGAGTACTGTAAAAGGTGCTGTATCGGTAGTACTCAGACTGGGTTTCCAAACTTTTTTTAATGCAATCTGCTGCTCTGCTGCATAGAGAGAATGATGAGATTTGTGTATGTCAAATGAACTAAAAGCAGTAATGTCTCACAGTGGTGTGTGACCTGCAATAAAGTACTGTGGTTCCCAGGACGTGTGACTAACCTTCACCAAAACACAGTGATGGTGGTTACAGTGAATTGTTTTTCAATATATAATACATATGGTGCTTAATTATCATCCAAATGCAATTTTAGTGTTCCCACAATACTACAAAGTGACTAAATCAGTTCAGCATGTTTAATATCACTAATATTTCAATAATTTAATTATTTTAAGATGTGAATTGCCTATTGAAAATCTGCTGTTGAATGTCCCTCAAAAAATAGTTGTATTTGTATTTTTTAGGATCTCTGTAAATAGAAATGTTTAAAAACACAGTAGAAAAACTCTGCAACTCATAGTTTCTAAATGGAGATAGATCTTTCAATGCTTTTTTAATGCTTGGTATAGTAGTGATTATTTGCACATTAATTGATTAACATGAACCCATGAAGTTTGGGCTGCATTTGATTCCACTGTAGACAGAAACAATATTTCAGAACACAAATCTGCACTGTACAAATGCAACATTGTATCTTTTTATTTTCAGGTGAGAATCACACGATTACTTACCTGACTGTATTTTCTAATATAAGACAATCAAGAATCAACTTCAGTAACAATATAGAAACTTGAATTTCTGTCCTGTGATAAAGGTGCTAAAAGAAGACTTAGCTGGCAATGTTCTGATTTTTTTCTAGGAACACATAAGGAATACAGCTGCATGGAAATACAAAAAAAAAATTAATTCTGGAGAGATTATCAGATAAACCCAATACAAACCCCATGGGTGTCTGCAGTGAAACCCCACTGAGTGTGATGAATGGGCCCACAATAAAATTGTCACTTTCTTTCAAGTGGCTCCAGTGTCATGTGAGCTCAAGCACAGGAATCTCATTATCTTCGCACTAGGAGGAACTAATAGCAATGTTTTTCTTTTGTCATGTGTGTTCAATAATGTGCTTCGTAACACTACATTAGGAGGATAACTTGAGATGGAAGTAGAGTAAGCTGGCATTGTGCCCCCCTTTTGAGTGCAGTGTGCCAAGGGAGCTCAAGCCATTCCTTGGGACTTCCTTGACAGAAAATCATTATTTGTTTTGAATCTGTAAGAGCAGCTGTCTGTTAGTTGTCTATCATGGGCAAATGGGATGGAAGATATTGATATCACATTTGTTTCTAAATTAGTCTGAAGCCTGGCTTTTGAGTCCAGTTTGCAGCTCAGTGGTGTGCTCTTTAACCTTTTAATGAGTTGAAGTCCTACTGAATAAATACAGTAAAACAAATGGAATCTAAATGCATGCATAAAGCTGCAGTTGGGCTTAGAAAGATGACCTGCGTGTTTAACATTAAGCACCCAATTCATTGCTTTATTAATGTGGTTAAATGTAATGGCACCTGTTATCCTCATGCCATGAATAAAACTAGGACCATGAAAACGGTACAAGAAATCAAATTGGTATCAATAAGATAAGGTTTTGCTTCCCAGAAGAGAACTTGCATGCCTGAATATTGGAGAAAGCCACTTCTGCCAGCTTTCCAGCTTTGTCTAGTGCTGGAAGCACCTGAATTTCCATTTTGGTTTGTAGAGTTCCCTCCATCAAAATAAGAAAGCCTCTATTGAAGTAACAAGAAAGAAAACCTCAGTTACTTTAGGTTATTGTACATTTGACTGGAAGAAGTCACTTTCTGCTACCATGCATGGCCACTTTTTCCAGCTGTATCTACTGGTCTAATGTGTGACGTTACAAAATTTATTGAAGGTTTGGTTCCTAATGCTCAGTGTTTAAAATCAGGTAGTATTTGTTCCTTGGTTGTTGCTTAGTTTCTTTTTAAAATTTGACTGATGATCAGGCCTTCAAACATGATCACTTCCAGGGCTCTGTTTGAACCCAGTTTTCATTTAATGTGCAAGTACACAAACTTAATTAAAGGCTACTTACTGCAGGTAGTTTTGGTGGCAGATATGCTTGGCTCTTCGTGGGACTACACATGTTGTGATGTGCAAATCTGGAATTAGCCCTGGAATTATCAAGTGCCTTGAGCCGCATAAACGTGTGGAAAGAGTGTTTTTTCCCATCAGACCCACTTCTCAGTAGGGGGCGTTTGTGAGATGTGTGGAGTTCCTCATTCCTGCATGAACTTATGGATCTCTACATTTGGGAATTACTGATGAAGTGGATTTGCCTCTCATGTTTCCAAGTTGTTGTGGTTTTTGTGCTATGGTGTTGCACTCCCAGATGCACCCCATCTGTGGTAGCTGATTGTGCCTGTGCAGTTTCTTTCCCACTGGGGAAAGTTACCTGTGGCACTCTCTCCCTCACTCTTGTGCCAAGTGCTATGTCACAGCTGCATGATGAAATTGTCTCTAGGCTGTAATCTGAAATAAAATCTAAAGACATGGGTGAACTCTTGTTTGAAAAGAGAATGATGAACAGTTTGTATGTGGAGATCTGAATTCTGACTGGTTTATGTCAGGGTCTGTGGATCTTCCCCACACACGCCTTTTTACCTCTGCAGGAAATTATACTCATACTGTTTTGAGTGTATTCCATTGTCTTTACACAGGCATCTGTTGAACAGCATTAGAAGCATAATCTAACCTTCTGTTTTCCTGGAGCTGGAGACACTCACTTTCTTCAAAGCTTATTTCCTTGCTGTTCAGAGTCCTGAAAAATACAGAGTAGATAAAATCAAGTACTGATAAAAATCAGGAATATAAATTTCCACTGAAAATGTTTCTAATTCCTCAACATTAGGAAATCCATCCTGTGGACTAAGGGACAGATGAAATTCACTAGGATAGAAGAAATTCTTCTGGAAGGCAGCAGTAGGAGTGGTGGTGGTGTGCAACAAAAAGCAAGGGGTCTCACCTCTCTCCATGCAAACTGCAATAAGTTTATACCAATAGAAGTTTTTAAAGTGTTCTTTTGTTGATATTCATGCAAAAAGACTCAACTTCCTCTTGTCCCAAGAAAATCAGTATTAAAAACATGTTGAATTTAAACTATTCTCCCAGTGGGAATCATATTGTCTGTTCATATATAAACCCATTTTCAAACAAATTAGCAAAAAGACCAGACTTTCAGTCTGGTTAAACTGTGAGTTAAAGTTTAACTCACAGTGTTAAAGACTTATATTGGATCCAGCCAATGGGAACCAAAAATACTGATTTGGAGTGTTAGCAGAAACATGTCTATTGTTGATCTTAGAAAATTTCATGTATGCTCAGCAAAGCAGAGGGTCACAGCAATTTATATAAATACGTAAGCCATCAGTAAGGCGGCCTCAGAGGGAGCATACTTGAATTTAAAACTGTGTGGAGGAGACTTGATCAGTAACAAGAATCACCTCCTGAGGAACTCTGTGATGAGTCCCATGAGCCACTTAGTGGTAAAGGTGAAGTACCTAGCCCGATCCTTTCTGAGGCCTAGCACTGGTTGGGTTCAAACAAATTATTCAGCATTATATGAATCAGTAATTTACACAGCTTTAACATATTTATATATTCAGGGATGTGAGAAGAGTCACAAAGATCAATGAATAGATATAGAGCAGTGTAACTTTTAAGAAACATTAATTCTTTTTCTATGATAATCTTAGTAAAAATTTATTTAAGAAAAAATTGCTGATTTAATTCCTACACTAGACACCTTGCCATGGACAGGCCATGCACATGTGACATGCTTCGCTTCTGATATTTCAGTGGTCAGACTCTCCATAGACCTGTCATAAACACACAGAGCTTCAAGAGAACTGTTATAGTAATATGAACAAGCAAGTTTTCTACAAGCTCATGAATCCTCCCTTTTGAGAAAAAGAAATAAAGGAATCAGTCTGAAGAGCATGTTACTGGCAAATTCTGTTTTTCTTCTGCCTTAACATTTTATCTTGAAAACTTCAGTCCAATGGGTCTGCCGGTCTTTCAGCATATTTACACGCCTACCTACATTCATGGCTTCTGCTGGAAACAGATGGAGCTATTTGGAAAGCCTATACATGTGCAGACACTCGGAAGTAAAAGACATTACCTCACTGAGAAGCAAGAAACATTAGGGACAAATGCTTCTCTTCATAGAGGCAAACAACATTCATTCTCCACTGTGTCATACCATTTGCAGAGTAAGTCATGGATAAAACATATCACTTGTCCCCCTTTCCACAGTTGAGACCACAGTGAAATTCAGCTTCACAAATCAAAACTTAAAACTTTAAACACAGCTGATGTCTTTGAGTAGGATCTATGCAGAACCCATAGCTGGATGTCAGGAGTAAAATCTCTTCATTCTCACTCCCCTCGCTCCCTGCCACCCTGCGTTTCAAAGCACTGTGGTTTCACCTGGGTAAGATGCTGAAAGACGAGTTTCCGGAGGCGATCCCGCGTTCTGCCCGACGTGTCGGACAGCTCTCCGGTTTGCCGGACAGAGCCTGGCGGGGGCTGCTTTGCGGTGGGCAGCGGCGGAGAGAGAGGCTTCCCTCGCCCCTCCCGCTCACCACGTCGTCCCGATCGCGCTTAGGGGCTGGGATCCCGCGGGACGGCGGCGGCTCCGGGATCCGCCTCTCCCTCCACCGCAAGATCCACCTCGGCGGCAAGGGGCTGGGGCGAGGGCACGGGCGCTCGCAGGAGGAGGAGCGGGGCGGGGCGGCCCCTCCCGGTACCAGGTATAAGCCGGTNCGGACCGCGCCTTCGCCGCCGCGGCAGCGGCGCACCGAGGGCACTCCCGACGGCTGTCCCGACGGCGTTCTCTGCCCCCCACGCTCAGGATCTCCTGCCCACCGGGAGAGGCTTGTCCCAAGAGCCGAGGGGCAGCGCATGGGAGTTTTTATTTCCCTCCCCCGCCACTGCGCCGGCGGACATTCCTCTGCATTTCTTAAGGGAGAAAACTCGGCAAAGAAGGGGGAGGAAGAAAGGCAGTAGAGAAGGGGGGGAAAGCTGATTGACTTGCAGAGAGGTGAAGCTTTCCTGTGGCTCCCACTGCACTTTGCACTGGAGACCTTCAGTCCACGCGAAGCTGGAGGATGGAGCCAGAGCCCTGGCCCGAGCTCACAGCAATGCCCCTCGGGGACAATGGGAGTGTCCACCTGGTGCCCGACACAGCCCTGCTGTCCCCGGGGAGAGGCACGGCCATGTTCATCATCCGCTGTGTTATCCCTTCACTTTACCTGCTCATCATCACTGTCGGCTTGCTGGGCAACATCACCCTCATGAAGATCTTCATTTCCAACAGTGCCATGAGAAGTGTGCCCAACATCTTCATCTCCAGCCTCGCTGCTGGTGATCTGCTCCTGCTAGTGACCTGTGTGCCTGTGGATGCCTCCCGGTATTTCTCTGACGAGTGGCTCTTTGGAGAAGTGGGCTGCAAGCTCATCCCTGTCATCCAGCTCACCTCCGTTGGTGTCTCTGTCTTCACCCTCACTGCCCTCAGTGCTGACAGGTAGGAAAGCTGGGCTGCCACTTCAGCTCTCTGCAGCTTGGGCTAAGGCTGGATGAAAGGTAAAGCACCTCTCTAGATAAGGTATCCCTGGTTTGCAATCCCCTCATTCCAACTTGTAAGGTGCCCATACATCTTCTTCCCTCACTGACCAATGGCAAGTGGTACTAATTGAAGTTAAAGGGTACCTGGAAATGGCTGTGCCTGGGCCCCCAGCTTCCAGGGTGTCAGCTGCAAGAAGTTTAGCCCTGTCTTCTGCACCTCTGGGAGGGTCCTGTAACAGTCCATATATTGAAATCTTATTCATTAGAGTAAGGTTTTAGATGCCAGATATGACCCTTGCCAGTGAGTCTAAGTCCCAGTGTTGTGTTAACAGGCAGTGAGTGACTTAAACCAAGTTAGGCACAGATGTATTTTTAATCAATTTATTTCTTTCTGCTGAGAAAGTGTATGCATGTGTGTCTCTGCCTTAGTAGAAGAGCAGGTTACCAGAGGTGACTGCCAGAACTAATTTAGCTTCTGGGAATTCAGAGACACCGAACAGCTCTGTTTTAATTGTCAGTCTTAAACTTTTGTTCAAACTATTCTTATTATCTTCTGAACTTTTAGAAAAGGAGGAAAAAAAATAAAATCTCCCCATACAAACAGGAAAGTAACACTTTTATCTCTAGTACTTGTCAAATTAGGAAGAAACAAAGAGCTGGATCTTCAGTTTTTCCTCCCAGTTACTGTGAAGGGGTACTTAAGGAATTTATAGCAACCGCGTGGCTGTAGGACTGTGCTTCAGGCTCTGAAAGAGAAAACCTTGCAGTGTAATTGCAAACTTAAATTATATGAAATTATCTTTGTTCTTTTATCTAAGCAATTTTTTTTGGCCAGAAATGAAAATGTTTAATTTCTTCTCCATAGAAATTCTCCCATTTTCTTTTTTTGGGTTTTGAACTGAGCCACTGCTTTATATTGGTGCATGATGTGAAGAGTCGAGTTTAGAAATATATCTTCACACTTAGACTAATGGTTCTGTAAAACTTTAATCCTTTATTTTCTTTAACAGACTGTAACTAATTTCTTTTTTTTTTCTCTTTAGCTAATTCAGTAGTAAATTGTCTGATTTCACCTCAGGGTAGTCTTCAGTGAACATTAATTTCAGTCCTGTTTGAATCAGGACCTAACCTATTTGTCTATAAAGACTGTAACTTGTGAAAATGGATTATGATTTTGAAGAAGAGCTTGCAAAACATGCCTTAAAGTGAATACCTGTAAATCTCTGATTACCTCAGTTTAATAGTATTTCAAAATCTGTCCTTACAGATTCGACGAAACCCTGCAGTTCTCCTTCTGCTCTATTTCCACTCCTTAAAACCTTGTGGTATGTTATTTGAAAAGGGCAGAAGTTAGTGGAGATCATCTCTCTAGAGAAATGTAATGTGAGGGAATGCTGGTGATTTAATGTTTAAGGATCCATTCATTTGCTTTTTAAATAGCTTTGGAGCATTCATTGTTTGATTTGCCAGATAATTTTATATCCTTCTTTTTATATCAGTAGAGATTCAAGAATTTATAATACTGAATCTGTTTACACTTAATGTATCTAGAATTGCACATACTAGGAAACAGCTACAGTTTGTGTGCTGAGACCAAATAAGCTCATAATAAATACATTCCTCCAGCATTTTGGAGTCCACAGTATATGCCAATGTCAGAAATTATTATACTAGGAATTTAACAATGTTTCTTTAACCTTTGTAGTTTTATTTTAGGTTACTGAGAACAAAAAGCTTTTATTTTCCAGTCAGAAGATCTTCCACTGACTTCAGAGACCAGTCTCCCAGGGCCCAGGAGATTGCTGTGTGAAGCTGGCTGAACTTTCAGTGGCATCTGGGTTGGAGTCGAATCCATGGTCTTTGTACAACACTTGTGTTGAACCAGAGGGGAGGCACTGGTGTGGAGGGGTTTCTGTGGCACTAATCTGTAGCCAGATTCTAATGTGTGCCATAACTAGATCAGTTGTGGGTGCTTATGCTGGCAGATCAGAAGTGGTGGCAGCGTCCTGCACCCAAGAGGTGCCGAGGAGGTGAGGCCTGGCTGGGGGCAGTGTTTTCTCCAGATAAGAGAATCTAGCATGGGATGTTAGAAGTTTTTAAACAGTGATGTCACCAAGAGGGCTCCATTATAATCCAGTGCCTATCTGGTCTGGTACACAATGTCTTCTTACATTTATGTAATGTCATAATTCTGTCATTCTTACATCTAGTGGCCCCTTCTTTCACAGATAATGCTCAAAGTACATTTTAATATAGGATAATTAAAGCCCTTCCTGCTTTTTGCTCCTTGTTACCATGAGACTGTATAGAATGCCAGACATTGATTACACTAAAGAGCAGACCTAGGAATACTCAGGATTCTTGGGAGCATGCCTGTGTGAATAAGGATAAGGGCAGTTGTCTTGGTTTCCACAGTCTAATTAACACTTATTGTTTATGTGGAAATTCTGCATGACAATTTCCTTGTGTGTGATACACTTAACAGAAGTAGGTAAAGAAGCTACAAACTCTGAATGATTGTTGCCAACAATCTGAAGCTATAAGGAAGAAAAAGTAGTACTAATTGCATATATATCTATTTTCTAAAGTTGCTTTATTTCATATGGGCTTTTTTTTGTCACAGAAGTCCTGCTCAGCATCAGTACTGCTTTCAGTGTGACAAACACGCACCTTTTATTTGGAAGCTGCATTATCTTGTACTTAGATTATTTGAGTTTTAATTTGGGAGTTTATGTGGGTGTGTACAAATGTAATATGTAATTTTTAACAATACTTTCCAGATTTCCCTAGAGCAGACTTGCAGATGAAATTTAGTAGCATATCTGCCCGAGGTTGCCCATCCCCATCACGGGAATAGCAGCTGATTCTTCCCACCCCAGAGGTCCTGGAGGTCTGGCTGTCAGGTGTGGGAAGTGGTGCACTGCTGCAGCCCTACACGTGTTGGGGCAGAGAGGGATGGGAGGTCAGTGGTGAAGGTGGGGATGGTGGCAGCAGAGATGATGCAGTGGTGGCACTGGTGGTGCAGGGTTTTGGTGTCAGAGCAGGATGCAATCTCCCTCTCCAATGGGATGGAGAAGGCAGCACAGGAGCTGTGCTGCTGAGCCAGCTGTCCCTTCTCACTGCCACACAGGAGATATGCAACCCTGCTCCTCACGGCCACTGATTTTTCTCTGTTGTGGAGAAACTGGACCACCTCTACAAACCTTAATATTTTTCTTGTTTATAAAACCAAGGAAAGAAGAGAGGGTGGATAACAGAAAGATAAAACTTAGTAGAGTGGATAACAAATGAGGAAAAGGAAGAGGGCTGAAATACAAAAATGTACAAAAAAAAAAAAGAGGGGAATTTAGGAGAGTGTAGGACAGAACACTCCCAATAGCACTCAGCACACCCTGAAAATGCCCAGAGCTGGTGTGTGATGGGCAGGGATGCACTTCTTAAAGATGTGGTGGGACAAGAATTGAAAAATGAGGCCTTGATGAGCTTGTTTCTCCAGGGTCTATGGACTGCAGTTTTGGCCAGGATTAGTGGATGTTGATGAGAAAGTCTCAGGACTTGGTGTGGCCTTTGATAAGGAGGATAAAAATAAAGAAGTGAGAAGTGATTTTCAGAGGAACTGCAGCATGGAACACATGAAGAAAATGTGTGCCAGCATCTCCTCACTGCAAAAAGGGCAGAAGCTGGGGATGAACCTGACTTGAACCATCTAACGAACTTGCTCACTGCTGCACGAAGTGTTTTTCCAATTTGTGTCCATGGTGGACCATACATTTAGCTCAGAAGGCAAACAGGGCCCATAGGGCTCCTCGTCCTTTTCTCAGGATGAAATATCTTGCTGTTTTGTGCATGGGAAGAATCCAGGTAGGGTAACAACATAAGTGGGGAGGTATGGAAAGGTGTTTCCAGGATGCTTTTCAGAGTTAGAGGTCTGGATGGCAATTAAACCTCTGTGTGGACAGCTGGGGGGTAGTGAATGCTACAATGTGCACCTCTGGCCATCACTGCATTATTGTGTGGTACCCACAAAATGCCAAGACATCTGGAGTGAATAGCCTTTGGAGGAATAGATAGCAGTGCTTTCAAACAGCTTTAGATTTGTCCCACATAGTCTTTCCTTTTCTCTTTAGCTGTCATTTATGCCTCATTTTTTATGCAATCTGTAAAAACAGGATTATATTTAATTCTGTCTCTTTTCCTACATAGAATTTTGTTTCTAATGAAGGATTTAAATGTGTTAGCTCTAATGCAGTTCTGCTGCACTCTAATGGAGATGGCAAAGCTGAACTCATCCTACTACAATTGGAATAGTATCATATTTGCTTTCTTCCTAAGGAATGTGACAGAAGGACACCTTTGATGAGACAAGTATTTAGTTAACAGGTAACAGTGTGAAAATTTAAATTCATACTTAAATAGCTAAATACAGTGCCTGAGATGCTTAAAATGTATTCTATAGTTTTGCATAGCTACACTATTTGATCCTTCTATTTTTTTTATTTCTTATTTGTTTGTTTTAAATTTGGAAGACTGCAAGCTGTATTTTAAAAAAAAAGACTCAAAAATATTTTCTGCAAGTTTGCACTCTGTGCTGACTTCTGATGACATCTGATAACAAAATCTATTTTGGCTCGGTTTGCTTGTCTATTATCTCCTTTTCTGAGGACTCTGGAAATGTTCTGAAGTGTGAAAAGCTGCCCTAGTAACTTCTTTGGATTTTTCATTAGTAATATCACCTTAATAAAAACTTCTTTTTACTTTTCTCAGAATTTATTTATACTTTCTTCTTTTATTATGTCAGATGCTGATTCAGGCTGAAATACAGTGATTGAAAAAATATAAAATCCTCATTTCTTATTACATGTACTGGAGCAGGTGAAGCAGGAAAGTGGACATGGTTTCTTTTGAGCTCTAATAGCTGATATTCAGGGACCAAGGAGTCCTTATGAGGAAAGTAGTATTACATGACATCTTGAAAATTACTTATAGTTAACTGAAGAATAAAGAAAAAATTATCAAACGTAAAATGAAAGATTATCTGTATAAGAGAAAAACAGTGCCTTAGCTGTATATAGTAGATGGGAAAACAAAATTATATGGACAAGTAGAAGGGTGAGATCTATAAGTATATATGTTAGAAACCCTAACGCTTGAGGTAAATGTATTGAATGAATTAATTACTGAAGTACATTAAAATAAATGATGGTCCAGATGTTTCTCTTACTGTAGGCTGTAGCAGTATGGTTATAATTATGCAATAACAGGCAATGCAAAAGAAATTTAAGAGAGGTTTGGCAAGCTTTATCTGTCACATTTTTTCAACTTGCCTCTTAGTTCATACGTGCAAACTTGACTCACAAAATAAAGCTTGCCAGAACACCTTTGTCAAATTAAACAATGAAGCCTGTTCTCACCTGTCCCCACCCTAAAATTTTCTAATTAATTTATATCCATTTTATGGAGATAAAAGGAATATGATGTAAAATATTCCAGGAAAAAAAAAAGATGGCAGAACCACCCCCTCCCCAACAATGCAGAAAGAATTTTATATCTGGAGTAGATTAAGGAGTTAACTTTTCTAGTAGTTATAGTTATACATAATATATATATTATTATATTATAGATAATATATATAATAGTTATATTTATATAAAAAGTAGTAGTTAATTTCTAGTAATTCTCTCTTCTTTAATATTGTCCAAGCCAGGCAATTCAAATCAGCTGTTTGAGAAGTTCCTCTTGTGACTGTCTTTGCACAGCTAAAAGTTATTTCTCAGCAAATAACATTTTCCTCCCAAGTTAGGCCACTGTTTCTCAAGCATCCTACAGACACATGCATCTGTTAAACTCCTGCCTTTGTGCGTGTCCTCTGTGTGCTCTCCAACTCACACAGAAACAGCTTAGATTGAGGATGGTGAAGTGAGAAATGGCTGTGGTGTTTATCCTCGTCAGTGATCAATGCAGTGCCTGTGCTGTGCTGGCAGCAGCCACTTTGCTTTAACTATTGCAAATGCCAGTGTCCGATTGCCTTTTGTAGGCTGCAACCTAAACCCGGAGAAACAGCTTCAAAATCATCTCTCCTGTTTACTGCTTCTTTAAGCAATTCAGTAAAAGCCTGTGTCTATGACCGACAAAATTGCTGCTAAACAGCAGATCCAGCCGGATTCTTAACAACCATGTAAATCACCATTCATTTATTCTATTTGTTTGCCCCTCAGCATAACGTGGTACGCAATTCCCTTATCTGTTACACTGCAATGGGTTAATATGAATTGGACTGTTGGAATTCTCAAGTCTGCATTTAGCAGATCCTCAGAAATGATGCCAAAGATCAAGTATGCTCTACCAATGCTTTCTCTAGGGAAAAGATTTCACATGATAAATTTGTAAGAGAATAAATAATACATCTTTCTATATGTGTGCAGTGTGGTGGAACTCTTCAATATCCTCCTGAAAAGGGATAATTTAATTGAATCTTCATTTAAAATTGTTTAATTACAGAAGAACTTGTGTATTTATTATATGAGTTTTGCTGCAGAACTATTCTCCCACACTATATATTTCTGGTGCTAAATTATTTTATATATTTTTATATATATATTTATATGTATTAAATAACAAGGTATATGCAGTCACGATCCCTAGGTCTAAACATGTTTCACTAGCAACTTCTAAATCCATGCTGAGATTCAGCCTAATTTGACAGTGTAACTACAAAGAGCAAGTAAGTTCTTACAAGTCCATTAAATTTGTAGAAATAAGAGGAAACGTACTTTGGTGTCCATTGAAGAGAAGCATATTTTGGAATTGACACAGCTTTTCAGATATCAGAGAAAATAACCACGAGACAAACAGTCCACATAAGCTTTTCATAATTGCATCCGCTGCATGTAGGTTTGTGTATTTCCAGCTTTGTATGAGCATATATCAAAATAAAATTGTGGTGTGTGTACAAACATGAGAGAAACAGGTTATTCTGATATGTTGTCATTATATCTCATATAATTTTGTTTTTTCCTTCACATGACTATCCCAAATATTGTTTCATTTTTTTCCCGACTGCTTTTCACAGTATTTTTTAAAAAATAGTTTCATGCTTGTGTTTTGTCTCCAAGTTTGTTTGATTGATGGTGTTTTAAGGATTGCTATATTAACCTTTCCCTCTGATATTTTTATATTCCTTTTTTTACTATGGCGTGTACTTCGTTTTTTTCCATCTACACTGATTTCAGGGCAGACCAAGATCAGAAGATGCAAATAAAATTGAACTGGAAATGTTTTTGAAAGTGACAGAGTAGAGCTGCTAGATGATAATACTGGAGCAAATAAATGAATTTTTTGATTTTTGAATTTAAAAATTAGAGATTTAGGGTCTAGATTCTCAAATGGTAAAATCTAAGTCTGTTTTAGATATATTAAGAGAGGTTTGGTTATTTACTCCTTCCTGGCCTGTAACATTTCTAAAACTCATCTGACCATGTAATGTTCTCCACAACACTATGATATCTGCCATGACCTGGATTATAACTGAATTCATCAATGAAATGGGAGGAGTTGTTTTGTAACAGCAAAAATTTTATAAAAGTAAACTGGCACTAAGCATATTTTACACCTGGGATTTCTTCTTTCAGACACTTTAGTTTCTGTAACTGATATTTTTATTGACCTTCTGATCCAGCAGTGCTGATTTTATGAGATCTTTTTCATTCAAGTATGTATACATATTTTTGCTGGGACACAGGCAGTAAGCACATGGTAAATATGCAGACAAGCATGCAACTCTGTCTCATCAGTCTAATGGTAGGGGTAACAATGGGATTTGAATCAAGCCCATTTGGAGAAATGGATTTCTCTTTTCTCAAAGTCCTTTGACCCTTCAAGATTGAGAATATAAACCCTGAAAGAATTAAACAAGGTTAGTTGTGGTTTTCCAAGTTTTTTTTAAAGGAGAACAGAGAACTAGGAGACAAAGCCAAATGGTACATAAGCTTGTCCAGGCTGCACATTGCAATGCCTAACATCTAGCCTAGATGCTGACTTTCCCCTCATCCTATCCACCCCTCCTGAGCAGAACCCAAAATCCAGAATTCCAAATTTATGTTGAAATGAGATAAATAGTCCAGAAAGGTGATAGAAGCCAAGAGAATACATATGCTAAGCTTCCTTATACTTCCCCCTAGGAAATAGTATATCTAGTGGTTTGTGTGATGCAGCCTGCTAAGAATAAGGTTCTCTCCTCCCAGGTGAAATGTTAATTTTGAGCCACTGTCTAGCAGGCCTGGGCAATGGCTCCCAGATACCCTGGCTGCATGAATGGCTCCATTTTGTTCCTGGAGAGGCATGTGCCAGAACTGCCTTTGCCGTGGCAGTTTTGTGAAGGCTGATGACTTTGGTGTGCCCCAGCCATTATTTAAACATAACTTTGAGATCAGACTCCTCAACCTGGCTGTGCTTAGTTTCAGGATTGTAAATGAAGCTTAGGTGCAAACAGAGTAGAGGCAATCCGGGGAGCTCCTGGCATGCACAGCAGGGGGAATACAACTGCTTGCTTATTTTAAAAGTCAGGAAAGAATGGGCACAGTGGGTTGGGATGGGCCAGCCATTGTGCGAGGCTTCTGGATGATGCTTTCAGGCTCCTGAGAGTGTGTGGTTTTTTCTATGCACATACATATGTCTGTGTCTATCTATCTATCTATATATATTCATAAACCCATATTCAACAGTACCACAGCATTGAAGTGAGGACTGGCAGTCCGCCACTTGTCAAACCGGTTTTGGAGAGGTCCGTGATGTGGTTTTGACCTGGGTCAATCAGTATTCTCCCAAACAAGTTCTAGGCATGATTCAGGATTAAACACAAGCCCAGAGGCCATTATCAACAGAAGTGTAAACTGCCTAATTTGTTTGGATGTGGTGGTCTTGTATTGGAATATTAAAGAGATTAGTTAAATAGTCACCAATGTCCAGCCAATGCCACTTGGCCAATGAAGACCTTTATCTTATGTCTGTCTTAAGATATGTAAAATATGTTCATCAGTGACTTGAAATCATCAGACTTAAATATAAATTTACTGGAAATACTGACATATATTACCTTTTCTGAATAATAGCTGGTGAAACAATTTACTTATATTGCTTTCAGGAGCAGAATTGAAAAAAATTACTGATGCTACTTTTAACTAGTGCAGTTATAAATGAATGCCTTTAGAGAAGTAGAACTAACAATCCAGGTTGCAGGCAATGAGCTATCACTGCAAGATTTGCACGAGCTTGTAAGAAACATAGTTAGCTAATATGAGGCACATAGCAAGTGGCAGAAGTAGAAAGAGAAGAAAAAATGAAAAGGAAAGAGAAAATTTCTCCTCTGAAACACTGGGTGGACAGGACAGGACAGGTAATCTATTTTGTGCAGAAAAAACCCCTCCACCATTGTGGGAAACTTCTGGTTTGATTCTTTTCAGGGTGGAGAAACCATCAAAAGGCGTTGGAGCCTTATTGATAGTTTTTGGCTCAACAGAGTGTATTTTTACAGAGTGGAAAACTTTTTCCACTTAGGAAAATCTTAAGATTTTCCCCCTGAGAAACACAGAACACATGTCATTGGCATTGATTTTAAGTGTGTTTA
Source organism: Cnemophilus loriae (assembly GCA_013397755.1). NCBI lineage: Eukaryota > Metazoa > Chordata > Aves > Passeriformes > Corvidae > Cnemophilus > Cnemophilus loriae. The sequence goes on along the minus strand of VZTF01017492.1, from coordinate 910,182 downwards.
CACGTAGTCTTCTAGTCTGCATTTCAAATACTGTTCATTATATTCACTATCAGACCTCAGAGATGCTCGTTCCTGGGTGAATGCAATTCTCTGCTCTCAAGAGATAAGCGCAGAATAAAAATATTGATATAACCTGTAAAAAAAACCAAAAAAGAAATGTACTTTACATTGCAAGAATTTATAAGAATAAAAGAACAATGCAAATCTCAGACAGTTTGTGTGTTGCGAAAGAAGCTCCCACAAGAGTGGACATCAAATGATCCCACACTGTTTTCAGCTAGATAAATTGTTCTCCTTTTGATGATTCAACTGAAGTTGGGCCAATTGAACTGCCCGTTCAAGGAAAAGCGCTTTGGTCCTATCCAAAATTTCATTCTACTGTAGTCGAGTGGACTGCAACTGGACATGATATTAGTATTTTTAACAAATACTGACCATACAACCATGTTTCCTTTTCAGATATATTTATAGACTTTTATGTTGTTAGAATTTTTGTGTTTGAAAGCACCATGCAGGGACACAATAACAGACTAACATATGAATGGTTTTGATAAATTACTCTAGTTTGTAGGAAATGTAGAACTATGGCACAGCAACATCACTTTAAAAAGCTTATTTATGAAAAGGCAAATAATACCAACCCCTCCAGCTCCAGGATTAAAATGAAAATTAAAGTAAAGTAATATGAATCTGCCTTGCCTGAATTGTATCTCTGCTTCGCTTATGACACTTCATTATTATATTTATTTTCATTGTGATGTCATTTAGGAAACTAGGTGATAAATTAGGGTCCTATTTGTGGTAGGTACTATATAAACAGCAACAAGAAGAAAGTCCTTGACCTGAGGGGCTTTTAAGAAAGAACAACAGAACATGCAGAATCAAAAGGACAAGGAGATATTGAAGCAAATCTAGTTAGAATGGTAGGCTATTTTCCAGTGGCTGCTTAAGTATTGACTAGTTGTTTTGGGTTTTTCATTTTAGTTTTTTTTTAAGGTCATCATAGCAAAGTACTCTAGAAAAGAGGTAGGAAAGCAGTGGAAGGACAGCATAGGTCTAGTAAAGGTGCACTTTCTTTTGAAATCAAGTGTGTGGGAGGGGAACAGCATTGTGGATGCAGCAGGGACAGGAGCAGAGCTTTCTATTCTAATTTGGAGCTGAGAAATACCTTTAGAAAGTCTTTGAAAACAAAGGTTAGGAGAAGTAGATAAAATAGATTGGAGTTTAGAAGGTAGCAAAATGTTCTGCCTCTGGAGGAAGAGGATATTCTTTTTATCAGTTTATTTTGAGATCGTATAGAAGGGAGGAGATTGCTTTAAAATGGAAAAAAACACTATACAAAAATCCAATCTGCTGAAGGAGAGTGGGCAAGTTTGTGCTTGTGTCTGTTGGCAGAAACCACAGCTCCAAAGAAAGCGTTTCCCAAATTGGGGTCCCTTTGTCAGCAGTGATAATGATAGAGGATATAGGAAGATGGAATTTACATGAAGGCTTTTAATTAAAACCAAATGCATATTTATAATTATTTCCTGAACTTCATGGCAACCCATAATTTGCTCTTTTTTCATCAGTGAAGTAAAAGAAAAGATGAATTTACTTACTAATTTGACTAATTTGCACCCTTAGTCTAATTTGCTGCCATTGTTTTTATCGACAGAAAATATGGTCTTTGTAATTTGAATGGTTGGTGATATGTTTTAGCCTTACACTGGTTTTATACAAAGGAAGAGGTTGGGTTTTTACTTTGGGAACACTTCTCATTACACTCAGTTTGCATTTCATTTTATCTGTAACCTGTTTCTTTTCACTCTGTAGCTTTTCAAAGATAAAACCAAGATGACAGGTTTTGTAAAACACATAGTACGTTTTTCTTCCCGTTGACACTGAGTACTGTGAAGGGCTGAGTCCTAGGAAAAGTGCTATCTTGTAGTCAGTAAAGTAGCAAGTAGAATAAAAGAAGGGGTCTTTTTTGCGCTAAACTCAGATGTTTTGTGAAGAAGAGCACTCTGCTCCAATGCCTTCCAACTTGGAGTAAGTCATGGCTCACAGAAAAGCATACTATTTGCTGAAACAGCAATATATGCCAAAGTACAAATATATGTCACATATTCGGCTAATGTAAAGACTTCTGAAAAAGTCTTCCATTTAGAGATTAACTAGGCCAACTTGCTGCTAAAACAATTATTTTTGACATGGTCATTTACTTAGGTCATAGGACTGTGGTCAAACTATTTTGAAGCAATGAAAAGGAAAAGGAGAGGAAAAAATCTGTACTACAAAACATTATTTTTATCCAGTGTCCTCCCCCTGCCTCAAAATCCCCAAATCAGCCCTTTCCTAAGAATGCAAACTTTTAAAAAAATGAGCAGATGTAAGGACTTGACGTCACCTCAAAAATAGAGGGTCTGTCTTTATGTAATGAAATAAAGGCAGACAGCAATAGGAAGCAATTATTGAATAACAAGGTCACAGTTTGTGCTGGGGAGTATTCATGCTTTGTGCAGAAGCTTCTGTCCTTCCTATGGCAGTATAAAGGCTTTCTTTACACCTTGGTGTCCAGGGAGTTTCTCACTGCGTGTTAGCAGAAATGGTAAATATAAATTAACAGAGATGGTTTGCTGAGTTTTGTTTTCTACTCCATGATAGGGGTGAAAATACAATAAAAATTCTCTCTCTGAATTTAGAGATGATATGAACATTAATAGCCATAATTTTTAATTATTTAATGATTAAACAATTTATCACAAACCTGAGAAAGAGGACCCCAAGGCACATTTTGACTCACATATTCTCTGAAGGGAAGGTTTCCTTGGGTACCACGACAGCGCTCTGCTCCAGACGTTTTCATGGCATAGCCGGTTCCAAACATCTGCTGAAGGTGTTGAGGGGCTATGAACTACCTGTCGGGACCTGCAAATTAGCGCTAAGGGGTATTTGGGATCACAGCTCCATTTGTCAGCATTCCCTTCAGCAACCATGTTATATTTGGGTATAAACTAGTAATAAACTATATACTTAGTAAGTATTTGAACACTTGCTCATACCCGTACATATTTATACGTCTATATGCATGTATATCTATCTATATGCATGGATATGGAACTTTATCACAAAGTAGAGGCATCTAAGTTACTGTTCTCCTTAATCTAAGCTCATTATGTAGCTAACAGAGAAAAAAATAAGCACCCTAGAGGGTGATTTAATATACCTAAAATCGGAGTCACTCTTTGAAAGTACTTCTCCACTGACTACAAACACCCGAGGATCAACAAAGTTATGTACCTGAAGTATGAATCTCTCCTAACTCCCTTCTTCCTGTTGAACTTTTCTTTGAATACTAAAGAAAAATGCTTTTTTCCATTTCTCAAAACTTCTGCTCTTTCAGAAAAAAACCCAGCCATCTCAAATCAAATTGAAAGTAGAAACAAAAAAATTAAAGAAGTTAAAAAAATCCCATGAGCTTCTATATTGCCACAGCTTAAACAAAATCAAATATTTTGTTTAAAGTTTAATTTTTAATAAAAACATTAAAGCATAATTTATGTAAATTAAAAAAAAATTAAAATAAATTAAAATCTGAGTAGAACTTTAAGGTATCCTTGAAAGATTTTTCTCAAATGATATTTGTCCTTATAACATGTACATTTTCTTGTGGAAAGTTTGACTTTGTATCACCTCCTGCAATGATTTTTTTTAATAAAAGAATTCCTGAGCAAAGTCTACTTCTATTAATTTATTTTACTTTGCTCTAGTGTGATATTTCCATTCTCTGAAATTCTTCCTGTTTCCATTGCAAGGGCTATGAAATTATCAGTTCCACAAAGGTTTATATGCAATCATACTGTATGAGGCAGTTTTCCAAAATGCAGTGTAGAGCAGCAGCTTCCAACTATTGATGTGGAAATGTTTATTTTATGTAAGAGTTTAATACTTTCTGCACAGGCCGTTGGGAGTCATATATGCCTGACTTTATGAAGATAAATATATTCCTCTGAGGAGGGCTGGGAGTGTCCTAGAGTGAGAAAGTTGTGGTGGCAGCAAGGGAGAGCCCTGGGCTTCAGGAGCCGAGGAAAGAAGGAAGGAAACACAAATTGTGCACGTGCTGGTACAAGAGTGAGGTGGAAGTACAGAGGTAGGATGCACATTTGGAGATTTGCTGGGGGTATTCGGAGAAGGAAAGGGTAGAGTGGCTGATTCTTCACTTCCACCACACTGGCACAGAATGGGCACCTACAGCCACAGGTTGTGTCCAGGGCTCCTTTTGCCTCTTCTGATGAGTGTATACAAAAAAATGTAGAGATTTAGAGAATGCAAGTTTAAGAAAGATTACAAGTCCCTTGACATTTCAAATAAGAAAAAACGTAACATTACGCAGTGGTTGAGATATGAAGTAAGCTTGTGCATTGCATGTTGAATTTGAATACCTTTTAATTTGCATCTGCATTTTGATCAATTTTAGGTACAAAGCAATTGTAAATCCCATGGACATCCAGACCTCCAGTGCAGTGCTATGGACTTGTCTTAAAGCCACTGCCATCTGGGTAATCTCCATGCTCCTAGCAGTTCCTGAAGCAGTGTTCTCTGAGCTGGCTCACATCAATGACACAGATAATGCCACTTTCACAGCATGCATACCATACCCCATGACAGACGACATGCACCCAAAGATCCATTCTGTGCTGCTTTTCCTTGTGTATTTCCTTGTCCCTCTTGTGATTATCAGTATCTACTACTATCACATCGCAAAAAGTTTAATAAAAAGTGCTCACAACATCCCTGGGGAACACAGCGAGCATTCCAAAAGACAGGTAAGCAATTTACTTTTTACATCCCAGTAAAAGATTTGTGTGCTGTATACACTTATAAATGAAAGTCAAGGAATTATAACATCCAGCTTGTTGGGTTTTGCAGAGGATTAGTTCAGTTTCCACATGAAATAAGCCAAGGATTATCTCAAAATTTTCCTTGTTTTCACAATTACTCAATATTAAGCCCAGTATGTAAATGAATATGAACAAGGAAAATTATAAATTCACTACCATCAATGCACATTGCTAACAGCGAATGAGATTGGTATATATGTTTGTATATGCTTTTACTGTAACCATTACTTGTATTCTTACTGAGGAATGATGTTTTTGTAGTTAATGACAGTGGCTTCACCTATCTCTATAGGCAGTCATTTTAGGAAAGAAATCTTACATGAATATTTTGAGAATTGTCCCTTTTTTTTTTGTGCTTGGAAATGAGAAAACTGACATAGGCAGGGAAAATTTGACTTAGGGGATCTAAAATTCTTCTCAGATGAAGGAGTGCTGGAAACGTGAACATAGGGCTTTAACAGATTCTTTTTCTGACTTTCTCGGATATAATACTGAACTTGCACTTTTCTAATACCCTTTCTGTTACAGATGATATAAAACTGTTGGTATAGATTCTGTATATCTTTGAGACAAAGCATTTTAAAATGCTGGACAAAGCCGATCTTCCCTGTAAGGCACAGGAAGCAATAACCTAGTAACATTAGCAGGAACACACATATGTACAAACAACAGCTTTTGCAGTGAAAGTGCCTCAACTACTTTGCAAAAGCATTAATATTGATAGAGAAAAACACTTATGCCCATTTAAACAGTTTTGAATGGTTTTCTCTGCCAGTAATTTAGAAAACTACTTTCATACTCACAGAAATCTCCTTGCATGCACATATTCTTTTAGAAAGACTACATTCCTTTACATCCTTTTTGAGCAACATTTCATTTCTACTCTAGTCTGTTTCTTGTCAAAGTGTATATATATCAGCACTTCATGTATTATTTTATTTTCCTGTGAAATATAGAGAGCCTTTTGGCTGAACCCTTCGGATAGAAACAATATTTAATTTATACCACATTTCTGAACTCATATGTATTTTCAGAGTATAAACACATTTTTTCATTCTACTTAGTTTTTTCCTCCTTGTTAATCTATGAGGCTCAGAAGAATAGAAAATTCTGGTGTACTTACATATCTCCCAGCAAGAGGAAATAAATTCAGACTATTGCTATTAGCTCATATTTCTTTAGGCCAAGTGTAATAATCACACTATACTTCTGCACCTTTTAGTCTGCTCTTGCAATCTGTCTGAGTGCAAATGCTACCAAATTTGAATGTTAGAGTTTTCCCATCTTTTTTGATTTCCCCACTGTTTTTTGTTTAGATAGACCCAAGTAAACTATTTAAAGATTAATTTCACAGATTTTGAAAAACTGTTAGAATAAATTCACTTGATTGGTTTTTTCCCCAGAAAATTGAGCAGAGTAGAAAACTTTCCTTCTTTTGCAAAACTTTCATGCCTGATATACATAATAAATCTTTTAGGAGGAATATGGAAAAACTTTCTGCCTCTCTTTGGTGCCTTCTACCTGGCCAGTTTATCTCCCTCTCTGTTTGGAACCACTGTGTAGGCTCATATCCTGCCATCTCTTCAGCCACTCTCAGTATCCACATTGTAATCTTTTATACCTTAGCACTGCAATTAAGGTACATTTTGTGATGTTATTGCAATTAATGGAACCTTCCACCTTACCCTGGAATTAAGATGCATCAGACGGTATAATGCAATTTTGGTGGTTTCTCTAGGAGAGAGGTGCAAGCTGAGGCCCTTAGTGAAAAACAAAGGGATATAAATACCACTGTATAGCTAACACCCTAGTAATGTCTATCTCATAGTACCTCTAGATTTTGAAGCCAACAGTTTCTAAATATCTTTCTAACTAAAACTTAAGTTTTGAGCCAAGCACTGAGATCTTGTCAGAAAAGGTGATGTTTCATGACATCCTTTGGTGCATGCTTACAGGCTAAAAGCCAGTGTTTCCTTGGGTCATCAATCACTCTTGCTGTGTGTATCATATAGAAAGAGCAACCTTCTGTAACTGCAAACAGCTAAGATCTTTCACTGAAAGTAAACTGAAAGAGGAAAAGGAAAGTAAATGAGATAACAAAAGTAATTCAGGCCCTGAAGGAAGCATTTTTGCTGGCCTTACTTATGATAATTGTTAAAGCTAATATAGAGCAAAATGCTACATATTTTAATTAAGTCTGTTATGTGGGGTAGTTCTATCCGTTGTTGTTCACTTGGGTTCTCTTCACCTTTTTAGATGGAAACTCGGAAGCGTCTGGCAAAAATTGTTTTAGTTTTTGTTGGCTTCTTTGCCATCTGCTGGTTTCCTAACCACGTGCTATACATGTACAGATCTTTTCATTACAATAAGATCGATCCATCGATGGGACATATGGTTGTTACCTTAGTGGCCCGAGTGCTAAGCTTCTGCAACTCTTGTGTCAACCCATTTGCACTGTATTTTCTCAGTGAGAGTTTTAGAAGACATTTCAACAACCAGCTTTGCTGCAGAAAGAAAGCTCAGAAAGAGAGATCTGCCAGCTACTTGCGCAACTCTTCTGCCATTCAAATGACTTCCCTGAAAAGCAATACCAAGAACACAGTAACTACCATGACACAGCTGAATGGGCACAACTTGAAACAAGAAATGTCATTATGATCTAATGAGTGTGATTTTTGACTGTGAAACAAATCTGAACTTTTCTTTTGCAGCTTGTAATTCACTTCTGGCTCTCGTTCTTGGACAGTCCTCAGAAGAGAGGATCTGTAAATTCTGGCCAATCTGAGGTTATTTCACACCTAGTCTGACTCTTAGAAGTGAAGAGTATGTTTTATTGAGAAAACAAAACTGACTGGCATCATATTGTACTTTAAAGGAGATGCTAATATATGTTTAACATAAAGGAAAGCAGTGTATCTGATATAACATTGCTTTAAAAAGTATAGATTTTCCGATCCGAAAATATGTATTTTTACCTGAATATTGATCCAGGCTCATGTTTTGCTTTAATAGATTTTGCATGATTTTAGCTCTGTGGTGTGTGCTAGCATTGCTGATTCAGACTGTTAGGCATTTTGGATTCAATTAAACTTCTAATTTTTAATTTATTTTTTCTTTAATCAGCTCACAGGTAGTCAGCACAGGTAGTCAAATAGACACAATGACTGAAGCTTATTGCTGCTACTTATACAAGGCTTTTCATATAAAAGTTTTGAAGAGGGGTGTCAGAGCTGATTCCCCCCTTATACAGTGGCATAGAATCTGACAAATAATCACTCCCAAGCAGGGTGAGAGGTTAGCTTTCATGTCTGACCTCCAGAGAGAAGGTGCTCACAGTGTCCTTCTTAGAAGGGACAGTAATAGCAGACAAAGGCACCTTGTGGAAGTAGTTTCTTATGGCCAGTTCAGGAGCCAAATGTAATTTTAAGTATCTTTTTCTTTACAATTGGATGGAACTGCTCCAGCACAGATCTATCTCTGTCACAACACTGTATCCTGTACTTCTGCAGTGATTTCCCCAAGGTGAATGCTAGAGAGTACACTAGAAATTTAGATTTGATTTCAGAATTAGTTGCTATTCTTATAATTTCAAAAGCTGAAGTGCTAATGCAGTATATCAGTTCACTGTTCACTTAGTCTTTAATAACACACTTGTGCTTATTTAGTTCTTTTTGTAACTCTGTGAACCACATGAAGTTTAAAATTTCTTTCTCAAATCCTCTTTCTTCAGGACTAGTTATATTCCTACCCCAGTTTTTAAAGCAGTGGGAAATTATATTGATGTAAACTGTAAGTGTTCTAGCTAATTATTTGAAAAAAAAATCCCCAGTTGTAACCACTCAACGGGGAAAGTAACAGATTGAAGTTCTTAATGTCAACCAGCACGGTCCAGCTGGTGAGACCTATAGGAGGATGCAACGTAGTTAAAGTTGTGTGCAGCATTCAAATGAGAAACCTTATTAAGTTCAGTGTAGACTGACTCCATATGCCCTATCCTAGCTGGTTGCTGTTGCCCTGTGGCTTCAGCGGCTCCTTGGAAGTCTTTATACAAAGGAGCTGATTAACATGAACTTGTAAATCCATGTGGAATGGTTTAGAAAATTGTCATTTTGTCATAGTTTAGGAATGGCATTCCCCAATTTAGTGTTCTCACTGAAACACTCCAAACCCTGGGCCACTGTCTCACTCCACACTTCCCTCTCTCCCTCCCCCTGCAGTGGGATGGAGGGGAGAAATTGGAGGCACAAAAGGTACACATCAAGGGTTAAGATGGTAACAATTTACTAGAAACAGCAATGAAACAGTAGCAACAACAATATTAATAAGGGAGTGTTATTAAAATTAATAACAAGGGGTGAAGGATTCACATGTGAGCACTCACCACAGGGAACTCGGCGCTACCTGGACCGCTCACTTCACCATCGGCCTGACTGGAAGGAACTCATCCCTTCCCTGCCCCCTGCTTTGGCACGAGGTGATATAGAGTAACCTCAGGGTCCTGGCCATGTCCCTTCTGGCTACTGCAGAAATGAACCCTTTTCTGGCAAGAACCAGGACACATCCGTAACTGCCTAACACTGCCTTCATCTTCCTTTTTCTCCATTTTGCCTCTTCTCTTTCTTCAGGCCTTAGTTCTGTGTGAGCCCACATGTTCTCAGAACTCCTTTTTAATTTTATACCACTAATTCTTCCTGGATGCCAGACAAAGTTTTGGATTCTGTCTCAAGTCCTTTTCACTCACAAATATTTTACACCTGCAAAGCACTAAAGCTTAGAGTCTTCCTTTGTCAATTCTTGATGCTTATCATTGACTGCAATCAAGTTTTCTGTTTATTTCTGCTGGGGTTTTTTTTGATTCCCTGCTCCTCATTTTGTTTGACAGTCTTTCTACACTGCATAGCATTTCACAGAACGTCTAAATCCATTGTGGTTTTTATTTCCTAAATGAATTTTTCTGATGTGGACATTACCAGATGATACAGGTGCCCTACCGGAAAAATAATAATCTAATTTGTAGTAGATTTGATGCTTCTGTTTGATTCATGCTCTCCGCTCAAGGTTTTAAATTGCTGTGTGTGGTATGGATGGCATGAGCCAGCTTTCTGGCAGAACGGCAAGCTACAGTCTGTTCCTTTTTGTTGTGAGGGGAAGGTGTTCTGAGGTAGACTATAACTCCTTCATGTCAGGAAATCAGCACAGTTTCGGTTCATTAATTCCCAGACCTAACATTCAAAGACTGTTTAAAGTAACTAAACTAAATTGTATGTAGCTCCTCTCAAATTCTTGTAGCGTGGTGTGGGGGAGTTAGTTAATCTGTCTGGAGCTTTGCTAGGCGTGTTGCTAACCCAAAGTGCACATTTTGGAAGCGTCTGTTACTGTGCTTCTGTACACATTGTATATAAGTACAGCTGTATGTATAAAGCTATTTCCAGACAACTCTGCTTGCTAACAATTAAAATGATTGTAGAATGCATTTTTTGAAGTATTTTCTTCTAACTGTAGTCAAAGAAACAAAGGAAATCTGTAAATAAGATCATGTCAGCTTTTCACATACTACATTGAGATCTATGCCAAAACAGTTGTTAAAATGCCATCTGTTTTTTTTTTTGTTATGAAAATTTTCTTATTTCAGAAACATCCATTCTTTTCTATCTTCCTCTCCTGAGTGTTGAGATAATTTATTTCAAAAATATTTTTGCAATGATTGAGAAAACTACCATTCCTTCTTAGTCTTTGAAAAATGAGAGAATAGAGGTAACTACTGTTTCCTCAGTGTAAGACATTCATTTTTTTATAGACTAGAGTTAGTACAACACAAGTCTGATAGCATCTTCTCACTCCACTCTGTCAATACTAGAGATATTACATACACTGCTGAATCTTGAAGTGTCAGTATGGTTAAATTTTCAACCGACCTGAGATATCTTATTTAGGATTACACTGTGATGTGATAGTTATCTTCAACAAAGCCACTTCACTTACAATACAGGACAAATCTTTACAACACACCTACCCCATAGATATTTTTCTTAATTCAGTCAAGACAGATTCACAGAAATTATGGCCCAGGAATTAGCAGGGCTGATTGAGAGGTCTTAAACTAGGCTCAAAGGGGGAAAGAGAGAAGACCAGGCTCACTAGAGATCAGCCTAGGAGTAGCAGGCCTGTGATGGGGGAAAAACCATTAGCGCAGCTGAAGTGCATCTACACCAATGCACACAGTATGGGCAGCAAGCACAAGGAGCTGGAAGCCATTGTACAACAGGAAAGGTATGTATTTGCTATCATGGAAACATGGTGGGATGAGTCTCACGACTGGAGTGCTGCAATGGATACCTATAAGCCCCATAGAAGACACAAGCAAAGCAGGAGAGGTGGTGGGGAAGAACTGCATGTGCCTGTGGGCAAAGGTCGGAGGGGAAGGTCAGCAGGGTGGACATCATGATGGTAGGAGTCTGTTATATTCCACCCAACCAGGATGAAGAGACAGAGGAGGCATTCTACAAGCAGCTGGCTGAAGTCTCATGCTTGCTGACCCTTGTATTCATGGGTGATTTCAACTTGCCAGATGGCTTCTGGAAATACAACATAGCAAAGAGGAAGCAGTCTAGGAAGTTCTCCGAGTGTGTGGAAGACAACTTCCTAACAAAACTGGAAAATGAGCCTACAAGAAGAGGTGTCCTGCTAGACCTGTTGTTTGTGAACAAAGAAGGACTAGTGGGTGATTTGGTAGTCAGTGGTTGTCTTGGGCATAGTGACCAGGAAATGTGAGAGCTTCAGTACTGGGTGAAATAAGGAGGGACACCAGCAGAACTTCCACCTTGGACTTCCAATGAGCAGACTTTGGCCTGTTTAGGACATTGATTGACAGAGTCCCTTGGTAGTCAGTTCTGGAGTGTAAAGGAGTCCAGAAAGGCTGTATGTGCTTTAAAAAGGAATTGTTAAATATTCAGGAGCAGGCTGCTCCCAACTGTAGAAAGAAAAGTCATCAGGGAAAAATACCAGCCCGATTAAACAGAGAACTTAGGCTCGAATTTAGGGAAAAAAAGGGAATCTATCATCTCTGGAAGGAAGGTCAAGTAACTTGCAAGGATTATAAGTATATTGCAAGGTTATGTAGGGAGAAGATTAGAAAAGCCAAACTAGAATTTGCATGTATTTTATCAGATGTGAAAGTCCGGAGTTAGAACTAAGGGTAGAGGATCTCAAGACAGTGTAATATAATCAATATGATCTAAAAACACTGCCAATTCTAAAATTACAGAGTACTCTTACTTTAGAACATCCCAATGTCTGCAACTAAATGTTGCTGAGCCCCCATCAGCTTTGCCTGTCTGAGAGCAGATTTACTTAACCTCTGTAACAGTGCACACATTTCAGAAAAGCATGGCATAGCTTTAGGTGGGCTCCTGAATCTACAGCAGCTTCTCCAATCTGATTCTGTGGTTGTGGAGAATGGAGCTGTCAGCACCACAGGAGGTATCTATCTGTAGAAGAAAATGCCAGCAATGACAAATACTATAGCTTTCACTGTGCACCAGCCTCTGTTAAATGCTTCTCCTAGTCTAGATTCTGTGTGCTTTCTTTTCCTCTGTTGGCAAAAGCCGATGTGTTCTGCACATTTCATTATTACCACTTCCATATAGATACATTGAATAAAAAACAGGGACTGTAGTAGATTTCCACACAGTGAAGGAATGACAGTGTTCTAAACCACCTTTGTACCCCCAGAAGCGATATGGGCATCATTATAACCTCTTGAGCCAGGTAATAGTCCTACCAGAGGGGATGTGTTACTTGATCTGCTGGCAACCAATGTGAGTGAGCTAGTTGGGGATATCAAGATTGGCGGCAGTCTGGACCACAGTGGTGGAGTTTGCTGTCTTCAGGAATATGGGTGAAGTAAGGATTAGACCCCTCAACTTTAGGAAAGCACAATTTCAGCTTTTCAAGGAGACAGTCAGTGGGATCCCTGGGATACTGCCCTCAGGGACAATGGGTTGAGTGGAACAGAGGTGATATATTTTTAAGGATGTCTTTTACAGAGTGCAATAGTTAGCAATCCCCAGGAGTAAGAAACAGGGCAAGGAAGGCAAGAGAGCAGCATGGCTAAGTCAGGAACTGCTTGTCAAACTACAGGGAAAGAAGCACATACACAGACAGTATAAATAAGGACAGGTAACCGGTGAAGAGTATAGAGATGGCATTTGGTTGTGTAGGGAGGGGATGAGGAAGGCCAAGGTGAAGCTGTAACTGAACGTGGCAAGCGACACAAAAAATAACAGGCAGAGCTTCTACAGGTATGTTAACCAGAAAAAAGAAGTCAAAGAAGGTGTACCCCCCCGATAAACAATGATGGAAACCTGCTAGCAACAGATGAGAAGGCTGTGGTACTCAACAACATTTTGCCTCAGTCTTCAATGGCAACCTCTCTTCCCACACACCTCAAGGAGATGGACAGCAGGATGAGGACTGGAGGAGTGAAGTCCCCCCCACTGTAAGTAAAGATCAAGTTCATGACCACCTGAGGAACTTGAATGTAAGTCAATGGGACCTGATGAGACACATCCCAGAGTCCTGAGGAAACTGACTGATGTAGTTAACAAGTCACTTTCCATGATGTTTGAAAAGTCCTGGCAGTTAGGTGAAGTCCCAGGAGTAAAACAGAAAAAGACAGCCTGCGAGAAAGATGGAGACTATTTACAAGATCATATAGTGACAGGACAAAGGAGAATGGCATCAAACTGAAAGAAAGTGATAAGGCACCAGAAAAGGTTTCCTTGAGAGGTTTTGGATGCCTTATCCCTGGAATTGTTCAAGACCAGGTTGGATGGAGCTCTGAGCAACCTGGTTTAGTGAAAAGTGTCCCTGTCCATGGCAGGGTGATAGGAACTAGATGATCTTTAAGGTCCTTTCCATGATTCTATGATATATGGTTGCTCCAGCAGCCTGGCTCAGCTGTGGACCAGAGCACAGAGAAAGAGGAAGAGGCTAAAATCAGTGGTGCGTCTCTTTTAACTTTTGAGTGAGATATTATTGATATCATTACTTCTAGGACCACACACTCCTCCACTCCCACAGGACTTCTCTTTATGCATTGCACAGGGAAGGAGCTAAATATAGTAAGGATTACTGTAAATCCAGTATTTATTTATTTTGGAGATCTTTGCTTTGCCACTTGCAAAATGACCCTTTTACTATGGTTTTCTTGAATGGTCTGTGTATTGTTTACAGAGAAGAGCAGTTTTGTGGGTTTAGCCTTTATTGGAACAAAGTGTCTGCATCACCCTGACAGCTTGTATCACAAGAAGTCAGGCTGCATTTTCCAGCGTACTGACCAGTACTAACAAGAGGCTCAAGAACGCATTTCAATTAAACATCAAAGCTTCAAATCAGCTTATACCTGGGCAGGATTTAGCAGTGGCTGACCAGAAAATCAGCTAATAAAGATGTATTTCTGAATAATATTATTAAAACCGGAGCGGATGCAAATTCCCAGTTTGACTCTTTTGCCCACAAGTGCAATAGAGAACAGAGACTACGTGCAGAGAGGAGGAAATGGTGCTTTTATGCAGTGCTTTTACAGTATGTAAGGGAGGACCAGCACGCTGATGATCACAACCTGTGAGACTCCCAAATGGGCAAGCACATGCTAGGAATTTAACCAACTTCCAAACTGCTCTTCAAAGATGTAAAGATGTTTTATGATTGTTTTATAATGACAGTAGCAGCTTGAATTGGGCTAAAAAAAAGGAGCACATTGCTAAGGAGTTTTTGGTAGTTTTTAACAGTATGTAATCAAGCACTGAAGACACTGAGATGCTGGAACGAGGTCCAGAGAAGGGCAATGGAGCTGGTGAAGGGTCTGGAGCACAAGTCTTCTGAGAAGTGGCTGAGGGAGCTAGGGCTGTTTAGCCTGGAGAAAAGGAGGATTGGGGGGACCTTATCACTCTCCACAGGTATCTGAAAGGAGGTTGTATCCAGGTGAGTGTTGGTCTCTTCTCCCTGGTAACAAGTGACAGAATGAGAAGAAACGGCCTCAAGTAGTGCCAGGGAAGGTTCACATTGGATATTAGGAAAAAAAATCACAGAAGGGGTTGTAAAGCACTGAAACAGACTTCCCAGGGAAGTAGTGGAGTCACTCTACCTGGAAGTGTTGAGAAAACGTGTGGCTATGGCACTTGAGGACATGGTTTAGTGGCAAAGGTGGTGCTGCTACTGGGTTGATGGTTGGACTTGATTATCTTAGAGGTCTTTTCCGACCTTAATGATTCTATGGTTGTATGAATGCTGCAGATCAATTATTGTTTACATGGTGGGTTGTAGAGTCTTCCCTTCTCTTTAGGAACACTCATCAGCTTTCTGTGGCAGTGCTTGGATTGTAGATGCAAGTGTGATCTGAGAAGTTACGTGGTGATGTACAGTATCAGCATTCAGTGACATTCAGCTGCCAACAAGCAGAGCTGCTGGCAATTCCCATGACACGTCAGATCTGCAATCAGATGTGTAACTGGAGAAAATAGACACAATAAATATGTTTTTAAGCCTCTTGTATGTAAGAGAATGAGAGGAAGTCAGAGGAGCTTTCCATTGCAGAAAAAAAAAGGAAAGTTTTTTTAGGTCATAACACAACACTTAGTACTTGTTACCTTACTGCCATTTAGCTAACCTGCCAAACACTGTCATCATGTTGATCATCCAGAAAACTGTCCTTAAAATACAGGTTATTATCCTACAGAAACCATTTTGAAAACATAAAATGATTTTTGGAAAAAATAGCTCGAGCTTAACAAACTAACGTAAGTCCACATCAAATTACCTTGAAGGAAATGCTAATCAGGTAGGTAACTAATTACCATTAAATTGTTAGCATTTCCTGTTAAACATTAAAAAATAAGCAATTGCAGCATTTTTTGACTTGAAATTTGACCAAGAATTATTAGAGCACAAGTCAAGAAGGGCCACTTGTTCAGGCCTCTGTTTCTTTACTGTTTTTGACCCTTCTGATCTTCCATTGTCTTGTACCTTATGTTGTGCCTTATGTAGAGAGATCATGAAGATGCTTTCTGCTCTAAGTTCTAGTCATGTAATTAATTAGAAATCTCAGATAAAAGCCCGTAAAAGTGTCAGGAATTCCCTTGAAGAAAAATGGTGGAGGTAAGAAAATAGTCTGGATCTCTGTGTTATTTTGTTGTTATTGGGGGATTTTTATAACTTTTATGTTAATGGATTCACGTATATCTTAGAGATATTTGTTAAGACCTCATTTTATGTCTGGAATAACTAGAAATCATGAGTTCAGAAACATTATTTTGGGCTCATATTGACGTGAGTACTAAATAGAAAAACTTATTTTGTATTTTCTAGGAAGGTTTTTCTTGTACAAAGGAATTAAGGTGATACTGGTGTTTCTGAAAGATTTTCTTACTTTCCTCTTTACCTTTCCAACAGAAACTCTCAGGCCCTGAAATATAACATGAATTTATTTTTATTCTTGGCAGCGTAAAGCCATAGTAAATATATAGTAAAATAGACATTCTTATATTACTTTTTTTCTCAAATACATGCAAAGCAGCCATGCAATTCTAATTTTTATAGGAAATGCATATAAATATAGTGAAAACAATAAGGTAGTTCTTCAAAGTGCTTGTGGATTATAAATCATACCATAAGGGACTAAGTATCCATTGCACTACCTCAGCAGTTACCTTAATTTCGGTATAATTGGGTTCTAATTAAATTTTACTTTTGGAGAAAGGCTGCTAAAAATTAAATCTTAAGAGCTTTATGTTTCAAGCTGAGAACATGTTGGCAAGTGTTCATTGTAATAAGCCTGTTAAAAATCCATTTATTCATCTCATTTAGCTTCTGTAATTCCCACAGACGCACAAGAACAACAAAGAACAACCGAAAACCAAATTCAAGTGTCCTGTGTGATGGTTTCCACTAGGATTGTCTTAAAAGTGGAATTTCTTCCCAAAAAATGAAATTATACAAAAAATATCAACAATTTTTCTTGAAAATGTCACATTTTATGTGAAAAAAACCAAATTATAAACCTTTTAACAAAAATTACAGTATTTCTTGAACCTAAGCAAAAAAGCAGAGAAAAATCAGATTTTTTACTTAATGCCAGAGACATTCTGGTTTTGAGGAGAAGAACATTTCCATTTAGCTCAGTTGGTCAGATCGTGGTGCTAATAATGTGATGGTTGTAGGTTTGATCCCCATATGGGCCATTCACTTAAGAGCTGGACTTATGATCTTTGTGAGTCCCTCCCAAGTCAGACTATTCCGTGATTCTGTGATTATGTGAACCCAAACTTCCCAGTTCAAACTCTCTGGCGTAAAACTTAAATCTAGGGAACTGTTTGACAGTCCCCATGCAGAAGTGATATGCGTAAAAGATCAATTTTTAAAGGATCTGTCATGTATACCGAGAATTTTGCTAGATAATTGCCTTTATATTTAGCAACATTATGTATGGCTTTTATTTAATGTGAAAGATATTGATATGAACAAGCACAATGCAGTAATTTGACTGAAAGGCAGAAAGCAAAAGTGCTTATTCCATCAGTCTGTCAGACGAAAATAAAGATGTTTTCTGACACAGTCTAATATCAGACACTGAACAAGTGAAGCCATGGCACATCAGAACACTTCAGCGTTTTCCCAGAGCTTGCACAATGACAGAACCAAGGGAAAAGTTTCAATGCAAAAGCAGTTTCTCTTTTTACTGAAGCAAGAATATACACAGCAGGTATAGTCCTTGGGTACACCCTTCAGACATGTCAGACAGATTAAAACTTTCCTTTTTTGTAGCTGTCTTTCATGTAATCCTGTTGGATCAATGGCTGCGTGCAGTACTCATAAAAAATAAGAGAAAATGTGAAGTCTGTGACTTCTATGTTCTCTTGCATTTTCTAAAATGCAGCAAATAATGTGTGACAAGTGAGCAGAAAATATTGGGGGGGTGGGCTGTAATCAATGGGAGAAGACTCATTTTGCAATGCATCAGTTTCACACTTTTTTGCTAAGTGACAAATAGGTTTGAAAAGATACAAAATTGTTATAAGGCATAAATACCTAGCAGAGAACCAGAATAAATCACATACCCGATACTGCTGAGTAGGCACTCCCATAGGAATGCTGTGGACTTCTGTACCCTTCGGAGAGTGTGCTGCCTTATGGCACCAGTCAGAAATGGGAATGGGTAACAGCACAGGACTCACCAGGAAAATGCACTCAATAAAACCCCACAAAACCAGATCGCTATCAGTCTTCTGATAAATCAATTAAGATATTAAACATTAATTATGATAATTTAATGTAACAAAGTTAATGTAAAAATTAAGACTGTGCTTCATCTGGCTGTAATTATTCATCCAAATGTAGTCCAAACATGTCTTCCAGGATTGGCGTTCATTTTATTTGCAACCCACTCCACCTAGCATAGATGTGCAATTCACCTTGTACAGAGTGTGTTGCTCTGTATATGTCTATGCCTTCATCCAGAGTTATGCACAGCCTGAATGCTTGGATATTTATACAGTCCTGCAAATAAAAGAAAGGTGTTGCTGGGCAGTCGTAAATGAGCCCACTTTGTTTTCTGTACACAATCCTTTCTCATTATAACCATCAGAACTGTTGCAGAAAAGAAGGTGGAAAATCCTTCTTGCTTTTGAAGACCCATTAACAGAAGAACCCCATAATCTGCAAATAATGGTGTTCTGCCAGGACAGAAAGGCATAACCTCTGTAAGACCAGTGATGAAAGCAGAAGTGTTTGAGTATCTCAGAGAACACTGTACCTCTACCATAGTGCATGCTTTATTGATAACCCTAAAAAAAGCTCACTTCCATGTCTGGAAAAGAGTTTGGTTGATCAGTCAGTCCTGCAGATTTTCCTGTGCAATTCAACAGCTGCTCAGCATGCCCAACAAGTTGGGCA
Source organism: Cnemophilus loriae (assembly GCA_013397755.1). Classification (NCBI taxonomy): domain Eukaryota; kingdom Metazoa; phylum Chordata; class Aves; order Passeriformes; family Corvidae; genus Cnemophilus; species Cnemophilus loriae. The sequence goes on along the minus strand of VZTF01017492.1, from coordinate 891,349 downwards.
TTACACTTCCTCTTATGAGGGTGCTAGAGTGGCATGCTCACCCAGAAGGAGGAATTCCTCTGTCATGGGATGAGGAAATAAAAGAAGACAATAGGAAGGTACCAGAGAAGAAGCCCCTAAAGTTCCCCAAAATAGGAGACCTTACTCTGAAAACCTGACTTGGTTTCATCCTGGACTTAGAATGCAGGTGGAAGGATACTTCAGAGGCCTCATTATATTTTCTTAGGTTATGGGGAAATAGAACAAGTCGATGCTATATATGCATATCTTCCTGGTAGGGGAGTCCTTTCTATAGAAAGATACATGGGTAAAGTGTGACATGAACAAACAGGAAGAATCTAGCAATATATCCCTCATCGGGGATTTTGGACAGAGATGGAGCTTCTTTTGCTTCCTTTCAGCAGGCATTTCTAATTGTGTATTGCAATGTAATGAACACACAAGGACTTTCCATTCTGTCAGGCATTCTGATCATTCACACCATGAGAAACATCTGGACAATTTCATATGCTGCAGTTTGTGCTGTAGAAGTTAAGAGAACTATCTTTTCTCTTCCTATTTAAATTCAGTGAGTTTTTCAACTGCACAAGAGAAAGAAAAGCCCCAAAGCTAGAAATGAATCTTTTATACAGTAATATCATGATAGAAATGCCTTAAAAGAAAAAAAGGAGGAATATGATATTCTCAGTCTGTTTTTACACCCCCAGGCTATGGCGATAAATAACACTTGGCTTTTCCTCTCCTTCCCCATTCTTGTGGCAAAGTTAGTGTTGTTCTTTCTGGAAAAACGCCATGGTGCAAACAACAGGACAAACTTACTTCCACCATGGTGGGAATTGAAGACAGAACATTAACTTGAAAAATTAATGGTCCTCATAAAATTATAATTTTATGGATGGGTAAAGAAGGCATCTGAGACCAGCCTTTACGTCTTAAGAGGTAATATATGAGACTTCACAGGCTATGCAGAACCAGCTTTACCTACAAGATGTTTATTGTGTTCAGGAAGGAGAATTCCTGAAGCTATCTATGGACTACTGTCTATGATGTGCTGGAGGATGTAGCAAGTGCCAGAGTCTTGTGCTGATATGAAGCTGGGATATAGGTAGGACATTCACTCAGACCTGAAAGTTGGAAAACGTCTAGAAACACAAGACATTCTTACTGCACTGGTATACCTTCCAGGAAGAAAGAATACAATAATGTTAAGGCTGGTCTCTAAAACTTATCACACACAAGGAGTTTTAGTAAAAAGGAAACTTCTCTTTTTAGTGATTATTATAAAAAAGAATGGTAGGTCTTTGTGGTAGGACCCTTACTGTGATCTGGATGAGCACTTTATCAGAAGTATGACAGAGAGAGAGAGGAAAGTAGCTGAGAAGGTAGACAAAAGGACCTTAAAACACTATTATTTACTTTTAAAAGTAAATCCCAGCATCCTGTATTGACCGAAGAGGCCCTATATTTGTTTTAAAAGCCTTACTGAAATAGGACACTTACTTTACTGAGACCAGATAAATGAAATTTCAAGGGCAGATGATGTCTGGAAAAATTCTCAAACTATTGTGGCCCCAAAGAAGATTGAGAAGCATCAGGCTCCTGGTGCATGAATGTGCCTTTTGCGCTGACTGAGCCAGCCTGACCTTGTTTCAAAAAAACCAGCCTTGGGAGAACTGACAACCACAGTACGTGTCCTGTCGTGGACACCAGCTGAGCAGTCTGACATGAGGACAGCTTTTACTCAGGGCTCTCAGGCATGCAAGATATGAAGGCAGCAATGTGCTAGTGCTCTGGTCCCTCCTGGGGCTGTGTGGTTAAGCTGAGTAGACCTTACACTTCCTAAACCTCGTCTATAGCTTGTTTTATGCACAGATTGGAAACTGCTGATGGATACACTACACTTCCCCTAAATCCTTCATATGTACACCTGACAGTCACAGGCTCTGTCTCTGGGTACAGTTCAGGAGAACAGAATCATGGCCCATGACACAACCTCTCCGACCAACCTGTTCCAGTACCTTACCAACCTCACAGGAAAGAATTTCTCCCTAATAGCTAATCCAAACCTACCCTCCTTCAGTTTAAGGCTATTCCCCCTCTTGTTCTGTCACTACATACCCTTATGAAAAGTCCCTCTCCAGCTCTCTTGTAGGACCCCTTCAAGTACTGGAAAACTGCTATAAATTTTCTTCAGTCTTATCTTCTCCAGATTGAATAACTCCAACTCTCTCAATCTTTCTTTGTAGGAGAGGTGCTCCAGCCTTCTGGTCAACTTTGTGGCTCTTCTCTCGACTCAGTACAGGAGGTTTACATTCTTCTTAAGTTGGGCCTCCAGAGCTGGACGCAGTACTCCTGGCAGGATCCTGCAAGAGCAGAGTAGAGGGCAGGATCCCCTCCCTTGACCTGCTAACCATGCTGCTTTCGATGCAGCCCAGGATCTGGGTGACTTTCTGGGCTGCAAGTGCACACTTCCAGCTCATGTACAGGATCTTGTCCACCAGCACCCTCAAGTCCTTCTCAACAGGGCTGCTCTCGATCAGTTCACCCCCAAGTCTGTACTGATACCAGGGGTTGCCATGACCCAGATGCAGAACCGTGCACTTGCCCTTGCTTAACTTCATGAGATTTACACAGGTCCACTTCACAAACCTCTCAAGGTCCCTCTGGATTGCATCCTTTACCTCCAGAATGTTGACTACATCATGTAGCTTGGTGTTGCCAAACTTGCTAAGGGTGCACTCAATCCCACTGTCCATGCTGCTTACAAAGATGTTAAACAGCACTAGAATGGGGCAGTCTTTTCCTGGCCGTGATGTGTTTTAAGGTAAGTATCATCCATTTCATTTCCTTTTCTTTCACTGGCTTATCTCTTTGTCCTGTAAATATGTGTACCTGCAGTATCTTTGAAGGTTCCCACTCTTTCTTGGTGTTTTAAGCATCAGCAGAATGAAACCAGTGCTAATAAAAATAATGTAATGTTATCTATTTCTGAAGTCTGAATGTAATGTTAGGCAAATATTTTCATTACATCCTCCTCAAAATATCTGCTACATAACTCTTATTAATTTCTGTAAATGCTGATGAATAAATTGGTTACTTTTTGTGTACTCTATGACACTCAGTGATTTACCATTCAGGAAATAACACTGTGAGGTCTGAGAGCCTGAATTTTACCCATCTTATGGTTTATTTCTATAAGAACATTTTATAAACTTAGACTTACTGTCTCCTGTACTGGGCTGACAAGTAGATGTACCATTAAACTATATAAACATTAGTTTATGAAATATTTTCCTTTTTTCCCTCCCTTTCTTGGCATGATAAATGAAATCTTAGAACAAAAAAATGATGTTATGAACTATGCCTCAGCTTTCGCTTGAAAAGTATCTTTGATAAACTGACAAAAAGTGTGTTGCTTGATTCCTCATTCCCTATCTATAAAACTGTTTTATTCAGCTGTTAAAAAAGGAAAGAATAATATGCAGAAAGGTGGTTATTATGTAAAAAAGAAGGGGGAAAATCAGAAGACTAGTCCCTAGCTTGCATAAATTAGCCTTAGTCCTCTCCCCTAAGTACAATATTCATTACCTAGAACATATAATAAGTATTTTTCTCAGGTGGACCTTGTATTTCCAAACACTGTCAGCAGTTTCCTTGTTCCCAGACTTCATGCTCATTCAGCTGTTGGCATATCTGTAATGACTCTCAAGAAGAGGGTTGATTAGTATATACTGTGGTAGCTTTTCCAATTAAGGCTTTTTCTCCAAGAGTGTGAATTTCACATTTTGGTAGCAATCCACAAAGGATTAAACTTTTTGTTGACACAGCTGAATGAGATTTGAAGTTACTTAATCCCCTAAAAACTGGCCTCTCAAACTTTCTGCCAGCTCATTTACCCAGAATAGTATTTCATAATCAACCTCAAACCTCATTATTTTTTCAGAAGTTTTTGGTGTAGTACTTTTAAGCAGACGTGTTGCTTTTTAATAGTTTTAGGCAGATATTCTGGCTCTGTAGAAAATAAAATCTATTTTGACACAGGATTTACAAAGTATTCATGTACTCAGAACTGACCAAAAAGTGTCCAAATATATGTTTCTCTCAAGTAATTAATCCTCTAGCTAAAGCCAACTCTTTTGTTATGCTGATGGTTTTTCAACAGTATAAGCAATGAGAAGATTTTTCTTGGGAGGAAGAAATGAAGAGTCAACCCCTCAAAGAGAGTAACAGTCCCTGTTGGGCAAAGGGGTGCTCCTTTGGTGTGTCAACAGCAATGTGATGGACAATGGATAAGTAGCAGTGGTTCAGTCCATCACTCATGACTGAAGTGACTGCAACAGTCTAAGATACACACAAAACAATGGTCATCTTTGAGAAGAAGTATTCTCTGAATGCCCATTTTGAGATTTTAAAAATCAGGAAAGCATCACAATGGGCACTAATGTGGTAAGTAAACAATGAGTTGAAACCTATGCAGTGAGTTTCAACACTTAAATGTTTTTCAGTAGTGTACTCTTCCAACCTACCACATTCTCTGGGGATTCACAATGAAATTAAGTCTGATAATTCTCCAACTAGTGCATAGGATATGCTCCCATCTTACCTTCCACCGTGTGGTTTAGCTTTTATAAAGCATGTGTTCCACTAAACCTGTCAGGGAAGCCAATAATCCTAGCAGTGTGGACCACGAGCAGTTTCTACACACTGTACTGAATGGTAGATCCTAAATCTGAAGCAAGAGTTACCCGCTGGAAAAAAGACAGCAACCTGCTTGTGACCATTTCGGTTTGAGGAAATGACAAAAGCAAATGGGAGAGGAAGGAGAGAATGATTAATTTGCTTGCCAGCATTACCTAGAGTGAAGTAGGTGTTAAAAGACAGACTAGCTGTGAAGAAGAGGGAGATGCCAAGAAGCTGTCATAAAGTCACGGGGATGTGAGAGAACACGCAGGAAAGGTTGGGATAGGCAGATGAAACCAACCAGTGACTCGGGATTGGTTAGCCTGAAGATACGGAACAGGCAGCAGTGATATTGGAGGCAGGAAGCTGGGTTAGGGGAAGCTGAAGCTACCTGGTGAGTGTGTCAGTAGGCTGCTGTCACATATGCCTTTTGGCGAAGCAGAAGCTCTCATAGCTTCAAGGAAAACAGCTGCACTAAGAGATAATGACTCTGTGATAAAACTGTGCAGCATCTGTGGGACTTCTGGCAGCTGCTGTATCAGCTTGATTTGTTTTCAATTTACTGTATATTGTTTTCTGTGAAAAACAACAGAAGCTGGGAAGTAAGGAGGAAGATTGCTTATTTCTAGGTGATGCTGCCTGACACATGCAGCACTTTCCAGAGTCTTCATCTCCTGAAAGCAACTGGGAATGCAGGAAAACTGCAGGTTATGTGCAAATCACCTGATAACTTAATTTTCTAAAAGCGATTAAATACGTTGATTCTAGCAGGGGATGGTGGATACTGTCATCTCTCAGTACATGGTCAGTGAAAACCAGACAGCCCAAAACCTCCAGGATCCATGCTCCATGGAACATCCAGGTATTTTCCGCAACAGCTCCCATGACATAGGCAGAGAAAGTACTCCTGAGACTACCTTTTGGAGAAGTAGGCTCAAACAATGAATTGGACAGAAGCCTCGTGTGCCTTTGCTAAAAGCTCCAGATGCTGGTTCATTGGCAGCTGCTCACTATCACTGCAAGTTTTTTATTATTTGCAGAACAAATTGGTTGTCCGTCTACATATGTCTGCCTAAAAAATACCTGCCAGACAATTAGCTAATTGCTAGCCAGTAATCTTTGGACAGTGTGTTGCAGACTCTCTTACATTTCAACTCACTTTTTGAGGCCGTACAAATTAAGAGAAAGCTGCTTCAAATGAAAAACTAGTTTAAAGCTGCTCTAGGTAATGTCCCTGCCACTGCCAGGTGCAGTGCAGGAAGGGGTCTGGCACAGAAGGGCAGTGTAGATGTGTCGTCCCAGTTCTTACCTGGTACAGCCTTCATGCTGACTCAGATCAGTGCACAGCAGCAGGAAGCCATAAATGACACTTTATAATTTCTGGACATCCTTCCCTGAATAGACATTTTTTGTGTGGAACAGGAAAAATTTGTGCTAAACGTAAGTGTCAGGAAAAGGTTAATACTAAAGAAATAACATATACTAGCATTAACACAGCAACAGTTGTTTCCTGTTGCTTAAGCTAAGAGTATGATAAAGTTAGAATTACTTTTAAGGTTCAGCAAAATTCAGTGCAGTAATTAAATAACAGTTTATACAAATGATGATATAAACACTGTGATAAATAATTTTTCTAGCTACCAAGTTCCTAAATGTGTATAGAAGACTGTTTTCTGTGTATCCCCTGTGTTGAAATCATTGATTCCACAGCTGGAGACGTCATCTGTAACCATGACAACCTCATAAAAGACGTGGATACAAAATGATCTAACAATTAGTTGTCAATGCATTGATGTTTATAACTCAGACTTAATTTTTCAGTTTTGAAATGTTAACACTTCGGACAAATGTTTAAATGAAAAATGGAATCATGGTATCAAACCTTATAGAACCAATCTGAAGAGAGGTAGCTGCTCGACAGAACTAAAGCCACTTATCCCAGAGGTGTATTAATGATTTTGCAAGGAGAACTTTCTGCCTTCATGGGAGATGGACTTCATCTTTTAGTAACAGAAATATGCATTTTGTTGCTCTGTTTCACACTAGCTATTTTATTAATTTATTGCTTTTCCGTGGTGGACACTCAGTTGTGTCGCAACGTAAAACCTCCCGTTGCTAATGGTGGCCACTGAATAGTCAGTAGTTCTTACCAGGATACCAGCTCAGGGTATGTGCTTGGTTTCCTACCATTCTCTACCACAGTCTGCTAACTCATATGAGTTAGCTACAAGAATGCTCTTCCATTGCTGGGATTAGTTGCTCTACTTCAGCTGCCACACCACGGAAATGCCTTTTTCAAAGATCAAGGAACCTGAACTTGAAACAAGAGATTTTAGGCGTTCTTTACCCACTGAATTGATTGCAAATGATGATAGAAACATGAGCAAACTCGTTTTCAGTAATGTGATAAGAAAGAGCTAACGTAACGGATATGCAGTTATAAAAAAGAGGGGATGATTATAAATGAAATATCTTTCATTTAGATCTGAATATGTAGATCCACTTTGATGAGCTAACAAAATGTATTGCCTTTTCACCACAGTATTAGATCTTAATAATATTAAAGGCATTTGATTTCTGTGACTGGGAAGAAAGCCAATCTTAACCACAGGCACTGTAAATACTGGTCTAATCCCTTTCTCTGTTTTATTTTCCAGGCATTAATACAACAGTATTTCTATGCATTTCTATTCCTTTCTATGCATTTCCAACACAGGACAGCACAGTCTTCCAGAAGGTAGATTACTTTAGGTTTAAAAAAGCCTTGCTGCAACCACTTTCTTAATCTCCTTATTCATTACATGGACACCATGCGGGTTTTGAGAGCATGAGTTACTATTATTACAATTATTGTAGCCAAGAGTGAACAGAAAAAAAAAAGAAAGGAAGGGGAAGAATAGCAGAAAGAGGATAGAGAATAAAATAGAGAATCATCATAGTGAAAGGAAAATAAAATCAGTTTTAAAAATCTGTTTTATCTACTCATCATAGCTCCTCCACAGATAATAAACTGGTATAATTTAATGGGAATTCCAGCACAAGGTTAAATCATAAGGAAGAATGTCTTGCTTAAACACATTTAATGAACTTTGTTAACTTTTAAAATTTTTATATTGTTAATAAGTGACCTTATTAACAGCTCTGGGAGACAATTTGGAAGAGTTAAAGGAAAAGCAAAAAGAAAGAGAATTGAACTCAGCTATTTGTTCCCATCACCAGCACACAAAGTAGAAATCACAGCCCTAATGTAGGCATCTTGTGCAGATACATTCTTTAATGCAACACATGGCTAAACAAAAAAAGAGAGGGTTGATCCCATCTGTCTCACCCATCCTTCTTGCTCTCTGTATTCCCTTCTAGTGTCACAATTTCATTTTAAAGCAACCTGTTCCCAAATATTTTATGCTTTCCTGGGAATTTGTTGTATATTTTGTTGTTTTGGCTGGTATATCAACCAACTGATAATATTTATCATCTACTAATGCAAAACCATATTCTAATCTGTTGTGTAACACAATTCCTTGACATCATCTTCAATGCACTGACTTATTCCTCTATACTACCATAAATTTTTAACTTAAATCTTCATGCTTGTTGTTCTTTTAAATAACATTTTTACTTAATTTAATATTATTAGTGTTAGAATTCTGCACTAGCATTTGTTAAAACTTTGGCCTTGCAAGCTAACAAAAAATGAAAAATATGGTTTGTAAGGACTATATTGAAAAGACCTATATACTTAGGTACATATATAGTTACTATGATGTCTACAGAATACATTTATAAAAAACAAAAATGAAACAGTACCTGTTTGAGTGATAACTCAGCTGGTGGTATAAGCCTAACTTCTTTCACTAATTTCAGTTTCGCAGGTGAAATTTTTTCATACCTCAACAGAGTAACCATTGGGAGTGGTAGACTCATTTCTTTAGGTGACTCCTGTAATTGGGAATGCCAGGTGAAAATAAAAATGAGAATAATTTCTGACGTATTTTGAGCATGGCACAGGGTTCAAAGACTGCTACAGGCAATGGTGTGAAGGGCGTATTGTACGAGGTAAATTTAATAACACTGTCACAACTGGCTTCAGAATTCTGCAATAATTATGATAATTGGGATAAAATAAACAAAATGACAAAAGCCACATGTACCTGATCATGTTTCAGCAGTGCAATATATAAGTACAATGGGATAGGACTATGGCAAGTGATGACCCCAATGGCCAAGCTACCACACAGCACTGATTCAAGAGGTTCTGCGAATGGGCTGGGTTCTCTTTTACTGACACCTTCTTTCCTAAGTGACAGATAGTAGATAAATATTTTCCAGGTTCTAAACATATGCTTGTGTATCACAGTTTTGTGAGTATATACAGTACTGTCATTTCAGTGTGTACTCAATGCAGTAAAAAATAATAATTTCCTTTTCAAAAACTTAATTTTGTCAGATGCTTTATATGGAATGACCCTACAAGCAAGCAGAGTATTTGTCCTCACTCTGGTTTCAGATGCACTTCAAATCTATTTCTTTCTGAGATCTTTCAGCCACTGAAATATGTATTTTCATTTATCTGTGTTTGAATCCAATAACATTATACGATTTTTCAGGTTCCTTTCAAAAGCATGCCTTCAGTCGTCTTTATTATGCTCCTTAAATACTCAGCTTTCGCATAAACAACTCGGAAGATTACATTACAGCCTAACTGGGAATACGCATACTTGACTTCATCTAATAATGAGACTGCAAAAAAACATTTAGGCCTATTTCAGCTGGGATTTCCAAAGGGAAAACACTCGGTGCCCTCGGCAGTACTCGCGCTCCTTCCGCCGCAGCCACCCCCGCTGCTCGCCCACCTCCACCGCGGGGCCGCTGCGGGGCACCGGAGCCAGCGAGCGCCCGCCCGCCCCTTCCCTTGCTCCCCGCCAGCCCTGGGGCGGGACAGCGGCGCCGCAGGATGTTCTTCCGGGTCCCCGCGTTCCTGAGGCTCTGCTCCCTCAGAGCCGCCCGGGACCATCCCGGGCTGAGAGCCGTGGGTGCTTCGGTTTGTCCCGGCTCGGTTCCTCAGTGCCGGGCGGGGCTCGCACTTCCCTCAGAGCCTGCTCATGGCTTTCCAAGTCAGGAGGCCCCGAGCAGGCGCTCCTCGCTTTTAAAAGTCTCTGCGCAACAAAACTGCGTAAGATTATGATCCTGAAAGAGGGACAGCTTGTCGTTTGGGAAATGTCTGGTGAAGACGACGCTGCCAAACGCCCACAGTAACTCCTGCGTTTGAAAGCCCTTTACTTTCTATAAAAAGAAACATTTCACAACCTAAATGATCTTTTTTAGCCTGCAATTTCCTACAATAACTTTCACTTTGTTCACTAGTAATTTTGTTGAAGTAACTGACAATGGAGATACTTAAAAAGCTGTTAGCTGGACACTTCCCCAGCTCTAAAATCAGTATGTGTGGACCTTTGCTCGTTGTGTGCTCACTTCTCCAGGTGGGGTGATAATGAAGAAAAATCCCTATGGAATCGTTTTATTTTTCTTTCACATTCTTTAGAGATACTATGGCACCTCTCCAGACAGTTGAACCCTCTTTTAAAAAAGTTGTTTCCTCTGGGAAAGTTTCTAGACTGACACTATCTGCTCCTAGAGGAGAGTGAGTAGCGAGAGCCTCATTGGATTTTTCTTACTTCCAGATGAGGTAATGTGGTGGGTGGCTGCTCCTTTGGGCACATAACTGCTTCAAGAAGGGCTTGTGCAGTCAGAGGGCTGGATGGCAGTATTCAAATAAGTGCAAGATCTGTGTCACATGCACAGGCTTGCCCCAGAAAGCTCCGGTTTAGTTAGATATTCCTGGAAGAACAGGTTTCTAGAGGTGTAATGGTACTGGTGTGGCGGTCTCTGAGCATGATCATATGCTCGGTAATATGACCCAGTGTGTGAGCTGTGCCTTCTGGTATGTTTAGTGCCTCTAGATCAGTTTCCCACCTTCTGCCTTTTAACAGGCTCTAAATAAAATGCATCATGAAGGAATATGGAGAAGATCAAAGGGAGGTTAGGGAGAATGCCAGACTTCTCTGGAAGGAAATGGGAGGACTGATTGCCTAGGCTATAAAGAAGGCTGATATACTCAATGACTGTTTTGCCTCTGTTCACTGGCGAGTGCTCTAGCTACACCACCTAAGTGACGAAAGGAAAAGTCAGGGACTGAGAGAACAAAGGGGTAACAGTGGTGGTGGATGAGGGAAGAGTAACTGATGTCATCTGCCTGGACTTGGGCAAAGCATTTGACATGGTCAGCATGACATCCTTTTCTCTAAACTGGAGAGATGGATTTGATGGATGGACCACTTGGTGGATAAGGAACTGGCTGGATGGTCACACTGAAAGGTTTGTGATCATTGGCTTGATGTCCAATTGGGCAGCAGTGACAAGAGGTGTCCTCAGGGGTCAGTGCTGGGACTGGTGCTGTTTAACATCTTTATTGGTGACATGGACAGAGGAAATGAGGCACTCTCAGCAAGTTTGCCAGTGACCTTGAGCTGACTGTTGCAGTCAACATGCTGGAAGGGAAGGGATGCCCTCCAGAGGTACCTGGACACGCTTGAGAAGTGGTCCCATATCAACATCATGAAGTTCTAAAGGGCAAGAGCAAGGTGCTGCGCCTGGGCTGAGGCAATCCCAAGCACAAACATAGGGTGGGCAAAGAATGTGTTTCGGTTGGATTAGAGAGAGATGGCTCTGCGTGAATTAAGGTGCAAAGGAGAGCATATGATGACAAGGCACAGATTTTATTTAACATGGATTTTATTTGACAAGAAATGGGAGGGAGAGAGAAAGAAATAGGAAAGAGGTCTAAGAGTGAGAGAAAGAGAGCAGAAGAAAATCAGTTGGAACTAGATGATCTTTGAGGTCGTTCCACACCCAAACCATTCTGTGATTTTACAAGATGCATGGATGTGTATTTTAACTTGATTATATTATAATTATTATTGTTATTATCATTATAGGTATTCTTATTATTTGCTACTTCTAGTATTTTTTCTTCTTCTTCTAAATCTTCTTACTATTCTTCTTATCCCTATACTTATTATTATTATTTACTACTACTATTTTCTTCATCATAGTATTCTTATTATTCTTATTGTTTTTCTTCTTTTTTTTCTTCTAATTATTTCTTGCTATTACTCATATGTCTTATTCTTAGTCTTCTTTTTCTTGTTTTATTATATTTATTCAAACTTTTGTTTTTATCCTGTTTCCTATTGTTCCTCATTTTATTTACTACTACTATTTCTTCTACGTCTGATTCTGATTCTGATTATTTTTCTTTTTTTCTTGTTCTTGTTCTTATTATTATTCCTAATCCTTATTCTTTTTTCTTTTTCTTTTTTCTTGTTATTATTCCTATTCCTATTCTTATTCCTTTTCTTATTCTTTTTTGTCTTTTGCGTATTCTTATTCTTAGTCTTAATTGTGATTCTTATTTACTACTATTAATTCTTCATCTTCTTCATCTTCCTATTATTATCCCTATTCGTATTCTTTTTCTTTTTGTGTTTTTTGGTTGGTTTTGGGGTTTGTTTGTTTGTTTGTTTTATTATTATTTTTATTTTTGTGTTTGTTTTTTTTTTACTACTACTATTTCTTAAAACCAGCTTCTATTTGGTTTGGATGAATTGTGTGTGTTGCAGTCCTGCAGTGTGCAGTGGGGTCCTGGGAGCAATACCTCCTGTCTGTGCCCAGTCCTCATGGATAAAATCCCAAAGGATCACAAGTAATCCTTTCAGGATGAGAGGAAATGGCCTTAGATATCACCAGGAGAGGTTCAAATTAAATATCAGAAACAATTTTTCCCCGATGGTGTGGTCAGGGAGGTGGTGGAGTCACTATCTCTGGAAGTGTTTGAGAGTTATCTGGATGGGGCACTTGGGGACATGGTTTAGAGGTGTCATGTCCTGAGAAATGGTCTGGCTCACTGCAGGCTTCCCCTTGGAACATTTCCTGGTAGCCACCAGCGTCTGCCTGGGACATCTCTGGCTCACTGCAGCCTTCTCCTTGGGATACTTCCGAGTAGATACCAGCATCTCCTAGGGAGAGCTCTGGCTCAGTGCCGGCTTCCGCTTGAGATACTTTGTGATATCTGCCAGCTTCTCTAGGGTCCGGCTCTGGCTTGCTGCAGGCATCCCCTTGGAACGTGTCCTGGTAGCTACCAGCATCTCCCTTGGGACAGCTCTGGCTCACTGCAGGCTTCCCCTTGGAGCACTTTGTGGTATCTACCGTCATTCGCTGGGGCCAGCTCTGACTCACAGAAGGCTTCCACTTGGATTGCTTCCCAGTAGCTACTGGCATCTCCAGGGGCCAGCTCTGGCCACTACAGGCTTCCCCTTGGAACATTTTCTCGTAGCTACCAGCATCTCCCTGGGACAGCTCTGGCTCACTGCAGGCTTCCCTTTGGGATACTTGCTGATAGCTACTGTAATCTCTAGGAGGCAGCTCTGTCTCACTGCAGGCTTCCCTCTGGGACACTTCCTGGTGTCTATCATCATCCCCTGGGGACAGCTCTGGCTCACTGCAGGCTTCCCCTTGTGTCACTTCCGATAGATACCCTATAGCATCTCTTGGGGCCAGCTCTGGCTCACTGCTGGCTTCCCTTTGGGAACATTTTCTTGTAGCCACCAGTTTCTCCTGGAGACAGCTCTGGCTCACTGTGGGCTTCCTGCTGGGACACTTCCTGGTGTCTACTGTCATCCCCTGGGGTCAGCTCTGGCTCAGTGCAGGCTTCCCTTTGGGATATGTTCTGGTAGCTACCAGCAGCTCCTGGGGTCAGCACAGTCTCACTGCAGGCCTCCCCTTGGGTCACTTCCCGATACTTACTGTCATCTTCTGGGGATAGCTCTGGATCATTGCAGGCTTCCCCTTAGGATACATTCTGGTAGCTACCAGGTTCTCCTTGGGTCAGCTCCTACTCAGTGCAGGGTTTCCCTTGGGAAAGATCCTTGTAACTACCAGCAGTTCCCTGGGACAGCTCTGTCTCACTGCAGGCTTCCCCCTGGGACGCTTCCTGGTTGCTACCAGGACCTCTGGAGGTCAGCTCTGGCTCACTGGAGGCTTCCCCTTGGGATACTTCCCGGTTGCTCTTGGCATCTCCAGGGAACAGCTCTGGCTCACAGCAGGCTTCCCGTTGGTTCACTTCCTGATAGCTACCAGCATTTCCTGGGGTCAGCTCTGGTTCACTGCAGGCTTCCCCTTGGAACATTTCCTGGTAGCTACCAGCATCTCCCTGGAACAGCTCTGGCTCACTGCAGGCTTCCCCTTGGACAACTTCACAGTAGATACCAGCATCTCCAGGGGCTAGCTCTGGCTCACTGCAGGCTTCTATTTGGGATACTTCTCAGTAGCTACCAGTATTCCTGGGCACCACAATGTCCTGCATCATGGAGGGCCCTGAAAGAATGCGCCTGTTTTACAAAGGGCCACACCCAGCACCCCTTCAAAAGCCACTCCCACTGGAAGTGGCATGGAGCAGCCCCCAGCCTTGTGGGCTTTTAGCCCTTTGTTATGATCTGGTTATTAAAATTATCAGAGAAATGCCTCTGCCTGAATTAAGGCGCAAATGAGGCCATATGCCAGTGTCCATAGTATGGGTTTTATTTAATAGTAAATGAAAGAGAGAGAGAGAGAGAGAGAGACAGAGACAGAGACAGAGACAGAGACAGAGAAAGAAAGAAAGAGAAAGAAATAGAAAAGAGGTGGGGGGAGAGAAAGGGAGTGAGAGAGACAGATTGAGTAGAAAACCTCACCTCTACGTGGGTCCTAACAGTGTCCCATTGATGCTGTTAATCAGATCTCCTTGGTGGTAGAATACTTATTAAACTTTTTATTCTTATTAGTTTTCTTATTCTTCTTTCTAATATTTAATTCTACTGTATCTTCTTCTACATCATTTTATTCTCATTCTCATTCTTATTCTGATTCTGATTATCATTTTTTTCTTTTTCTTATTATCGTTCTTATTCCTATTCCTATTCCTATTCCTATTCCTATTCCTATTCCTATTCCTATTCCTATTCCTATTCCTATTCCTATTCCTATTCCTTTTTAAAATTTTTCTTGTTGTTGTTGTTCTTATTCTAATTCTTTTATTCTTATTCAATTCACGCCGCCCCCCCCCNAGGGTTTGTCGGTGGCATTGCACGCCCCCCCACTCTCCCAACCACACACACACTTTTTTGCATGAATAGTTCACTTGTTTTCTCTAAAGGGGGATGGGGAGGTAGAGACTGTTTTTTGAAGGGAGCTATACATGTTCAAAGCAGAAGCAAGGTCTTAAACAATCAGACACAAACTTGCCTTTTGGGAAGCGTGTTGGTGAGTGAACAAACAGCTAAATGGAGTCTTACCTGCAACATGCCTAAGGGGACATCTGAAGGGGAAAGCGTGCATAACCCACACAGGAGCA
The DNA here is from genome assembly GCA_013397755.1 of Cnemophilus loriae. Classification (NCBI taxonomy): domain Eukaryota; kingdom Metazoa; phylum Chordata; class Aves; order Passeriformes; family Corvidae; genus Cnemophilus; species Cnemophilus loriae. Next base: position 876,222 of record VZTF01017492.1, on the reverse strand, counting down.
CAGAGATACAAAATCACATATTTATCTGACTGTTCTAAGTGTATTCATTTTTTTCTTGTTCTTTTCTGTTACATCCAAGCACTTTCTGTGTTGTTCTTTTCTCCTGAATCCCATTTCATGTTCTAATATTAATTGTGCAAATAGCCAGCAGCACATTTATAGAAGGGGCCATAAGGTTTTATTGTTAAGAAATCTCCAATGAAGACTCTTCCAAGGCTTAAATAATACTGTGTGTCTCTCGGGGTGAAAAAAGAGATGTAGTGGAGAAGCCTGAAATAACATTAATTGAGAAGAACTTTAAAAGCTGGCTCAGTTTTTGAAGTCAGTTCTCTTTAACAGCAAATTTAACCACCGACATTTTGTCTCTGATAAAGAGATATAAATTCTAGCTTGAAATAAATGGATAATTCCAGTCATTGTGACTCCATAGTCTGCCTTGCCAGTGGATACCATTGACCAGATGTTTGATACGCTGGCATTTTTGAGCTTTCCTTCTGCTATTTAAACTTATGCTGGATTATACTTAATTACATTAATCAGTGTGGTTCTATTATCATGTCCCTTAATGACAAGATCTTGACTTATCTGCTTGAAAAATTGCTGGCTGTGATCAGGCACCTGACGGAGCTTTTGAAGAGCAATGACCTTTAACATGAAGCTAAAGAGGATGCTTGCTCTTACTTATGCTTGTGTGAAGTTCTGCTCGTAAACATGTGGTCTCAGATTTCTTCCTGAGAAGAGAATTTGTGTTAGGCACAAACACTCTAGCAATGTTTTCTGATACTGTAGGGCTTGCAGGTGTTACAAGTCTAAGCCTAGCACTGGAAAATAATTCCAATACCACACATAGCTGTTTTTGTCATCAGCTTTTCTCATTTTGAGTTGAAGATGTCACCATCTTCTGATGGCTAGACTTGGAATATGAAGCAGCTTCAAGCTACTAGACAGATACTACAAAGAATAATTTAAAACGTTGACTATTTTGGAATGTAATATTAGATCTCAAATTATGTTTAGATTTGGTTAATTTCTCCCTATTTTTAAAAAGTGTCACTTATTGATATAGCCTTTGCTTTTCCAGAGATCCTTTCAGCATGCTGTCTACTTTCTTCTGCATGATGGCCTGTAAGAAATGACTTTTCTTTCCCCTTCTGACAAAAATTGCAGCTCCACATGCAGCATTATCACCTGTTAACACCAGAAAGAGTGCTACAGCTTAACTTTGTGAATATCCAGTTCTTGCTTCACTAGCCCCACGGGAGGAAGGATGAGGGAAAAGGAGAGTCATGAATGTGGGCTCCTGTCACTCCAAAGTCCATGTTTCATTAAGGCAGGGAATTTAAACTCTTCCTTTCTACTTTGAAAAACATTTAATTTGCCCTAAGTTACACTGGCAACAGCATTCCAATATGTGTGGCTATATGAGCAGAAAACCCGGAGTGTCCTGCGGGCTCCAGTTCCAGATTTTGTCAGCTGTTTGTCTGCTAAGAAGAGGAGCAAGTCACATATCCTCAAGATATACAAGTGCCTTTGCATACTCACATAGATCCTGGCGGTGAGCATAATTTAGAATTTTGGGGTGCAGCCGTTTCATTCTAGACTGATGCAGTAAGAAAATCATACCCCTGCATTTTCAATAACTTGGCAAACCACCACATCGTTTTGCAGTTACAGTATTTTATTTTTCCTAAAAATTCAATCAGTTCAGGAGATGTAGATATTTTGTGAGTTTTATTCCCTAATCCATGATTTAAGCACTTTAGTTAGATTATACCAGTATTAAGTATATTAGACAGTAACACAAACTGTTGGCTTATAACATTTATATAGAAGCAATAGCCTATTTCTATTTTTTGCTCAAATTTGGGGTCAAAACCTAAAATATTAAAAGGTTTTCTCTCATGTATGACTGACCTTTTTCTAGTAGAGAGTTATGAAAATAAAAGCAATTGCAATTTTTCTTTACTTCCTTGCACCTATTCCAGTACCGTAGTTCTTTTCTTCCTGTTTCTAACTGTAAAGAAAAAAAAAAAAGAAAACAAAGTTTGAGGTGTCCTTTTTATTGCATTGTAACAAAATATTAAGTACAGTGTCCTGTGTTTCATTTGATTTCTTGTTTTACCTTGATGAAATAATCTTTGCTATGTTTCAACACAGCATTTTGGTAAAAAATAGTATTTGTTTTAAGAATAGCCACGTCTATTTTTTGTTATTGTCACCTCATATAAAGCCTAATTCTCTGCAATTTTAAGACAATGTTCTCAGCAAGAGACTGAAATATCAAAAAGGCTTATCTCCTGGTGAGAAGAAACAAAAGAAAGATTTCTCTCAGCAAAATGCAAATTCATTTCACAGGGATTTGCTCAGCATGGGAAAGGGAACCATAGCAACATAAGCAAGCATATGCATTCAAAAGCTGTTGTTGAGTGATACAACTGAGACAAAAATTAAACAGCAAAATCAATAGTGTTCAGAGTTTGCAAGCAAAGATGTGATCATCATTCAAATTTTGCATTTGGATTCAGAGCTCATACAAAATCAGGTATAAAGGTCACAGATAAGTAAATCTGAAACCTCTGGGTTGCATTTCTACTGATACTACAAATTTTAGTAACTGGAAGGGTGCCGGGTGAAATGCAAGTGTTTGTGCAGTGTATAGGGTGTTTGGTGGTAACTTTCCCAGTTCCTGGAGGTTCGACGCATTAGAAAGATAATCTACTATGCTGGCTGCTATTGCATATATTACACTGGTTAATAATCCTGATCTTTTTCTGTAAATTAGCCTGTCATGACACTAGCATCAATGCTGTTTTATTTCTCTTGCAGACCGGACAGTATTTTGCTTGGAGAGTCACAGTCTACTTGGGAATAATAACAGAAAAATTCAGACTGGATTAAACCCATAAAGAAGTGATGGAAGAGAAAATTGTTAATGGCAGCCACTGTAGCTTTCCATGTGGGAAAAGAACAACAGAAAAAAACCCCAGAAGCTAAAAAAATGCCCCCAGAGTACATCTGTTTTACGATATATAACATCAATTTGAATTGAGATGATGACTTTGGCTGATAAAGGCTCTGTAAAACACAAAGCCTTTGAGTAAGCAGTTTGATTTGTACTTTATGACCTTCAGATTGAAATCTGGCATTATGCACAAGATAATTAGATGAGAGCTGATCTGAAGCTCTCAAACCGTGTCATTAATAAGAAATAACAGGTGAATGGAGTACCTAGTGCAGGAATTTCCACTGAAGATTTTCAAGGAGTGGTTTTCAGTGCAGCATGACTCAATATACTCATCAGTAACCAAGAACCAGATAAAAAAATAATACCAATGTACATATTAGACAAAGAGTCTAGTGTTACCCTTATTTATAGAGGGAGGGAGTTGGCAAATACATGGCTTTACCTCTGTAAATGGCATTTTTTTTTTCCTGTGGAAGGAACACACTGAATCCCATGGCTATCCACATTTTCAGAAGGATTGTGAAAATTTGCACATAGGGAGGGTCTAAGACTAGAAGTGATGAATGGTCTGTAAGACATGGCTTTCTTCCAAAGAATTGAAGAGTTCACTTTTGTTTAGTATATTTAAGGGAAGTGTGAGAGGCAATGTCATTCAGTTATAAAAGTATCTTCAGGAGGAGAAAATGGTAGTTCTTTTAGGATTTTTCCAGCTCACTGAAAAAAAATAAAATGTGATGAAAGTAAATGTTCTGGACTTAAGGCAGTATAATTTAGATGAGAACAATTAAGTACATTTTTACAAAAGCCATAATTACTCAATTATCCAAACCACCAAGATAAGCAGTAAATATTAACAAGAACAGTATTTTTTATTATCATATGTATTCTTGAGATCTTCAAATGAAGTTTGAATTACTTCTGGGAATACATGCTGACTAAATTCAGATTACTGAGGGTAATATGAAAATAACAGAGAAATTCAAGATACACTAGAAGTCAAAGAAATGGCTTAATCTACCTTTTTATAGCCAGTATACTGTGTATTCAATAGCAATACATGGAACAGACCTAAGGGATGTGTGTGTGTGTAAATTAGTAGTGGTGAAAAGGGGAAATAGGTTTCTGTACATCTTCTGCAATACTTTTTTCTCTCTCCTTTCCTCTCTTCCTGCAAAAACTCTCATGGTCATTTCCTAACAGTCAGCTTACACTGAGAAGTATTTATCTTAGAAGGATAAGAAAGCTTGATGGAGGTAATACTTAGGAAAATGGTTTTAGGTGTGAATTACCAATAGCACTTGCTAATTCAACTGATCAATTCATAAAGCATACTGAAGGAGATGGGGCAAAGCTGCTTCCATATACAAATATGTATGTAAATATCCTCCAGCTATATAATCTGGAGAGTGGTAATACACCCCACTAATTTCTGCTCCAAAATACAAAACCTGAGCAGATGGACAGTCAGAACAGCACTGTAGTTGACATCAGGACTTTGCTTATAGCACTGGAATTGTGACTGTGGCTTGCCAAGCAAAATATTTGGAACACAGAGTTAGCCTTTATTCCCTCATGCTTTTAAATCAGCCTTGGGAAGTCTTTTTTTTTTTTTTTTAGCATCATTTCAGCATTCTAAGGTTCTAATTTTCAACAGCCTAGGATTAGAAAACTGTCCTAGTCAAGCAAATACTTCTTCATGCAGAACGTTACCTAATTTCTTTGGTTACTGAAGGCTTTGTACGAAGAGAAGGGCCTTCATTTTGCAATGGGCAAATCTGAGCAGACTGGGAGCAGCCAGGGATACCTGAAACGTTTGTGCGGTTGTGATGAAACCTCTTGATTAATTTAATATCTTCAGAAGCAGCAGATACCATGGATTATTAATGCTCTGGATGCCTGAAAACATGCTTGTGGTACAAATGGAGACCAAGGCAGGGAGTCCCTAATTTATCATTGGACACAAGCTCACACGCTGCAGCAGCAGTGCCTGGCAGGTATGGGAGGTCACATCCACAGCAGGAGGTGCTGTCTGGAGGCAGGATGTGTTAGTTCAGAGGCAGTCTTGGAAGCACACAGCTTCCAGGCTGTCAGCCTTGATGGGTCGAGTGATGGTAGCAATAGTCTGGGGGGTCTGCTGGCATGAAACTTCTCTGGGAAACATTACCTCAGCAGTGAACTATATTGAAACCTTAACTTCAGCAATGTACCACTTGCAATCTTGACAATTTTGCTGGAATTTCCCTCCTAAATGCCTGTGCATGTAAAATTTTTTATGATGCAGATTTTACTTGAGAACGCCTTGTTATCGCATGCTGTGCCATGTATATGTTTTCTTTCTAGATCAGTACCAACTGTATTTCTTTTTCAAGCTAATTTTGCTTGCTTACCTTATTTTTCTTCCCTGTTTACTCATAACAGAGCTATTTCCAAGCTGTTTGAAGTCAGCAGAAACACTACGACAGACTTCAAAGGAACTTGAATATGTTTTCAAGAACAGATGAGAACGTGCCTCCTGTGCTGAAGGATCAATTAACCCAGGGGATGTGAAGTGCAAGCAGAGACAGCACCAGGCTCTGTCATTTCCCACAGAAAAGCATAATTCTTCTGAGCAGAGAAGATCACTTGTACAGATTACCTGTCATGTTTGGGGAGGTGTGTTTAGGGTGGCATTGAGCAGTCTAAGAAGGCAGAAACCATTTTAATTTGTGACTAGTGACAAGACAAGTTTATAGAATTAAAAAGTTTGCCGGTGGAGATAGCTATACATCTTGTTTCTAGAACATCTTTGCACTGAAAATGTATCCTGAATTAAATCTGATTTGGTCTGATTTCAGTGAATCGGCTAGTTAATTTTTCTGTTCCAGAGTCCTATGCTTCCCCCCACAGAGCCTGATTGATTTTAAAGCAGACATAATGCATTTCTCTTTACCACTGACCCATTTCATAAGCCAGCTTGACTTAGTTGCGATGTCTTCAACAATACGAAATTTTTACTAAGCTGACGTTCTAATTGCCTCATCTGGAATGGCAGGAATAATTGCCAAACCGTTTTTTTTTTTGTTTTTTTTTAAAAATTACTGTACCAAGAATGATGGCCAGTTATATCTATGTGCTTTATGATTTCCTAGTGTATCCATATGTATCAGCTGTTTTTTTCTTGTGCGAGGCAAAATACTCCATCAGTCTGTTTTGCAAAACACGTCTAGATTAATCCTCCCTGCAAGGCTAAAATTCATGAATTTAGTGGCTTTGGTTGATTGTCAACAAAATTAACTAAATGTATCTGCAATTTTCTGTGTTTATTGTTCTATCAATTATAACTGATATTACTGGCTTTGTGATTTTTGCATTGCAACTGGCTTATCACTTACCATTTTTCCTGTCTTATGCAATAGAATACATTTGCTGCTTAGATTTACAAATGGTTTATAAAGCGAGATCCCGTTAAATCCGTGTGCATATTGGTTTCTACTTTCATTCTTATCATGCGTCCATTTCATGATAAACAAGCACAGACACTGCTCAGGGAATGACTTTCCAATTACAGATACCTGAAGGTAAATAAACCCTTTTTTTCTTTTATTCACATGGGAGAAAATTCCCTCTTTTAAGCGTGAATAGGAACTTATACTGAAAGGATAACTTAGGCAAAGGTAGTGATTATTTCAGTTGTGAACACAATTATGATCTAAATTGTACATACAGAAGCCCAACAATTTACTTGAGCAATTAGCCTGAGGCTAATGTGCTTCCTTGACTGGTGATGTGACTCCGTGAGCTCTGTGTTTTAAATAATATTATCCATATAATTAATATAGATTGAGGAGATGTTCAGAATTATAATGAATATGGTAACTCTTTAGCTAAACAGATAATTATATCAGGAGGAAAGAATTAGCCAAATTGTGTTGGGTTTTGGCAGACACTAACATTGGATAGCTATATTTGGATTCATTTGTCCCCACTCGATACAGGCGACCCAGTCTCCAGAGACAAAAAGATGTACATGGTTCACTCTGTCACCTGGTTCACTATCTTCTCATCTCTGGTGTTCTTCTTATGGCAGCAAGCTGCTACTGGTAGAAATTTGGCACAGAGACTCGTGAACAAAGCATATAGGTATTTATCTGATCACACAGCAAAGATTTGGAATGTTGGAATATTTATAAAAGTTCCTTCATCCCCACCTCCTTTATTTTGTGTGTGTTTTAATAAATCAAAGCTCTCTGAAGCCAAAACATTAAGGTTCAGAGGAAAGTCATTATTTTGGATTCAGCTACTAGAATTCTAGGCTCTTGGAAACAGTTAAAATTACTGTAAGTGTTCTTAATTTTGAAGCATTTTGATGCCAATAATCTGCCTGCTGTCTCTTACTTTGGTCTTGGCTGTTTCAAATTTCACTGCACACTGGTTTAGTACTTGCTTGTGTGCCAAGTTACTAATTACTAGAGATAGTGTTAATAAAAATTACCTAAAACAAGGCCAAAAATATTCCTCATTTGGCACAGAGAATGTGCATACATGTTATGAAACTGTAGAGGTTTTCCAAACGTTATAAAATCCCCAGAAATAGGGATTTTTTTACAGGAGCAAATATTTCTGAAGAAGAGTCTTTGATCAAAGTTTCAAAGGTGATCAAATCAAAATAAAGGTCAAGATTTCAAACGTCATAAATGCAGAACATATATATGTATAAATATATATGAGTCTGCCTCTCCATGTGTTAGATTATAGCATATTATTTCTTTTTGATTTGTTATATGTCAAACAATATAATCAAAGGATATGCATATGTGTGTATAGGTACATGCATGTTTTATGTTATATGTGTACCCTTTAGATATAAAATATAATATACATATAATGTATAAATACATGTATATAACCATGTATAATATTATGAACAAAGCATAAGGCCCTGAATATTTTTAGACTTTCCTGTTTATTGGCTGCTTTCTTCTTAATTCTATTGTTTCCTAACTTTACTCAGAATCACCTATGAAGATGCTGTTTCTACAAAACTTATAAAATCTATTATATTCTTGTAGCCACTACATGACCTCTTCAAATTCTTGTGTGTATCAAAAAATGTATTTATTGAGGGGTGCAAATTTAGGCTTGGAAAAAAAATTGGTGTCCCTTTTACTCAAGTCTTCTCCTGTTTCTACTTTCACAGCTGGTTTGGTAAATTAAAGGACAACTTTCATGGTGCTAATTTTCCTGTAAGCACTTTCCTGTAAGCTCTAGTGATGACTAACATCTTTCCTTGTGGTATGAGTTAAAGCGTTTTACAACTTCCTCGTTCCAGAGAATTGGGGTTTTTGGTGGATTCATAGCACTCATTTTGGTAGTGTCTAATCAAAAAGTGTAGAGACAGTATGACTGAAAATAAAAACAAAATTAAAATAATTTTGTATTTGATGTGTGCAAAGAGTCGTTCACCCTTGGCAATTGTAATAATACTTCTATAATGTAGACCTTAATCATGGGCCCCTCTTATGGCATCCTCTGTTTTTATCAGGTTTCTATCAGAGTGGTGTATATTCACTTTTTGTAGGGAAAACAATGTGAACTCCAATTTTTCTTAAAGAGTCTTCATCTTACTAAAATTATTCAAAGAGAAAAAAGAGACAGTTTTAATTTTTTCATGCTCAAGGAACATTAGGCAGGAATATAATTCAGAACTATAAATACAATTCTATTAAACTTTTTTTGCAATTAAAATGAAGTTATAAAACCCTTCTGTATTTATCACAGAATCATAGAGGAAATGACTCATTAAGGTTGGAAAAGACCTCCAAGATCACTGAGTCCAACCTTTGAACAAACACCACCATGCCAACTGAATCACAGGAGTAAGTGCCACATCTAGTTGTTTCTTGAACTTTTCTAGGGATGGTGACTCCACGTCTTTCCTGGGCAGCTTGTTCCAATCCTTAACCACCCTTTCAGTGAAAAAATCCTTCCTGATGCCCAACCTGAACCTCTCCTGGTGCATCTTGAGGCTATGTCCTCTTGTCCTATCACGGGTTCCCTGGGAGAAGAGGCTGACCCCCACCTCGCCACAGCATTCTTTCAGGTCCTTGTAGAGCGTGGTAAGGTCTCCCCCAGTCCTCTTTCTCTCAAGGTTTAACAATCACAGCTCCCTCAGCCGCTTCTCGTAGGACTGACTCTCCAGACCCTTCACCATCTCTGTTGTCCTTCTCTGGAGTTGCTCCAGCACCTCAATGTCTTTCTTTTAGTGAGGGGTCCACAACTGAACACCTGATTCTAGTTGTGGCCTCACCAGTGCTGAGTACAGGGGGAAAATCCCTGCCCTGGCCCTGCTGGCTACAGTGTTTTTGTTAGAGGTCAGGGTGCCATTGCCCATCTTGGCTGCCTGAGCACACACTGGATCGTGTTTAGCTGCTGACCAGCACCCTCAGGTCCTTTTCCACCAGGCAGGTTTTCAGCCATTCTGCCTCAAGTGCTTCACGGAGTTGTTGTGACTCAAGGCCAGTGAGCACCACTCTGTCTTGTTGCACCTCATACTGTTGGCTTTGGCATACTGATCCAGCCTGTCCAGATCCCTCTGCAGAGCTTTCTTGCCCTCCAGCAGATCAACAGTCTTGCCCAACTTGGTGTCACCTGCATTACTGTTGTATGTCTTAAACTGTGACATCCATGAAAACTTTCTACTGATTTTAATGACCTTTTAATCAACTCCGCAGTGTTTTGCTTGCTTTTAATTTTGATTGATTTCCACTGTTTCAGAGCATTTTCAGCAAACAAACGCGAACACCCAAACACACAGGAGAATCCCAGTAAATTCTCCAGTAGGAGATGAAATTTATATGTAGTCTACCAGTTTAACTACTCCGTGACTCATGGAATGACATGCATGGTGAGTTTATAAAATTAAGCTTATAACAAAGAGGCCAAACAAGAGGTTTAATTAGTAAGACAAATGATTGTAATCCCTGCACATTGTGGTGTTTGTGCAAAGTATTTGTGTCATCTTTCCATTACACAATTAAGCTGAAAAGAATTGTTACCTTAATGAACCCTGAAAATATCTCATTGACTTCCAATGGCTTCCACCATTGATGTTGTCCAAACACCCTCAGAACTGAATGTTAAATAAATAATGCAAAAATCTAGAAATTTTTTCAGCTGCATCAGTAAAAACTTTTAGTGGCTAAAGTGTTCTACAGGCTAGAACTCCTTGTCTTTATGAAGTAAACTCAGCTGCTGGGACTGACTGGTGGTCTAGCTAAAACCCAACAAAATTCTTTGGGACAGATTGTTTGGTCCTATTATCAGCTTCTTCTCACATTACATTTAGTTAAGAATAAAGGACTCCTGACAGGATGAGTTTAGGGCCAACACATCCTTTGAAGATGAGAGCTCAGTGTAATTACAATGTAATCAGTACAAGGGATAGATGATATCCCTTAAAATCTTAAGCAAACAGAAAATTGTCTATATATTCTTTATTTCTATGATTTTTATTCCTTTTAAACAGAAATTATTTTCAATTTTTTAAATAAAATAAAATCTACAAGTAGGCAAAGATTCAGTATTATATAAGCCTATGATTTGTAACTAAGTAGGAAAATTTCAGTGCCTCCTCTCCTTTTCTCACATGTGCATTGCAATCACATCACATCTTTCCTTCATTTTCATGTCAAAATAGTAGGGGAAATGAAGCAAAAGAAACTCATCATGTCTTGCTTGTCAGGCATGACTAGTAGGAGGCTCTGCAGGCTATATAAATTATCTGCCATTTTCCTCTGGCCAGGAAATTAATTTGCAACTGTTTTTAAAACTTTTAGTGATCATCAAAATAAGTTAACATTCAGAAGTCCTGAAGTACAACAACATAGAAAAAGTAACCCTACACTTCTTATCTTCTTGTGTGCTGGTTGCAGCCTTATCTCTGATACAGTCCTAGCTAGAAGGAAAAATACAGATTTTAGCTGATACTGGCTGAGTGCTTAGTTCTCGAATAACAAGCTTGAGGCTACTTTTGTCAGTTTTCCAGTGGTGCAAGAGAACTAAAATCTGAAACCTGAACAAATTGTCTGCCTCGAGTCTTGTCTCAGTGACCTGAGTCTCTGTACATTACACTGTGTTGGCCATTTACTGTGACCCTAAAATTAAATGCATATATGTAAGACATATGTTTTTAATGAGGTCTGCAGCGTATGCTTGGAGATCCCTTTGAACAGCCACTGACATCCAACTCATTAGCCTGTGCTTGCCTTAGCTGCTCCCAAAGCTGGGAATTTACTGCTTGGCAACCTTTAGATGTCAAAACCATACTGCTGTTTGTGTGACTTTGCCTGGGAGTGGGAGCTGTTCTGGAGCTGCTCACAAACTACAGGAGATTTAAGGGCCGCAGATTGTTTGTCTTACGCTGCATCACTTGGTGTCCCTAAATCTGCATCTGCTTTACTTGGGGACTGTCAGAGGGAAAGGGGAGTGTTTAGTTCCAAACCCTCACTTGATGCAAATCAGTATCACCCATGTGAGGAGAGTGATAGCACTGTATGCTGCCCCATGCTGTGTTTTGCTCCTTGAAGTGTATTTTCCTCTCCATTAAATGTTAGGGACTCTCACAGGCCAAAAATATTACTTTACACTACCAAAAGCATGTTTTATTCATGTGTTAATAACGTCCTAGATAATTTAATATAATGTATCCCTAACTTTCTATTTAGTGCAAATAATACAACTATCATAAAGAAGCAGACATAATTTTATGCAAAGAGCTTTCTAGCTGTCTATTCCTAGTATCCACATGAAAAACTGTTACTCTGATATATCTTCTGGGCTAAATATTTTTATACATTTCAGACCTACTTGATTATATGAAAAAAACCCCAAGAAAATATATTAGTTAAGTTTAGCCCAATCACAAAGCTTTTTCTTGAAAAGGTTTGTTTCAGAACATACATAGAATCTGGGCTGTTTAGCATTTCAAAAAGAAAGAATGTTCTCTAGAAACTTTTTTCTTCCTTTGTTGTTTTCATTTGTAAGCCTATTGTTTATCTTGAAAACATTGTTCTGGTTGTACAGGAAATTATTAATTTCCTCTGTCTGTTTCCATTTTTCATGTGCTTGCTCTGTGATTTTCAGGCTCTGTTGCTTCCTTTTAGTTGCGCTACCATTTGCAGGGGAGAGGGGAAAAACCCTGCCCATTTTTATTTTATGCTTCTCTTCCATTTTCCCTGCCCTGTTGTATTTGTGCAAACCCTATCTTACCTTTTTCATGCTATTTTCTCTTGGAATTCCATTGATATGAATTTTAAGAGTATTTTAAATATTTTTTTCTTAACACAGATTTATTACATTTTTATAATTTTATTAGTGAAGAAACAGATTTAACCAGTAGGATCGGATCATCAAACATATTTTCTAAGGAAAGGATTAGACTGAGGGCAACATCCCCTGGGGAAAGCTGTAACACTGACTTACATTCACATCTCACTACCAATACTATTGCAAAAGAAAGGGAAAAGGGGGAATAATTTAATATATTTCCACTTACACAGTCCCAGTTTCTGCTATAGAGGTGCCAAGGAGCTGATTTTCAGAAAAGTGATGGGAATGAGGGATAAATTTAGACAGGAATCCTAAATGAAGTGCACCAATGTGCAGAGCACTGGGTGACACTGAGCAGACATGGAAAGGTCTTTTACCAGGGTTTTGGTTGGATTTTAAATGATTACACGTGGGAAAATGTGTCAAGCCATCAAGGATGAGGTCAGCATGTGTATTTTTAGTTCAATCATGTCAACAGCCTTTGATAATGCTGACAATCCTGTGTGACTGTGAGTAGTTTGTGTATTGCTCTGTATTGCAGTTATGTGAATTACAACTCTTTATTTACCACAAAACCTTTTCAAGAAGCAGAAATTACCTTTCACTTTGTATCTGTTAGCAGAGAAAAAATAATGAGTACACATGGGAAGTTTTGCTTTGCTGGGTATTGCAAGGCAGGAGGCATATTAGGGATATGGGCTCAAAGGAGCCATCCATGAAAGATCCATATCCCAAGGAAAACTGAGAATCTGTTTCAGAGGAATTCAATAGGACATGTAAATATAGATAATTAGGGAAAGTGTGTTAACGCTGACTTCATATGGAAGAGTAAAGAGGGAATAAATAAGTAACATTTTCAGAAGTTACGCTCTAAAACTCAAGGAAACCCCTTCAAAATCTGCTCCAACTCAACTTTCAAAGTTCAGGAATCACAAAAAAAAAAGTAATTTCTGTAAGTTTTCTTAATGCCATCGAGTGATATTTCACTCTCGGGCACGGGGAATGTCAGAGGTGTTGCTCTTAATTTGGGTATACGGAGGTGACACCTCCCAAAGCACTTTATACTCCTTGGTCATATCTTTCTGTTCATTTCCTTCCTCTTCCTGCGAGGCCTCAGCCATCCCACTATATGTTGGAAGAAATTCTAGTACTGAGATTTTTTTTCCTATCGTGCCTGGAATCTCTGGCCAGTGAAATTTATATTCACCAAAGGCATCATAAAATGTAGTGGGAATTATGAAAATTCGGTAGATCCAGGAAACAGTCAGTAATGTATCATAAACAATCATAAGATAGCACAGAGGATCCAAGCTAGACAAAATGTAGTCCTTCAGAAACAGCTGCTTTTCATTCACGTAATGCCTCTTTTGAAAAATTTCTTAGCTTGTGTATGCCTTTGTTTTTAATATTTCTACTGCTTTACCACCTTTTTTTTTTTTTTCTGTAATGAACCTGAGGGAATGTCTACATGCTACACATCTGCCTTTTTTTGCTTCAGGACATAGTGTTCTGTTATGGTAAGATACAAATGTTCTCATCTAGAGTGATATCAGCTTATCTTGTAAGGATGTAGGTTCATGTTCAAGGCTGCTTTGTAATAAAAGGTGGTTTAAGTTATTGCGTCTCTTTCCCTTAAAATAGTCACTTGGGTAAAAAATATGAGCTTGGGCAGAACTGTGATGGCAAGGTGAAAAACAAACAAACAGAACTGAAACCTTGAAAGTTTCAGTTTACAACTATTTAAAAAACCAGCTTTAATGCTCAATCTTAAGAAGGGCAGAGCTATTTCTGATTGCTCTGCTTACTGAATTTAGAGGAGCCAGTGGCAAGCAGTGCTATTCCACATCAAAGTCACAGTCAGCGCAGCACTTTGCCAGAAAGCTGTCAGAACTCCAATAGATGGAAATATTGAGTCTTCTTGGTATTTCCTAACACATTTCTAGAACTGTCATGTAATAAGGTTGGTCAAACCTATTGGTACGATTGCCCCCTGTCAGTTCTTGTCACACTTGTGCTCACATGGCACCAGGGGACAGTAATTATCAGGAGCAAGATACTTCCATCTTCTGCAGCAAGGATGACATTTGCTTATCCTGTCCTGTATATATGGAGCTGGAAGGTGCAGTAACACTACAGATCTCCATGTCTTCTCATCAAAATGCACTCTTCTGTTGTACAACTTGTATAAATGTTTGAGTATTAGGAACAGTCAAGATTTGTAATATGTGTAAGCAGTCATTAAGCACACTATGCTTTTTAAATCCATTTGTAACTCATGCATTTATCTTGGCTTCTTTGTAATTGCTATGAAATAGAGTTTTAGATTATTATTTACCTGCTGTGTTACAATTAGCATGTTCCTAATAGCTTCAAAATGGGAAACTAAAGCTGAACATCTGAGTCTAATTAACAGTTCATGTCACACTGTACAGGAACTGATACTTGTTGCTTTTGGCAGAGTTAAGAGCCAATTAAATAACATTCATAATGGTCATATTAGGGTGCCAAACTTTAAAATGTAATTAGTAAAAAATGAATGTAATTTGACTTCTGGAGATACTGCTATCTGAGGAAGAGGGGGGTATTACGTTATGTTTAGGAGACTGATGGAAAGGAGAGAAAATAAAACTGCATTCTTCACAGTGCACATTCAAACCCAGTAGAAGCTGGATTCATTTTTGTCAGCATTATAATGTGTGAAGATCACACACAAGGTACATTAGGGGAACATTAAAAGACTATTGGATTTCTGCAGTGATAATCTCTCTTACCACTTGAATAGGGAATAATGGTATAGATGTCTCCTGCACAGAGTAGTTTGAGAAGAGCAAGTGGCATTCAGTTAACATTGTCAGGAAGGCACGAAAATCCTGATTTGTACTTCTCGCAGTACTTCCTTGAAGAGTTAATCTAATGGTATCACTGAAGATCCTCTGAATTCTGTCTGGGAATTGTCAGCCTTGTTCTAATTAAATAGGAGCCTTGGAAGAGCATTAGTCTTAAAATTTATTACAAAGAGTGAATTCTTCATTGCTTTTCAGAAATAGGTGTTCTTGTCCCTGGCAGAAATACCTCCTTCCTGTCCTTCCTCTGGTAAAAAGCCTATGGTTCCTCAGATAAATCTGCCTGGTTCTGATGATGGTATTAAACTTCAGTCCTGCTCTTCATGTTCTTCCTCTTGTATGCATTTTTCAAAATGTTTTCTTTTATTTCCTACTTGCCACTTGATATCCTTGAATATTGGTATCTGCTTCACTGACTTTTTTTTTTTTTTTCTTTTATTTGGGAGGGGTGTGCAGGGCAGGGGGCTAACTAGTATTTTCTTTTTTACCTTACTATCACTTTTTTCTCCCTAACATTCTTGCAATAAATATGTCAAAGCTCCTATTTAATTAGATAGCAGCTAACTATTCTCAGAGATTTAGGTGAGATTCAGGGATATTCTCATGTTACTAAACAGTGAAAGTGCTGAAGAATGATCAGATGGTGTAAGTACCAGGAATATGAAGGAGATTTTGGTCTTTGTAACTGAAATGTGTTCACAGTAGGAACTACCCTACGGAGATGGACACTGTGTGAGTACTGGAACAACAGATTTATTGTAGAGGAGTTCTATTAAGGAAAGAGATTGGGAACTTATGTTGGTACCTGAGAAGAGGAAAGTCAGTTATACAAGAAACTCGTATGTGTGAAAGAGTAACGAACAGCAGGAAAACAAACCAGAAAAAGTGCAAATCTTCATGAGAATGATAGAAAACTACATAAAAGTAATGACAAGACTTTTTCCATGGGGATTATAAAAGCGATAATTATCAATAAAATACATCTGCAATGCTTCTAATGTTATTTTACAAAACAAAACACTAAGTTCTAGTTATCTAAAATAATGCTGCAAAATATGGTAACTGGATATAGTGAGACTTGCAAACTCACCAATCTTCGTGTCACTGATGACAGCAGATGATTTTTGTTGTATTAGTCAGTGAGTTTACATTGTAAAACACCAGAAGGTGTTTAGTTTCAAAAGAAGTCCACCTTCATTTTGGATAGAGAGGCAAAATCTTCAAATGTTTTAAGATGGAACTCAGTCCATTCACCAAAGTGATTATTGTCATAGCTGCTTCCGGGAACTATCTGGGACTTGTTCTATTTTTGTTGTTGTTATTGTTTCCCACAAATGTACAACAAATCCACAGTCATTAAAGCTAGCAGTTGGAAACCCACCAGATTTTTCAATTACATGCCCAGGAAACTCCAGGTTTATCACTTAGCACATGTTTCATCTTGGTCTCAAGTCTAGACTCTCCAGTCATTCACACATTAGCACATATGACTGGCACAAACTTCAGTAGAGATTTTTTTCTGGCTTGACTTGCCACAGAACAGATATTTGGCACTTAACCTCCTCATGAGCACAGTGTTAACATTTTAATCCTGGCCTACAGACAGGTCAGCAGCATGAAACAGGACACTTGAGGAAGGAGATCCTGACCTGACAGCTCTAGGCAGACTCATTCCCTCTAGAGGTTTTCTGACCTTCAGCTGCTGTTCCAGACTCTCTGTCTCCATCTCATACACTTGCCCCTCTGTTCACTCTATCTATCCTTCCACTTTTGCAGCTTGGCAAATCCATAAACCCACATGGCTAACTTCTGACATACCATGCAGACTTACTGCAGAGATCTGCCCATTCATCTTCCTTATTATTTTAAATACCACTGACTGCTCCATCTCCTGAGTGAAAAGCACAGTTCTGATATGTTCATTGTGTTGCATCTCTAATCCTCATGGATCCAGCTGATTCTTGGGTCTCCGTCATTAGCAGCTTTCATTGTAGTACTATTTGTAGAAGCTTTCTTTCTCCCACTTTTTCTCCAAGAGGTCAACACTAGCTGATTTCTACAAAAAAACCAAACCAAACCAAACCAATCCTGAAAACGGTTTAAACATTCATTGTTACTCAATGTGTAAGCTTACTTAGATTGGCAAAATGGATTAAAAGAGCACATTTTAGTTCTAATAGCTCCTAGAGAAAAGTGGAGCTATTCCAAGCCTCTTGGCTTTCCTGCCACATATGGCAATCCTGCCTGACAACTTCCACTAACTTGTTTTTAATTGTCCCACAACTGTTATTACAAACTGTAAAGACTGAATTTCTTCTTCTGGATTACACTCACACAATTTTTTAGCAGAATTGCTTTGTCAAAAAGTAGAGATTTAACATATGCAGCAATGTCTCTGTAATCAAGAGGTTTTATCCTCTACCAAAACAACCGTGGCAACCTTTTGCCAAATGACTGTGAACTGGTAACATCAACCAAAGGTCAGTTGTTTGGACAAATCTGTTTTAGTACTGGCCATGAAATACATAGAGGCAATGGAGAAAATGCAGTGCCTCGTGGTTCAGTTATAAATGGCACAGAGTTGGAATTTTGGTCCAGTCGTTGCAGAGGCGTACCAAGTAGCAGACCACTGGAGCGTTGCACCACCAACCATCTCCAAATGGAGAGCCACACTGAGACTGCAGAGACTGTGCTCTGGCTTTCTCTCCCGACACAGATTCAGACTGGCACAGTCAGGTGGCTGCTACAGACTTCTCTGGGTGAAAGAAAGGTGGCTTTGTAACACCGTCAGAGAAGAGCCAGGGGTAGAGCCAGAGCATCCCAGCGCTGTGCCAAGGTGTGGCAGATTTCTCGTCACACTTCTCCGGAATTAAAGGCTCCCTTGCACTGTGGGAGACAAGGAGATGCATTCTGTTTTTATGAAACAACGAAAAGGCCTCTATTTTCCCCCAATGTCTTTCATCATTACATTACCAAATCTCACCTCTGAGTTCTTTCTCTGGGGGCCCATTTTCAGCTCCAGAGGCCTTTTGTGGTGTGTTTTGCCTGCTATTCAGACATAAGAATATATTGCTTACTCCTTCTCACCCTTTAGGATTTAAAAACAGCTGAGACAGCACTGCAAAACTCATTCTTTGCCTTTCAGCATACGGAATAAATTATCACTCTTATTTTTTCCGCAATGGAATCCACTGAGGGTTCATTCTCTTTTAAAAGATGGCTGCTTATGGTGGCAGATCTGTTTGCATCCTGTTACTTCTCTAGAGATAGAAAGTATTATTTTTCTGATAATTTTAAATTTCTTTGGCAATTCAGTATTCCTAAGTTAGTTCCATAACTTGCAGCAATATGTATTGTGTCTTTGCAGGTAGAAATACCTTTTAGAAAAATTAGTCCTAGTGCAATGAGCAGCAGACCTGTGAACTTTACTAAGATCCACCTTACATATATGGATGTAAGATGCTTCCATTTTAAATGGAAGTAAGATGGAAATTTTACTTCCTTTAAAGGTAAATACAAGTAAGATTTATTTATTTCCATTAATAGTAAGTTTAAGATAGTAAGATATTTCTGCTTGGTCTGGCCTTGCTTGTGTAAAGAACCCAAATTTTATGTTGTCATTTCTAATTCTGAATGGCAATAATGCATATAGTACAGGACCCTGTTCTAACAGAGTGAACACAATTTTCAGAATTGTTATTGTAGATGGCAAAGATCATACCCAACATATTTTCTTCTGTCATAGTTCCTTTCCAGATTTTATAATACTAAAAAAGTTTTTACTGTTTCCAAAGTTTTACTGAATGAGCCAAGACTCCCAAGGAGAAAAAATGAAGTGGGAAGATATAATTCAAAACTGTGCCCTAATACACACAAGGAAAAAATTTAGATTGCATAGATCATCTTGAAGTTTTGTAAGATATGGTTAGGTAAGATTAAATTTCTGTGCTAATTCTAGCAAAAGTTAATTTGAAAACTTTCCTTGGAATGTGACTTTAGAGAGAGCTGAAGTTGTCCAACAACACTAGAAATCCAGCCATCCAGTCTCTCTATACATATGATTCCATTATTTGGATACACGTAACTGTCTAAGAATGAGAACTCCTGATTCTGCGTTCACTGCTGAGACTAGCTTCAGTTTTAAATGGCTGTATACCTCCTGCCCCTCTCTTGCTTCCTGTACAATGTACTTTTAGGACAGAAGTATGTGGGGACCCAGAAGCTGTCTGGTCTCCTGCATGCATGGTGCATCCTTAGGTCGTGAAGCAGTTCCATACCTCATGCTGGAGCATGAGATACATAGTGCACAGGGCTGCACAGACCAGATCAGGTTTCTGGAAAAGCAAAAAGGTCTTTCTGGAAGAGATAACAGTAATTATGAAAATGGCTGTGGCTTGAAATGCATCGTGGTGAAGATAAACTTTTATTGGGTAGAAATCAGCTCAGGAGATAAATTTGCCTCCCTTCTTGTGTAGCATGGAACAGCGCTATGCAAATTAATATGCTTCAGGCTATAGGCTATGTACTTGCAGATTCATAGTCACAGTATAACAGGTACTGCACAAATATATTTGTACTGTATTCAGACCATGGATTGTTCACGGGCTACTGAATTGGATATCTACACCAGCATCCCCATTTACTGGGTGCATGAAAAGTCAAAGCAGTTGTATATGTCTGTGTGATTCCAAGCAGACCCAATTTGTTTGTTATTTTTCTTCATCATTTATTTGAATCTCTGAAAGAATCACAGCATAATAATCCATGAGAATGACTAACCTCCTTCATTTTTATTTTGATTAACTTCCATAAAATGGACTTATTTAGGTTTTAGGCAGATAGAATGATTTCATTGCACATGTCATCACAATTACACAATCTTTCTCTAATATTTTAATTAACACAGATACATTTACTGATAGTGCACTTATTTTCATTTTATTACAAGTGAGGCTCAGGATTTCCAGAGTGACACAGAAAATTTAATGAAACAGCTAACTTTTGTAGTTTTAAACTGATTGGATTTTTCTGCATCTGTCTAGCTCAGTTTATTTTAAATAGATTTTAAGCAAATTTTACATGTTCATTTTGCATGTAAATTCATGTTACAATTTACTTCAAAAATGAACTCAAATAAATACGTGGTCCAACATCTCATTCCCAGCAGATTTTCTGTTTGGCCAATATCTGATTAAGAAGTTCCACTTCTGCTTAACAATTGTTAACTGCCTCTGACGAGTGTCTGCCTGGGAATAAACTGAAAATACAATCCTTGGCCCTGGTACAGAAAGCAACATCTGCTTAGGTTTTTGACACAAACACAGCCAGAATTTTTGATGTCAAGATGATGACTTTGGAACTTTAAAAGTTACAGTAAGCAGACCTTGCAGCAGTTTTCCACATTAGCTTTCAATTCTCTGAACTTCACGGGTATATATGCACGTCTATCTAAAACATGGGCAGAAAATGGAAAGTGATATTTCATTGCAGAAAGTCAATATTTGAAGTCTTTGCAGATTGCAATGGTTGCATAAAATACTGCTCCAGTAAACCTAGGACATTATAAACATGACATTATAAATAATATGCCACTAGACACTGGTGAGGACACCATTAGCTTTCAGTACATTCTATGTTAATTTATTCTAATAAGTTCCTTATTTTTTTCTTGAGTAACAACATTGCTGATTAATGAATAGCTAATTTATTGAGCTATTATGAACCTAAAATTGCTTCAGTTTTGTTCTTGTTTTATATCAATTCAACTTTTAAAATTGTTGGTTTCAAAGAGTAATAATAACATTATATTTTGTATGGAAATTCATGAAAAGGATACCAACATTGTCCAGGTTTCCATAGTATCTCCAACACATCAGAATGCCAAATGTAAATTCAGCTATAAAATCAGTTTCCTGACATGGATTAGCTAGTACAGGAAATCTGTCTATCTTTGCTCATTTAAAATATAATTCAATGAAAATACTTCAATAAAGAAAAGAAAAAATTAAAACCACACTGAAATAAAAATATCTATTTTACTTTCATAAAAGAATCAGACAATTTTGAAGTGGTTCATATGTATATCTAGGAAAAGAAAAAGCTGTGAGGTAAAAGCACTCAAGTATATCGTTTTAGTAGAGTTAAAGAGGATTTGTATGATGAAAATTAAGGCTAAATAAATATCCTTCGCTATGTGAGCTGGTTAATAAAATTTTAAAAGGCCAATTTGTGTGATACTAATGATTTGTCCTCTGAATATCCAAAAAAACCCCTATATTTCCATATTTTCTATTTCACATTTTTCCCTTCACCTTGGTTCACAAGACAAGAAGGAACATAAATGTAAATAAAGATATCTGACAAGTTAAACTGTGCCCTTTGGAATACACATAAATACTACAGCCGTATTTCTCGGCTGTATTTTATGATATAGCCATTTAATGGCAGTTTTTCAGTGAGGTGGTGAAATCAAATACAGTTCACAAAATTCCAGCAGAAACACACAGTCCACACATGCAGTATTACAAAATGTGCACACTGAAATATTAATACCGCATAGTGAATTTCCAGGATTACTGAAGCTGTTACCGTTCTACTGCTCAGTGCATTGAGATGCAGAGACCCCCAGACACTGGCTTCACTACCGTATCAACCCAAAATTCTAATTTGTTCACCCTTAACAGAGAGCTAAAATGTGTGAGCTCCTCCTCTTCAGCACTGGAAGTTTTTAAGGCATGGTGCAAGACCAACGCAGATTTATGGTTTCCCAAATTCACACCTGTGTGTCCATGTCTTCTGTGCTCCTCTCCTAATTGCACTGAGGTGGTTGCGTCATGTCAGCATGCTTGCAGCATGGATGACACTTCTGTCATTGTGGAGTGGGTGCTTCACAGCTGCTATAACCACGTTGAAATCACAGAATCATAGAATCTCCTGAGTTGAGAGGGACTCACAAGGATCACTGAAGTCCAACCCCTGGCCCTGCACAGGGCAGCCCTGAGAATCACCCGAGAATCACCACGTGCCTTAGAGCATTGTTCAATCACTTCTTGAGCTCACTCAGGCTTGGTGCTGTCACCACTTCCCTGGGGACCTTCTTCCAGTGAACAACTACCTTCTGGGTGACAAGCCTTTTCCTTATAACTAGCCCAACTCCTCTGACACAGCTTCATTCCATTCCCTTGTGTCCTGTCACTGTCACCAGAGAGAAGAAATCAGTACCTGCCCCTCCACCTTGCCTCACGAGGAAGATGTTTTAAGATGGAAATCATCTTATCTGGGAGCCTTTAGATAAAATAAAATAAAATACCACCATATTTTTGTTGCTACCTGAAAGACTTGAAAGGCTATTTGCTGTTTGCAGATCTTTTGATAACCACAAGAAATTATTCTGCTTGCACCTATGTGCTAGAGGGCAAGAAATCTGCTTAAGGTGAAAAAATCCACACTGCAGGGTGATGGGAAAATTTAGTGTCTGAGTGGCTTTTGACACCTTCTTCACTCTGTGGCTTTAGAAGGAAGCAGTTCAACATCACGACCTGCTTGCACATTTTTGAGGGAGTGGTCTCCCAGACCTACAAGCAGCGTGCAGAATGAACAGTGGCAGGATAACAGGTACTATTGAACCCACTAGAACGGATTAAAATGGACTAGTGCTGGAGCTTAGAACTATGGGTTGCTAGTACAATAATGGTCAGGCTAAAGAATTCAACTCCTAAGAAAAGGAGAGATGAATGTGTAGGTTTTATCAAGTGTTCACCAACATTTAACACAGAGTAACAAAAGGTTATCAGGTTGTCCTGGGAAGTACAAATGTTTCAGTGTAGATGTTTTCAGGGACCAGTTCTTGTTTCAATAGAAAACAAAATGGGTTACTTGGTGGAGACTTCAGCATCACACCAGGCATTAAAACCTAAGCTAAACTAAATCAAACACTCTTGAAGGGAAGGTTCCACTGTATGCCATGTGTACTGGACAGTAGCAAAGATGAGATCTACAACAAAAAGAGGGTGAAATTTCACACTGAAAGGCAAAAAAAAGAAACAATGTTGTGCAGAATGACCTTAATTAAAATCTTAAGATGCTCATAATTTATTGCAGAAGATACAACTGAACTACTGCTTTTTGAGTGTGACTGACTCATTCAAAGTTAACCCAATGCTGAGTGCACCCCACTATATTTAGCTAGAACTTTTTTCTTAATGGACAGGCAGTCTTATCTAAGTATAACAAGAGTCAGAAACAGCAGTATAACTCTTGGTAATTGATTTTCATTGTTTAATCACTGTCACAGAAAATTATGCTGATCTTTTACTTTCAATTTCTTTTCATCAGTTATTGGGTTTATTATGCTTTTCTTCAGAAAATTAAAGACCTGTTTGGTGACTGGTAGTTTCTACCTGTAGAGAAACATATACTTTGTAAATAGATCATTTCATCATCCATTTTAATTTGAAAGATGTAAGTACTTTTGCAATCTTTCTTTAATTTTTTTGTATTCTGTTCTCAGCATTGTCTCATTTCTTCTACACTTCTAAACTTATGAAAACTAGAAGTAGATATATTACTCTACTGTTATCTCATTAAAGTTTGGATTTTGCAGAAGTTGTGCTACCTTCTACCAGTATGCTGCTTTTTAGCACACAGAATATTTTTATTCCCATAGATCTATTACTTTGCATTTGTTATACTGAAGCATTGTGCTTAAGCAAATTTCATTTGACAAACAATTCAGAGAAGTCTCTCTGATCACTCTCTTCTTATCAGTATTTACCAGCCTGTCAGCTCTGTGTCATCTGCAAATATTGGATTGCTTTTATGTGCTTCTCATCACTGAGGTACTGAGAGCTTTCAGTCTATTATAGTACTGTAAATGCTAGAAATACATCTGTTTTATGATGACTCCCCCTTAAGAATGGCATTTTGTCATCGTTGCTGGTATATATTTGAATCTATTAAACTTATGCTTCATGGATACTGTGTCTACTAATTTTTTAATCAGACTGTTGTGCAGCACTCAGATGAACGCCTTGGTTCTGCCAGCATTTTGTCTGCCTCTATTATGTCTTTATGTGCTGTAGGTGAAATCCCCTCCAAGGATATCACATTTGTTTGACAAGTTCTTTTTTACATAAGACTGTGCTGACTTATATTAATTATTCTCCTTCTCTTTAGTTCTCTATGAAATAATCTTAATGCTTTATATTTTTACAGGTATACTGGCCAGACCAACAGGCCTGCAGACTGACTGCCTGATGCATGAAGAGAGCTAAGAAACATTGGCTGTTCCAGATTCAGCTGCCGCAAGAACTGGATCCGGGTTTTCTCAGTAGAGCCCCATAGCAGCAGTTGTCACTCACCAGACTAAGCCCCCTTTGGATGGCAGCAGTCACAGTTTGGTGTGCATTTGTCTAGGGAGTGCTGGGGAGTCCAGGAACTTGAACACTCTTCCAGACTTTATTGAAAGAGTCATCAGCAAAATAATCATCCCCTCGGCCAACTCTGCTGCTCTGGGCAAACTGTCTGGGCTTTCCTTAGATTACATTATTTCTCCACCATCTACACTGGTGATTAAAGCCTTCCTTAAATAGTCACATAATGAAAAGCACTTTGACATTCATATGTAAGAAAATATTTCCTTGCTTCTTTTCAAGTAAAAATCAGAAATATTGGTTACACAGTTCACACCATTATATTTAATGGAATTTTGGTATTCATTCCCTATTCAGGTATTCAGTCTCTTTTCTCCTTTGAAGCAGTAAATCTGCAGTGTACTATAGGTTTATAAAAAGTCAGAGCTTGGCTGTAAATTTATGGTATTGGTCTGAAACAGCTTACAGTATTTTTGTGTTGTGGTGTACACAAAAGGCATCTTCTACTTGAAAGGGTTGTCCTATTGTTGTGCTTGTCTCATTTTTAATTGCTGCTTTATTTTGCAAGTCTGTAATAAAATTATAACAGAAAAAAATATTGTTTTAATTCTCCCTGGATGAGGAGCGAACACTTTCATCCTGAAACATTAGGGATATTAATTTCAGACAGTTTCTTCCTCAAAGCATACAAGCCTGATTGTCTACTGGCTCACACCGCAAGAAAAGGACGAATCAGAATATCCCTGCTTAATGTCCTCCCTTTGCAGCATGTATCCATGAGTGGGTGGACACATGGTAAACTGCATTCCCTATAAGTTTTATCCCTTTCTTTTTCAGGTGGGAGGGTAGAAGTCTCATTCATGGATACTTTTTTGATTTTATTAATAATCTGGATCTGAAAGCATGAACAGAGGCCAGTCCCAGTGACAGACTGATGTCTCATCTGGGCATATCTTCTTGAGGCAAGTACTCTGGCAATCTCAAATTGGACCCAGAGCACATCATACAGGAGCAGAGTTCCTTTGTGTATATTCATCGCTAGAGTGATGTTTCTTCATAACTCTTTACTTAGAGAAAAGGGTATGATTTTATCTCTTTTTCTTTTTTTTTTTTTCCATTCTTTTAGATACAAATGTCTGTTACAAATGAAGGAAGTGTCCTTGGCAGGGAGGAGAGCACGGAGCTTGGTGTGTCAGGTTGGATCAATTGGATCAAATAAGTTTGATTACAAAGAATTTAATTTTGATAGTTTTTGCAGCATTGAGAGCACTGATCCTGCAGAGGAATATTATATATATAATTTTTTATTTTAGATGTATTACTGCTGGAGAAGCTGACTAGAGGTTTTAAAAGTAATGAAACTGTGAGATTTTCCATGGAAATCAGGATCTTGCAGCATATCCTTCCATGTTCTAAATTCTCAGGAAACTCATTCCACAGCTGTAGCTGGTTTATTTCCAGCACTTTCCATTTCCTGGGCTTTGTAAGGTGTATTGCCAAAAGCATTAAAATCTAATCTGAAATAAAATGCGAGTGTAATGAACAAAAAATGGGAAAAGGAACTTAACACAAATGACTTTCTTTGATTAAACTGAGGTATTTCAGTCAGTCTCCTTGAAAGCCTGTTCTTCAGATTTAGAACTATGCAGAGGAGAACGGTAATAATTTAAAAGTGCTTAATGTTTTATGCAGAAGTTTTTGTGTCTGAAAAGGAAAGGAAAAGTGTATTATGTAAGAATAACTTAAATGGTTGTTTACACTGCATTGCTTATATTACTCTGGTAATGCATTTCTGTACTCTACATTTGGATCATTTCTATATAATTTCAAAATGAACAGAGATGCAGAGATGAAATAGCTTTAGATAAATATTCTTCAGATTTTGTTATGTTAATAGGCATACCAGTACAAGAGTTCTCAATAAATTCAGTGTGAAGCAAATCCTTTTTTCTTATTCATAAGATTCTGAATACCTGGAAGTGAGCTAAAGTGTTCCCAATGCTTATTTTGAGGAAGTTTGTGAGTGGACACTGCATATTGTATTCTACTTTTCAATAACCTTCTGAGGCACTGAGGGGCTGTAGTTTTTGCTAGGAGTATCAGTAAATATGTTTTAGTCTGTCCCTTGGATGACTTTTTGAGGGAGGCTTGCATGTATTTCTCAGATTTACTCATAGAACAAAATAAATGGACATTGGATTATCCATGCTCCAGAGCACAGAGAAATTGCTGTGTAATTAATTTCAAGTATGTGCAAATGCCTGTACTGTAGCTTAACCAAGACTGATGGTAACTTGTTTCTCCTGAAGTCAATTTCGTAGCACTGTGGAATCAGCACTAATATCCAGCTGGTGTTTTATCTTGTGTAAAGATATCACTGATCCGATCTGCCCCCAGTTAATCCATCTGAAAGAGTGTTTTTCACCTATGTACTACTACTGTTCAAGTTGTAACACTGCAAGTGTGAAAGTGCTGCATTGTTTCCATGTTCCATGTGGTAGTAGAATACCCATGACCAAAGCCTGGCAAGTCTCACAAGACCTTGCCTGCATTTATGAGCCTGAAAAAAGCTACTCCTTTATACCAGACCAGAAACAAATGAAAGAGAAGTGCAAGTACTAAAAACTGTCATCACTTTAAAGCTGTGGAAATAAGGAAAAGAAATGAGTTTGGCACTCACATCCTATTGCAATTTAATGGGACTTAAACTTCTCATACTCAGACAGAAATCTTAAATTTGAGACCAGATTTTGAAAAGATTTTACATATTGAATGAAGACATGCACACAGCCGTGTCCTCAGGAGCATCCTGGCGGCTCAGCAAAGTTACATCCTTATTTTACAGCTGGAGCCAAGTAATACCAAAAGTAGGTGAAGTGTCTGAAACTCTGCTATGTTTTTCTTAGGTGTTTGCTGTCAATGACTCTTAAGTTTCTGACCATTTAAGAGTACTTAATATTTATATTTATTCTTAGTCAGGAGGTAAAAATAGCTAATAATACACTGCTGTGCTATAATAATCATGAACAATCTTACTTATCCCACTTCTGAAAAATGTATCGTGGGAATTGTGTGAAGGTCTTCCTTCACAACAGTTGCAGAGATTTAATTAAATCTTTCTTTATCAATGATAATGATAGAAATATATTTCTGATTCTTTGTTGATAAATTAAAAAACTTTTTAAAAAGCTTTTAGGATGTATATTTTTGAAATCTTCACACAAATATTTTCAGAGGACATTGATAACAGAATTGTTTTTACATTAAAATAGTTCCTGTAGAGGCTAAAAAAAGACTCCATGATTTTTATAATCCAGCTGGTGTAGCTATATTTGAAAATAGGACTTGAAATAAAAGAGTAGAAATAGTTGTGGGTTGTATGTATACAAACTCTATTTAACAGTGTGGGTTTTCTTAAGACCTTAACAGAAAAATTAACTACAACCCTGCCACTTTGTGAAAGAATCTGGTGTAATAAAAAGATTAATTTACCAAGTTCTTCTGTTCCCACAGGAGAGGAGTACATTAAATTAATAATATAATAGTATGATAGTATAATGTAATATAAAATTATATAATATAATATAACATAATATAATAGTATAATGAATTATAAAATTTTATCAATTAGTAGTCCAGAGGAAGAGTTGCAAACCTGAAGTCCGCACGGTTTCCAAGTTTTCTATGGATATGACTCTAGGTCCTTAATATCTCTTAAAATAATAGGATTGACTTAGGCTAAAAGAGTTGTATTCATAATACGGGAAGTTCTGGCATAGTCCATAAGATATCTATTTCCTGTACATTTGTTTCTTTCATAAATTCAGCTGGCCTCCTCATTTCACCTGTGGGGCAACATCATCCTTCTACAGAGAGACCTTGTAAAGCTCACCACGATGCAAAGCAGCCCACGCATAAAAGTCATTCAGGGACACTATTACCCAGTGTCACTGCAGTCAGAAAATGAACTGGAACTAGGGAAGGAAGGCAATTTGCTAAGCTTGGGAGCACCTTGCCCTTGCCATACTGAGCAGAGACCCTGCCAGTGTGCCAGCAAGCATAGAAAGGTGCTATTGCTGATTGCTGAGCAGTGGCTACAACAGCAATTGGGTACTAGGCACAGAGGGAGACAGAGAGACTGCTTGAGAGAGCATCCTCAGGGCTGGCTCCTTTCAGGCCCAAGCCACCCTCAGTACCAACCAAGCCAATGTCGAAACTCTACCAAATAGAAAGGAAAGAGCTTGAGAAAAATGAAAGTGTTTTTTTGCTATTTGCAACGGAAGAGAGAAAGAGATGTTAAAACTCAAAATCTGTAGTAATCCTAGTATGAAGACTCCCAGTTAAATCAGTTCCCATAAATTACTTTCCAGACCCAACACTTTTCGAAATATAATATTATAATCTTCTTGACTAGCAAATTCCTTGAGTTCTTTTCTGTATTAGGCAAAAATTTCTTCACTCTCTTCCCAATAGATGCAGCAAAGAGACAGCGATCATGGTAAAAAATGACTTAATAACATTTTTGCCTCTTCCCAAAGACTGTCAAATGTCTCCTTACAATATGATCCCACTGTGTTAGCAGCTGCCTAATTAAAATTCCATGCAGCTCTTTGAAAGCAGAGCATGTTTATCACAAGATGATATTCACTGTATTGTAATGTTCTGCCTCACTCCTATTAACTTAATGTTGCATTTGTTTGATACCTACAGTGCAATATAATAATAGCTAACAGTCTCATGATGCCTAATGTATTCAGTTACTCCTGATGTATGATTTTTTCTTGTAAAATGCTTCCTTGTTGTAGCTAGATCTAGCAATTGTGCTCTGGTATGTAACTTCTCATTTGGAGAAAGCAGTGAGATGTCTGTCTTGTCAGATGGGGTTTTGCACAAAGTATCCTGGGCAATTGCTCAGAAATGAGGGAAAATATTATGATGCTTCTATCACAGGAGATTCTTGCTGCCAAATAAATGAGACAAGCGTTGCAAACTGATCTGTGCTCCCCTGTGTTGGCATTAATGGAAAACATCTGAAAGACTTACGCTGGGATTTGCCCGTAAGTATGAGCAGAGATCCGTGAGGAATTGTGCCTCTACTTAACATATAATGCCTTCCAATGTCAGAAATATTGATCATCATCTCTGCCCTTGTGTTCAGCTGTCCTGTCATGGATAAAGCATCTGGGAGTGGAACTTCAACCATTCATTGTCGTGAGTTTTATTTCCACAGAATAAGATCATTGGTGTCTCTCGTGTGTCAATCAAGGTGTCTAAGACAGAGATCTTCAATAATTTTTTCACCATCTCGGAAATGTCAGCATTCCACAGAGCTTTTTCTTACAAAATATATATTTAAACAAAGCATGCTTTGTTGCTTCTCTACATAATGTATAGCATAGGGTTAAACTGTCTTTAGGACATCTATTTAACTTCACAGATAAATCTTATTTATTTTTTCACTGTTCCTTTTCCTCACTCATTGCACCATTAGTTATGACCATAAAATAGTCAGTTAGTTAAGATTAAAAGATTTGGTTATAGTTTAGACCTCTGGCAGCATGATTTCACTCGCTTTATCTTTCTATAACCTTTTTTAAAGCTAAAGTCACTGCTGAATTTGAAGTAAAACATCACTGTAACTAATTCCAAAAGCATTTCAGTGGAGAGGTAAAAATAGAGGTCCTGAATCTGATAGCTTGAAGACTGAGTAAATGCTTTATAGATATTGCCTACTAAATTAGGAAAAAAACAGGAAAATGTAATTGAAAAAAAAAAAAAAGAAGAAATAACATCTGTTTGGGAAACATCTAAACCAACAGCGCCTAGCCTCTTCCAGTAGATATCTAGCAGATATCATGCTCAGACATTAAAAACTTGTATGAAAAGAGAATGACAGTATTCTACACAAGTTAGTCTCAGTCTTTGCTGTGGGAGGATATCTGCCTGTGATGTAAAGGATGAGCTTTACAGCAAATTTTGGCATTTTGAATTTGGTAATTTTTGAATCCTTCATTGACATTGCTGACTGTTGTTCAGCCTCATGTCATTCTTACATTCAGGAAGAGCTAAACTTGATATAACTTGCAGTTAGTGTGTGTGACTACGTCTATATCTAATCTGAATAGAGGTGAAACACAAAATATTTCTGGGCATTCCCTTTTAGGTAGTCATCCCTAAGGTAAATTGCTAGTGTGACAGGCAGGGTCCACAGTGTTAGTGGTGTGCAAGTCTGACTTCACAGGCTAACTCTTAGTAGGTAGTTTGAACATAATGGTAATTAATGGCCTTCGGAACAGGTCCATACCAGGAACATTACAATACAAATCATGTCAATATAGACAAGGTTTTGTTTCCAATAAATATTTCCAGCTTCTGATTGGAGAATATGGCACTTCTATAGATTCTCAGGATGGTGTGAAGGATTGGAAGGGACTACCAGAGGCCATCTAGTCCATCATCCTGCTCAACACAGGTCCAATTAGCACAGTCTGTGCTATACCTTATGTGAAGGATAGCCACAGTTTCTCCTATAAATCTCCCTTTCAATTCATGCAGATGATGAGTGAAAAAACCCCAAATATACATTTCTTTTCCATGCAGACATTTTTCTTAAGAGAAGTTCAGCACTATGTTCTGAACCACTCCAGTCTGAACAGCAGGCACTGAACTTTATCTCTCAGTTCTATAAAAGGCTCTAAATGCTGGAACATTACTTAATCTTTCAGTGTTGCTTTTCTTCCTCCATTTTCATCAGGGCTTTCTCTTAACCCTGTGAGACATTTGATGAAAGGATTGCATTCTTCTATGCTAGTAGAATGAGACTAGCATATCAGGGTCCTCCTCATCTTGGCCTCATGGACCCTTGTTTGGCATAATGAGACTGCGAAGAACTCACGGAGGCGCAGTGAGAAGCTCACTCTAATGAGGCATCAGATCACTGCATGGAACAAAGCACAGGATTATTTTCAAATACCATGTCCCTGTTTGCATCAATTAAAATGACAAGCAGATATATTTTTTAATAAAATATTTTTACAGTAATTAAGTTCATGTCAAAAAGCTAAACAATATGCAATAAATGAGGAAAAGTAACAATTTATTTTAAGAGTGAAATTCTTACAGTATAGATTAAAGCAGGACAAATGTTGTTGTGCAATACATGTTGTGAGATAACTTCAATGTTAGGTACAGGGTGTAACTTTTGGTCTTTGACATGGATGAGAGATGTTCATCTTACATTTGTGAATTTTTTTTAAGACCGGAGAAGGAAAACTGGAGATAGAAGGAGAGTTGGGGAATAAGATGGGTGATCTTAGACTTTCCTTAGAAAGAGAATGAAGAAAAGGTGGACAGGAAGAGTAATCTAACTTACAAAGAAAGAGAAAATATGTATTAAAATGTTGTTTTCTTAATCAAATGGGTAAGTACCGAAATATCCAATAACTTCCCTGCTGGCATAAATGAGAAGACCTTTATAATTCTTTTCTAATGCCACAGCACTTGGGAGCAAAACAATATATTTTCAGCTTCACCTCCCCTCAGAGTCTTGATGTTGTTCCTGTTCTGAAGTAGGGGAATAAAATTTAAAAAATAACAGCTGGCAAGAATTTTAGAACAGAGAAATGGGAATATAAGAAGTAAGAGAAATACGAACAGAAAAAGCATGAGACTGTAAAACAGAAAATATGCTGGGAAAGGAGAAGAGGAAGGACTTGGACAAAGGGGGAAGAAAACAGTAAATGTGATCACTGAATGCCTCAAGAAGGAATACAAAAAGTAGAGAGCACTGCATCATCAATCCATCACAAGGGACTCTAACCCCATTTAACAGACAAATTTGCTTGAATATTCCTGTAGTTAGTTAAAATGTTGCACTTTGAAGAAGAGAGGACTTATATAAATATATTAATGGTTTTAGACTGTGCTGTGTTGACCCTGGCTGGATGCCAGCTGCCCATCAAAGCTGCGCTATCACTCCCCTCCTCAGCTGGATGAGGGAGAGGAAACACAAAAACTCCTTGGTCAAGATAAGAGCAGGGAGAGATCACTCCCCAGTTACCATCATGGGCACAACAGACTTGACTTGGGGAAAACTTGGTTTAATTTATTGCAAATCAAATCAGAGTAGGATAATGAGAAATAAACCCAAATCTAAAAGACACCTTTTACCCACATCTCCCTTCTTGCTAGACTTAACTTCACTTCTCATGTTCTCTCCCTCCTCTTCGCCCGCAGTGCAGGGCAATGGGGAATGGGGGATGCAAACAATTTGTCACATATTGTTTGTGCCATTCCTTCCTCCTCTGGGGTAGGACTCCTCACACTGCGCCTGCTCCAGTGTGAGTCCCTTCCATGGGGTGCAGTCCTTCAGGCACAGCCTGCTCCATGATTCTCTGGATCTTTTCTTAGAAGTAAAAAGTACTTAGTATTGTTTAAAAAATCTACTAAATTTATCAACAGTTAAGCCATGCTAATTTACAAACTATACATAATTATAATTCATTTTCAAAGCCCCAAGTTATTTTCTTTTAAGATTTTTTCAAATTCAGGATCAGTACACATTCATTAATTCCCTTCCTTTTCATAACACGTGGCTGCGTTATTTATTTGGTTGATTGCTATTCAGAACAGGTAATGTAATTTTAGTGAAGACAACACATTTCTAAAAACATGTTAAAATCTGAAATTTTATGTGACAAACTTTACCCACTTGTGACACAGTTTCATAAAGGCATTTTTCGTGTTTTTATTAATTGAAAATTAGAATATATTCATGTTATTTATAGGTTGAACAGTGGTGCTGTCACAAGCACAAAGATTATAGATTCAAATTGTGCGTGTGCACGCAGATATATGTCTTGTATTAAGGGAAGGGAATCTGCTTTATAGACTTTCAGAGGCATCTTCAATTTAACAAATACTTGAGCTCAGGTGTCTGTCTCTTAACTCCTACTGAGAGAATTACCTCTTGGCAGACTTCTGAAAGCTTTTCAACGAGCTTCTAGGGCTACTGTGAGTTGCATATGAAAAAAAAGTGACTGGAGATACATTTAAATGGAACATTGTTAAAAACAAATTCTCAAGAAATCAGTTTTATATATGAAGCCATGAAATCTGTTTTTCCCCTTCTCTGGATCTGACAAAGCTTCCTGCTGTGTCTAGACTCAACAGGTGTAGCTTTTTTTGTCCGTAAATTATTGAAGTTACTTGAAGCATCTCAGCTCTGTTCATTTTCTGCTGTTCTTTTTCTCCTCACAGCTCCATGAGAATATAGACCAAAAGGATTTCTTTAGACACTGTTCAAGTCTAAAAAACAGAGGTCAAGTAATAAAGAAAAAGATACCCAGCCTTGTGACTCAGGAGATCAAACATAATGAATGCAAACATAGATATGGAAATTTTACTGGGAAGAATGCCTATTGGACCCCAATGTTTCTGTAAGGGACACGAGTAGTCGAGTAAAGAATTTGATTGACTCCCTCCCTTCTATTGCACACAAATGGTCCCACCTGCAGTGTGTCGTGAAAGACTTACAATACACTGTGCAGTCTCAATGACTTCATAATAAATGTTAGTTAAAGCTACTGTTAAAAAGACCCCAAACCAAACCAAAACCTGTGAAGATTCTAAGACATTTTGAACATGCTTTCCAGCAGTTTTATTTCTAAATGTGCAAGTTGGCATATCTGTAAGAAGTGGCTGGTTACAACAATGAAGAATGTGTTCTCTGCTTTTGTAGAATTATCTCTTTGTAAATGCACTTTAAAAGAAAAATAACAATTAAAATTTAAAGAGATTCTTGTTTTCTGAATTCTGAAATGATACAATAAAAATGTTTAGTAGGTGCAGTTCATTATTGAAAAGGCATGTAATTATTTGTTCTTTAATAAAACATTCACTAAAATACAGAGGAATTGAATAATTAAAACGAAGCACCCAGAGATTGCTACCATAATTACAAAGTAAGCAGACATTTGATTATATTACTTTAGAAGTGAAGGGAAGTGCAATTGCTGATATTTCTCAATAATTACAAGTCCTGAATATATTTTGTTCTCCCTAAAAAGGAGGACTAAACAAATGCTGTGAGTCATTACATTTCCATAATGACTTTCAAGGTTTAGCACTAGGAAGCTGTCAGGAAAAACTGTTGGTTAAATGAGAATGAGTGATCAAACTTCATTTTTAAAGACAATCCATTCTAGAATGTAATCTGAAAAGTAGTTTGATAATTTGAAAAAAACATTTGAAATTATTTATTGAAATTACTTTTTATTTTTTGATTCTAAATGCAGAAAATCCTACTACTTGGGTTTAAATTCCTTCAGTTCCTGCTGAGTTGAATGAAGACCTCTGACTCAATGGCGCTGTGGTTGCACTCTACATAGTTGCTACAGCAGAAAATTTAGGACACTGAAATTTTGCAAACAGCTACACTTGGTAGCAGAACTAGGTTTTAATACAGACAGTAATTTTCAAGGAAGAAATAGTAAAATATCATGGATGAAAATGAAATGAATTTTTAGCCTTAAGAAATTATTTATGAGGAGTCCATTTATAATTATCATATTTCTAAATGAAATTAAACTTAAGTAGTAACTTAAAATATAGTATATGCAAAAATGTAATAATAATCATAATATATACTATCCAAAGTTTTGGATCCAGTTTTCACCTGTTATTTGGATAACTATTTAACTTCTAATTTATCTTGAGAATAATTAATCGCATTAAGCATCTAATAAGCAATACTTCTTAAGCAGTGTTGAAGAGCCTGGACAAAATATTTAAAGGCTTTGGGAGAAAAAGTATGTGTTATACACCTGAATGACCTTGAATTACTGTAAGTAAAGGAAATGTTACAGAAAACTTTTGTTACTCTTTTCAGTTATTGGATTTTCTTTGCTACATTTTTCCAACTTGTGGTCAAAAGCACCTTTCCAAGATTAAAAAAGCATATGAAGTAATCCAAAATGCAGAATAGGCAGCTGGAAAGATCCAAATACTGAACTCACAGGTAGAGGGATTGCAAAATTTAGCAGACTTTTCCAGGATGTGCAAGACAACGTATATTAACCAAAGACAAAACATATAAATCATAGGATCATAGCACAGAATAAAGATTCTCTCTTTGAGCTGAAGTAGAACTTACTAACAGCTACCTGTCTTGGGGAGCAAACTGACTCACTGCTCATTGCTAACCTTTCCCTTTAGGGTGAACTGACACAAAAAGTCAACAATTTTACCATAGAATATTAAAAGGCAACTGAAAGTAACATCAAAGTAAAATAATAAGCAAAGCTCATTGACATATACTATTAAAGTTAGGTTCTTTGTCACTAGAAATTAACTTTGTGACAATTTCCTAAAATAGCAGCAATTTATATTGCATATATCATCTGTAGGTATGATGCACGTTCACTATGCATGCATGCACACACAAAAACATTTGTATATATATACACACACACACACACTGTGTGCACAATTGTACATTTACTTATGCTTGCATGTTTGTACACGTGCAAAGCAATACTTTTTCTATTAGGAGCATCCTGGACCATATGGGTATGTATATGCTTACATATATGCATGTACACATAGACACAAACATAAATACATAAACTATAGGCTATTACTGATAGCTATAATTATTTAATTGCTATTTTATTACTACTTTGTTACTACTAGGCATAGCTTTATTACTACTAAATTTGACTACTTTTAAGGCTTGATCTTGAATTAGTCTGGTTGTTAATTTACCCTAATGTAGAGAGTGTACTCTGTAAGAATGTTTGTTTATTAGATATTTATGAGGAAAAATAGCTGATCTTGCAGCTTGATTTCTAGAAGATGAGCGTGCACATGGCAGTTTCAATTAAATTTTCTGCATTTTGCCAAGCTAACTAAATGCACAAGCTTCCGATTTCCCAGACTTTCATGGTCAGCTGTGAAAACATTCCCCCGTGTGCATAGGAATCATATACTTGTAACACCCAGAGAGGCTCAGGGAACACAGAGCAGGGAATAATCAAAAAATCCAGTAGTTTCTGACAGTCTTGCAACACAATCCCAAAGAAACTGTGTTCTGAAGGCAAGAAAATTACATGGGGATGTTGGAAGTGCAAACACGAGACAGTAAGCAGATGTCTGGCTGCTTCGCAGGTCAGGCTCCAGCTGTTCACGTGGTGCTTTGGAAGAGCAGAGTTATCCATTTGCACCATGGACAGTAGCACGTGTGGACCTGCCCATGTTCAGCCCATCCAAACCTTGAGGAGGTGTTATGCTGAGTATGTCCACACTCTCAACAGCAGCCTGGGAGGATTTCCAGGGGATTTCTTAAATGTAAAGAAAGTGGATTGGCTGTAGATTGTGACTTGCTAAATCAATTGACCTAAGAATTACTGCAGAAGTGTTTTGTTTTATGAGTTGTTTTATTTTTCATCAGAAAAACCGGAGAGAAAAGGAGAGGTGCAGCCTTGATGGAGAGAGAAATGGAAGCCACTGTTTGGAAAAGGAAGGTTTGAAGCAACATTTCCCAGTAATTTGTAGTCTCAATATCCCATAAACCAAACATTATGTGATGTTACCCCAGTAAAATATTTATACTTGTTTCAAAACTTTCTCTGAGAATGATACACACAAATACCTGCTGCGTTCTATTTGTATTTTCCTTATTTCCCATTTTCTAACTACATTCCTTGTTGTTTCAGCTGAACTGTTTAAAATGCCTCTTATCAAGCTGTGGAAATTT
This sequence comes from Cnemophilus loriae, assembly GCA_013397755.1. NCBI lineage: Eukaryota > Metazoa > Chordata > Aves > Passeriformes > Corvidae > Cnemophilus > Cnemophilus loriae. The sequence continues at coordinate 838,983 of VZTF01017492.1, read as the reverse complement.
TCTTGTTCTAATTTAAAGGCAGTCACAAGGATTTGGGTTTTTTGTCTCTCAAATTCAACTTTCTTTAGATTTGCAGGTGTTATTTTGATGTTTGGGAAAAATATGCTGTGATTTCCTCACTGTTTCTAGTCACAGGAACATTTCTCATGTCTCTCCTGTAGTTATACACAGATAACAAAATATTTGGTGCTCACTGAGTCAAAAATTCATTAAAACCTTTCTGAATATTTTTAATTTTTCTTAAAAATGTGGATTAATTGGTATTAAAACTATTTTAGAACAACTAAACCTTTAATGGGGAGCACAAACTGTAGGTACAGGCTGACATAACCAATGTTACACAGTAGGATTAGCAGCAAAGAAGAATACAAGTACATTTTATATCCTAGAGATTACCCACTGAACTGTACAGCATGACAAAACCAGAAGTCTTTTTCCAAGTATAAATCAATAATTTTTTTCTGTCCTGTGGGTGTCAGAATAAGAGTGAAACCTGATGAAAAATTGTAGCTTGAGAAAGTATCTTGTCAGCCATCACATCAGTTCTTTTTCCAAGACACAATAATTCTTTGGATTTATGAAGTGAAGACTGAAATAGGCAGAGGACTTCTAGCTGCACACTTTCTGCATCTTTTGAGATAGAAGAAAGAGCTCAGTATGCCTTCATCTATGTTTCAGAACCAGGCCCATTTCTGATTTTTGCACAGCACATAAATTATTTCTGGAATCCATTGTCAACGTACATTCCTGAGATCAGCTCCTTAATCTGCATGAGAAGGAATCTAACAGTTCTATACACAACTGAGCATGCAGTCTTGTGTAAAGAATGTGGAACTATAAAGTAATGATACTCCTTTCGTTTGAAGCATAAGATTACAGCAGGAATTACTGAGAGAGGAAAAGAAATTTTCCCTTTGGGCAGGCTATGCCACGATGAGGTTTCCTGTCTCTTTCTCTCACTTAAACATCTGCTGTACTAGATAATCATTTTTATGGCTCCCAATGCGAATCTTTCATTACTCATCGAGGTGGACATAATTCATAAAACACAGTCCATAATCACATTTTTCGCATCATTCCTTTAAGGTAATACATATTTACATGTCAGGCCCAGTCCTAGTGGATGAACACCTTAAATGTAATTTCTCAGCTGCCACATCTAGCTTCCTGTCAGTACCCAGGCTTGTTAAAACTCCCTGAGTCACACTTGTCACCAATATATGTTTGCCAGAAGAACTACAAGGGCAAAAGGCCTTTCTGCTCCAATTTCACTTCTTTACAGGAAGTGGAGAAATGCTTTCTCTCATAGAATGTGACATGGCCACAAACTTTCAAATCATGAACCCAAGGTGTGGTGGCAGCACACAGTTCTACCAATCCTTCCAGCTTTAAATTATGGTTTATATAGTGAGCAATAGGCAGCCAAGGTTTCCTGAAGGAGTTTCTCCTCTACCATCCATTTATGAGCAAGTAATTGGGCACAGAGGGAACAGGTCAGTATATCAAAGCAGGCAGTGTTTGTGCCCTTATACCAAAGCAGAATATTTGTTGGCAAGTTTGTCTTCTGAGTAAGTTTAGTGTGGTCCCCTGGACTAAACATTCCTGTCAGATGTGTGGTTTGAATTCAGTCACAGCACCACCATCAAGAGCTAGAGGGAAAGCTTCAAGTATCTTAAAATGCATTTGAGCTGTAAGCTAATATTGTTCTTAGTTCTGTGTATCTTAGATATTTTTCAATGCATACTAGGGGACTTAGTCCACTTCCAAATCATAGTTTCACTAAATGAAAAGGCTCTGGTAACCACAGGTAAATCAGAAACAAGAACAGAAATAAGGTTGCCACCCACTTTTAAACTAAAGCTTAACTGTGTTACTTGACTCTGATGCACAGACGTAATTAATCTTGTCTACATGTGTGAGCACTGGATGTAACTGTCTTCTCAGGAGGCGCTTACCCTCCTGCAGCAGTGAGACATCAGGCTCTTTAGTGGGAATGAAATCAGGATACATGAGCAATCCCAGATCTGTGACTTTCAGGAGTCTGCAAATGTCATTCATCTGCCAATAAAATATTTCCCAAGTTATTGTAGTCCAAACTGAGATTGTCTATTAGACCATAAAGTGTCTAACAAAACTCTGTTAACACAAGTGCAGAGACCAGATGGATATTTTTATGCAGTTTATCATCCAGCAGGTGTAAAAGTGAAGGAACTGTTAAATCTCACAAGCCTTTGTTCTGGTACACTGCAGCTGGGCCTGCTGGACCCACTCACATGTGAGGGCTATTTGAAAGAAGTAAGCTATGAAATTTGACAGCATCTTCATTGAGAAGTTAACCAATAAAATTCATAACGTGGTTAGTGTAAAAATCTTAACCTTTCCCTGCTTTTATGTAAAGTGATGGCACTGCCCTGAGTTCTGGCTGATTAAGGGCATCCTTGGTGCAGGAAGTCTGGAGGCAAGCACAGATCTTTTGCAAAGGAGCCTCGTAAGCTGAAATTTTTAGGTATATTGAGGACAGGATCCATCAGTTTTGTCTTATCTCAGGCATTATTGTGGAGAGGATCAGCTCATCTAGATCTCTTGATCACTCATTACGGCCAGCCTACCTGGATTACAGACTGCCCAGAGAGATTTTGGAGTCTTCCTCACTGAAGATATTCAGGAAGTGTCTGGAAGCAATCCGGTGAAACGTGCTCTTTGATGACCCTGCTTGAACAGAGAGGTTGGATCAAGACCCCACTGTGGTTCTGTTCAACCTTACACATCAGCCTTGATTTGAACTATGTATGGCATACTGGGCTATATTAAGAGAGGGTATTAATTATAATTTCTATTAATTATAAATTATAATTTTATTAATTATTATTATAATTATCATGATTTTTAATAATAATAGTAATAAAAATAACAACAAAACAACAAAACAACAGCAATGACAACAACAACAACAACAACAACAACAACAATAATAATAATAATAATTCCAGTATTTTGCAGTCAGAACTTTGCGGTGATCTATATTTTGAAAATAACACAGCCCAATATCCTCAGATTTGCCCTATAATCTTTATTCCTGCGTGACATAGGGGCTCCAAGTCCCACTTGAAACAAGAGTGAGAAAGAAAGTAGAGGTCTTCATGCTAAATCTCTACTAAACTGAAAGAACCTGTAAGGCAGGGACTCCGACCATCACCTGCAAGGCTTATGAAGATCAACGTTTTCTTCGTTATCTCTGTGAGATGCTTCCAAATAAAAGAGAGTGTCTGCTGAGTACTGAAAAGCACCTGAAATGATACCTGTGAGAAATCTGACTGGCTCCATTCATGGCAGTGTATTTCTGCTATTGTTTCAGTGCCTATGTAACAGACCACTCACTACTGACTCATTTCTGGTTCATCAAACATATTTTGTCCTGGGTCTTAGTGCTTCCTTATGTGATTTCCGGACAGTGCTGGTGGATACTCTCCAGCTGACTTCTCAAAGTGTGATTTTCAACATGACCACTTGAATGTCAGCCCAGCTCGAAGCTAGGTTTCCTGTCCTGAAAACAAAACAGTCAAATAAAAACTCCAATAGCCTATGTATTAGTCAGTTTCTTTGTTTTTTAGTAATCAAAAATTTTTTGTGAATTAAAAATGTTCTTGCAAACATTATAGCTGAAAATGTGTAAAATATTTATTAGAAGTTTGCATTCTCATACTCTCTATGTGTATACACATATTTTTACACATATTGGCACAGGAAATATGTTTTGTTTAAATCACTTCTAGATCCCTCATGTTTAAAACTTGGAAGACCCTGCAGATTGTTTTGTTTCAGTATGTCTGAAAAGACTGTTGCTGTCATCTTACCAAGTGCATTTTATATCTTTTGTGGTACAGGGTGAGGCTGAACTTCACAAAATTTATCTTACTATCATCCATAACCACTCCACTCAAATCATACTGGAGGCAAGAGAACACAAGATGCATCTTAAGTGTGATTACACTGGAAAAAAATGAGGCTGTGGATTTCTGTGCAGCCTTTGTCAACAGTTTGTATGAAATACTAATTTTTCAGGGAGAAATGTGATTCTTTTTTTAGTCATTTTCCTCTTTACTATTAATGAAGTGGAACAGTGAAAATGAATCACCATATAAATTATTTGAGAGCAAAACTGAAACACAAGCAAATATTGGTTATGATTTTGCATGTAAATTATCCTCTATGCAGCTGTTACAATAATGCATTTTTTATCAATTCAAACTCTCTCATGAGACAATAGTGCCTATATCATATCACTTAAGTTCTAATAAGTACTTTGTCCCAAACGCTTTTTACCAAAATAAAATCCAATAATCAAGGACCTAATTTACTATCTCTATTTACATATACATTTTACATAAAATTTCATCTTCAAATTCTACCTGGATTCTTTTTCAAATGCTCTATGTTTTTCCAGCAGATTTATTGTATCAGTCATTTTCAAAACTGATTAAAACCCATTTAAAAATACTCTGTTGTAAATTTTGTTATGCATCTCAGAGATGAGACAGTTTGTGTGTTAAGGTTTTGAAACTGGGTATTATGAGAAGGCTTTTGCTAGCAAAGTGGGCTGCAGCTGCTCACTTTTGGGTGTGTGATCTCACTTTAGAACAGCCTCAATTTAGGGGGTAGGACATTCAGCCAAACATGGTCTTTCAACCAGTGGCAGGCTGCCACAGACAATTGTGAGCTTTGGGTGGAGGTTTGAGAACTAGACAGAATGTGAGGGGAGTGGAATGGTGAAAGTGACCTCAAGCCTCATGCTGGGAGCTGGTCACAGTCGATTGCCACCATGGGAACTAAGAAGGTGTGCTGTGGGTAGTTCGCATTGCAGATGAATAACGGAGTCTGAGACATACCCATAATTTCAAGCTGTACGAATATATCTGGACAGTCTCTGAATTTCAGGGTGACCTGAGGGATGGCAGTTGGATTTCATTTTTTAGAGAGCCTGGTAATGTAGGAAGGACTCAAGACATCTTATCTAACTTGTGCTGGTCGTATAACATATTGTGATGTTATCACAATAATCTATTAAGTAGATGAAGGCTATAGATCAGGAACACTGCTGAGGCCTACCTACATAGTGGGTAAATAATTTTTAACCTTTAAAACTCATAAGATTTGTGAGGTTTCCTCATTTCAGTAGAATCAAGGCAGCACCATCACAAGTATCCACGAGTGCCTGTAAACAGCCAGTTCAATAATTAATTAGATTGGCATCAGGAGTACCTCCAGCCCCCACTATCACAATGCTTGACAATCTGGACCTCCCTGTCTGGGAGGGCAACACCATTTCTGTCACTACACCTATTTGCAGCAGTAATGCTACAATCAGTGCACCAAAAGCAGCCACCAATTATGCTGGGTGTTGTAAGTGAATGACAATACAAGATAACCCTTGGTCTAAAGAGCATAGGCTCTGAAGAGAAGAAATGGACAGAAAAGGTAGAGAAAACGCAGGATCCAAGGGTCATCATTCCCATTTTACAAAAGTGAAATTGCAGTGTAAAAGGTTAGGTAAACAAAAAGCTGTTGTAGATCTGCGACTGGGAGATGAATGGGATCAATCTTCTATTAAATCTTATTATTTAGTGGAAGTTCAATTTTTGATCCCTGCATCCCACCAACTCCATTTTAAGTTACCCTCTCTAGAACTCTGTGAGTTGAATTGCAAAACAAAAAGCAACTCGTTCTTTTGACTGCATATTCACTCTTTCGCTTTCCAGCTGCCCTATTGCATATTTTCTATATAGCTGAATTCTTAGTTATGATCAAGCTTTTCCCTGTAGTTTGATTTTTCTAGAGTTAACAATACCATATTTGCTCTAAAGAAATAACATAAGTATAAAATATAATAAACAAATTTTAACATTAGGAAGGACAGGAAAAAAAGATTACTTTCACCATCAAAAGAAGTACTAGGGACAGATTATAGACATCTGTGAAACACCTTTCTTAGATTTGTTTTTTCCTCCAAATGTATTTCTAATTTGGATTCTCTCAGCCTTGACAATTTTGCCTTTTCTTTATTTGTTTTGGTCTTTCATAACCAAGGGTGTATAACAAAGGCTTCTCTGAATTTAGATAAAGTAGAAGTATGCTTTTCTAGATAAAGGCTTCATACATGGAGGACAATGCTGGACTGGCAGATACCTATTTAAAGGAAGCCTCTCTTGAGCCACTGATGTAGTTGAAATTATGTCCCCATGAGAAGCATTTTGCTGGCTTAGTTTTCTCTTCCCCCCGATGATGATATGGCCTTAAAGGAGACACACCTTTTAAGTGACCTGCGTGCAGTCTGTTGTTTTTTCTTTCTTCGTCAGGTACAAAAAGCTTTCCTTTTATTGTAGCAGTTTTCAATGAGATTACAGGAAAAAATCCCAAATTCATGTCTCTGAGCAGGACAGCACTGGCATTATACAGCTTCATCTCAAATACCACCTGTACTGCCGGGAAACCAAACTGGGATTCAGTAATGGTACTAACTTCCCTGCCTTACTGCACACAGCTTAGCAAGGTAGGACAGCTTGGATTTCTATAAAAATCAGGTAAAACCAAACCCAAATCGAATGGTTCTTTTTCACTTTCTTAAGAGAAGCAATAATATTTTTTTGTAATGTTAGCTTGAGTTGCAAAAACTTTTCCTAGAGAAAATCAACCAGGACTCTATAGCCTTTGCAATAATTGGAGTTACCTCTTTGAGAAAATGACAAGAAACAATTAATTACATTTAAACATACTGATTTTATTTTAGCCATTCCTTGAAACAGACACAAAAAGTAGCAACACATGGCTTTGAAATTCAGAAAATATCATTCTATACAAGCTTTCACTGAGTTTCAGCTACAAAGAAAATGCAACTAAGAAAAAACAATACCATGTCAGATTCAGCTCTCTGTTTTTCACCTGGCAATTTAAAACTTCTACCTCCACTGTTTTTCTCATACTCTATCCTTTCCTTTTTGTGTGCTGTTTTCTTTTGATGTTTGCGCTGTCAGACATCGGGAAAGTGAAGACACTATGTTCCTACTAATGCCAGGGATCTTCTGGTGATAAAGTAACCTGGAACATTTTTTGATGCAGAGGGTGTCTATCAGAAATTCTGCTGTGGATGAATCTCTGCATGATCACAGTTTCTTTGGTGGTTCTTTACAGACCATCATAGTTTTCTTCTGTTTTGGAAGATATGTTCAAACCATTCCTGTCCATTGCTACTCAGACTAGTAATCACCCATGAATACTGATGGTACTACCACCTCAGATGTTAGATTGCCCTTAAACTGCAATAGAGACCTGCTTACCTCTCTTCTCTGCTCCTCCTCCTCATCCTCTGTAACTGGGAAAACACTTGTCTTAATTCCTGAGACAAATGAGTCTTAATTCCTATTTGAGATCCTTAAGAAATGCATTGTACTGTGCAATACTATGGATCCAGTAATAACTCCATGTATTGAGAGCCCCACCTTTTCTTTTAGGTGCGTAATTCAATATTACTTTCTCACATCTTCTTTTAAGAGTATAACAAAGCTATTTTCAGGATTCTTGCAGTATTAGTCTTAGTTTATTTACCTCCAGTTATCACATAACCTGTTTGTATGATCACCTCTAACGTTTTATGCACATAAAGCTGAAGTGCATTAGGAAAAGTCTATTGTTCCTTTGTGCAATAGGGGAACTTGATCAAAAAATCATGCTAGGTACTAAATGACATGCTCAGACAATGCCTAAGTAATTTCTAACTCCTACAGCAGATATTGAATTTCAGAATGATGGTTTCCAACATCTCTAGCTAAGCCACTACAGCGTTTCAGGGAACCCCCAAACGATAATGCTTCCTAGTTTTCAACATTAAAATGTCCCACATCTGTGAGGGTTTTCTGTTTGATATGCCTAAAGGCCTCTCTTCACAGACAGCACTGACTCACTGTCACTGTTTCATTCTCATCTCCATCAAGATCTGAATGAGCTGACTCTCTACATTTAGTTGTTACAACTTCCTAGATACAATAGAAATACACCAGTTCTATTACTACAGCACTTACACTCTCCTCAGTGTGAGTGCCTGGCTGTGGGAGACAGTTTTAGCCTGGGGAATAGGTGCTGAGGACTGGTAAAGTCATCTTGATGTTTGACCACCTATTTTGCATATCCTTTGGTGTCTTCATCTGGGAAAATGTTCAGGGATAGAAGTTCCAAGTGATGCAGGGGACCCTAGCATGAGGCAGTCTGGTCTGAACAGCTGTTCTGGCACGAAGCTGATGTTGCTGTATGTATACTTCTACATGTATGTATGCACATATATATATACACACACAGGTATGCACATATATTTGTAAAAGGTGGGAGAATCAGAGAAAGAAAACAGATTGTAAAGGAAACAGATCTCTGTTAGACTTTATCTTCAGACAATTATTAAATAACCATCTGAAACAGGCCAAATATGAGCTGTGGCTTCATTTTCCCTTACTTGGGTTTAGAGGAAAATAACATTCTTACCAAGATGATTCTTATTTGATCAGAACTTTTGCGTAGAAAAACTGGCTAATGAGAACTGTGTCCAAAAGATTTAACATTTCTGATTTTAAAAGTTCAAAAATTAACTTGTTAGTACACGCTTTAGATATATATGTCATTCAGGGTAGTTGAAATATTCAGTCTCATGACTTCATGGCTGTACATGCCAGCTTACATCACCTGGTATTCTGCTTTTAGTTTTCATTTTGACCTTTCTCAATAAAGGCAGAGATTTGTTGGTTTTGAGTTTCCTCATGTTTTCCATTGTCAAGGAACAGAAGCACAACACAGTATCCCTTTGCAGACCCGCTATAAGTCTAGAATGCTAGAATTGATTTTACTTCTAGCTCAGATCTCTTTTCAAAGAAATTATCTACTCCCAACTTGGTTCCATTTTCAGCCATGCAGAATGCTGTCCCTGTGTATACAACTTTCTCATAAACATTATCCTCTGAATCATGATTGTAGGGAATATTCCTAGCACAGTACTTGCTTTCATTTTCATATATAATTGCTCCATTATGTTATTTTGTTTGAAAATCATTCTGTTTTAATCAGCTTTGACAGAGGAACCCTGCCTTCAACTACATGCTGCACATTGTTAAGAGTAGGTCTGCTTCCAAATACAATTTAACCTGATTACTAAACAGAGGCTGAGTTCCTGAAACATGTCTACCATTCCTCTGAGTCCTAATTTCTCTTTTTGAAATTGCTAGATTAGGATCCTTCCATATGATGTGTCTGGTTTTTCACTTATGTTTCCTTGACATAGAAAGTTGTCCTTGTGCATCTGTACCCTGGGAATGGGTTTGGTAGGTGTCTGTGCAGAGTCAGTCTGACAGATTCAATGTGTAGTGATTTGACTCATTCGGTCAGATCTTGAGAGGAAAAGCAAATGCACGTGAACAGAGAGATCTGTTTAGACAAAAGCTAATTGAGGCAAACCCTGACATCAGTGTAAAGCATTTTTGTGTTGACATGTCCAGATGTCCCATTGTTCCATATGCCCACACAGCCTGATGTTTGCTTTACTGATGTTGAGTAGCGTGAGACCAAATTACTAAAATCTTAACAAGTTTTTAGTTAATTGGTAATTTTCAAGGTAAATGGATTTTTCATCTGGCAATATTTTAAACCACTTTATTGTTAAAACTTGAAGACTAAAAGATCTTGTAAGATTTAGGCTTGGGAAAGCATGCCGTGTATAATTTTCTCATATGCATACATATGATCAGTCCTTTTCTCCCAGTTCTCTAGCACAAAACCAGTGTTTATACCTAGAGATTAATAACCCTGTTTCAGCCACAAATAGTTTGAGGTTTCCTTTTCTCTGCTCACACCTTTCCTTTGGGGTGGCAGAATTTAAGCCTAGAGGAATCAGGGCTGCAAATGAGAGCTCCCTTCTTCTCCAGCAAAGGGCTTATCCCCAGCTCACATATGTCCAGGAGTGAGAAATATTCGTACTCTTGCTTGAATTTTTGTTTCTGAATAGGGAAAATGAGACTAAACTAAAGCAAAAATTGCATGGGCACATTTGTTAGTTCCAACAATTCTACATTCTGCAAACTAAAGTTCATTAATGTATTGTGAACCAGTCATCTTTCTGGCCAGCTTTTCCAAAATGCTGGTTGATATGCCTACTGACATTATATGAAGGTGAAACATTTTCACAGGAGGATTGTGCTGATGAAAGAAAGTGGGATAACCTTTTCTTGGAAGATATGAGACAACAGGCAATAAACAGGTCAGTATAAATTAGCATTGGGTTAATACCAGTTTTGCCCCTCTCTGCAGTTTTGGCAAAGATATACTAATTGATTTTCAGATGAGTGAGTATTGATACTGGCTAATTCTAACGGATATTATTTTCTTAGATGTTCTCGTCAAGTAACAAGTCTTTAAAAGTTCTCTTGGGAATGGGTGAAAAGTGGAGAAATTAGAAGCAAACTTCTGTTAATCTCATTAGAAACTCTGCACATACTGCAATGAAATTACTTGCAATTGTCTTGAAGAAAATTTAAGAGACTGTCCTTATTAAAATTATTTTTAAACTGCTTTTAACTTTTGAAATGACACACAGGTTCCTTTTTAAATTTGCCTTTTGTTTAAAATTCAATTTAACAACAGGAAGATCAGTCATACTAGGAAAAGAAGTAAGATAAGACATAACAAAAAGTCAAATTTCCAAACTTTTAATATATTTCCTCTTGGAAAAGGTATAGGCTGAAGAAATAATAAATTTGACTAACCTCCATTAGGTGGATCTGAGATTAAATCATGCAGCAAAATACATTTCCATGGTTGTGGGAAATTATGGTCATTTTGGCAGATGTTCTGGAGACTGAATTCAATTTTGTTGTTTAATGTTTGCCATTTACAAGATTTCATAAAAGCATTATTTAAATACACAGAAACAGTTTCACTATTTTGCTGAACATCAAATACACTGTTTTGCTCAGTTTGCTTTTTGCAGAAATGGCAACACAGCATAAATCAGTCCACTTTTTCATTTATTTTATTTTCTAGTGCATTTATAGCTGCTAAAATGCTGCAAGTGATCTACTTCATTAAGAATCTGAAACAAACATATGAGCTGCTTTAAATGATCACATTATGGTTTATGCCAGTTATTCAGCATACTTAGAATGACCAGAAGTTGCTGCACTTCAAGCTAAAATAATGATGACATCAAGTTACTGCAACATAACAAAGCGTGTCACTAATCTATCCAGGCAACTCACATTTTGAGATTATCAGAGTGAACTAAATTGTTCATTTTGCCATTAACGACTCAAACCAGCTACAGTTTGATGAAGTACAGAGCCTTTTAAAATGCCTATCTCTGAAGAGCATTAGGATCACAAGAGTGAGTGGTATGTTTCTGGCAGAGAGTGGGTGATTAGGCAGAGGCCTGACCTGCACACAGACACTGCACTGGGCTTCTTTGAACAGTGGTATTAAGTCAACACATTTGGCCTGAAAGATAATTTGTGCACTAAAAGTGCAGTTTTTGCACGCAGAATGGGAAATCTGGCTGCAATAACAGTTACAGAAGACAAATGCTCTGCTCAAACTCGAATAAAAGCTCTGAATCCTGAATTGTACAAACATATTTAAGAACGTAAGTGACGATTACATTTGGATAAGCACCAATTACTAGATTTGTCTCGAAGAATTAACTGGATTATCATATGAGCTTGTTTCATAAAGATATGTTTGTGGGTGGACACTGACTGTTGTTGTACACATGAATATATATAATACAAAAGTTATCATTTTGCCAGAAGTGGCAGAGGAACAAGAGGCTAAGGACTGGCCTCTTATATAATTCACAGATGCAGAGCAATCAAGTGCAGATATTGAGAGGCTTTTTTTGTGTGTAAGTGGTACAGCATTTTAGAACACTAAGAGAAATATTCAAAAAGTTTGAATTTGTGGCCTTGGCATGGCAGTATCAGCAGCCATGGATACTTGAACATCTTACGTGAAAGTAAGATGATAAAAGCAATCCTTTTGCAGAGGGACTGAAAGCTACATTTCTTCTTTTTCAGTTTCCATAAATATCTTCTTAGGCTAATTCTATGAGAAATTTTAAACTCAAGGACCAGGGATATTAAAACTGGTGAGCTGAAGGTGAAGAGAGGGTTGGTCTGCAAATTAAACCTCCTTGAGATAGGAGTATGCTGCACATCTTTCTGATTCTTTCTGAAAAGATCAGCTTGCCTGGTGGGCTCATCCATACACAAGCAGGTAAGCACAGTCTGGTAGGGTTTTCATTACCTTGTCTGTTTATACAGAATGAATTATATGGAGGTGAATGAAACACACCTGTTGCTTTGGGACTTGCTCTCCTTTATGCAACATATTTTTACCTTGTCTCACTACATGATTTTAAACGGCATAAAACACATTTTAGTAGAATATAAAGAAAATGCTGTGGGGCAGCTTTTAAGTTTCTAAAGTGATAATGGTTAAGAATCACTGAAAGATATAAACTGAATTTCTTCAAATATGTCTTTATCTGATCTAAGATGTGTCTTAGGAAGGGCAGTTCTAATGACCTTACAAGCAATAAAGCACTCACATAAGAAAGTATTTTTTTTCAAAAATCCCTCCAATTCTGGCCTTTCTAAATTTCTAAACTCTTTCTTTATGTGGAGATCCATTGGCAATTTTTGTGTACATAAGATATTGCTTCAATAATGATATTAGAACATTAAGATGGTAATGCAATAATGTAAGGAAACGACTCTTTTGAAAAGATAAAAAAAACACCTCTACCTTCTCTGTGGACAAATCCATTATCCTTCCTTTCCCCCCTTTGCATAGAGACATACATGAAAGATTTAAGAGAAAACTGTAGTTGAATGGTTATAGAGATTTTTCTCTTTCCTGGCAATTTTTATTAGTGAATAAGACAGCTTATTCAGAGCTTATTCAGCTCAGAGTTATAAAGTTTTCCTCAGATCTCCTAAAAAAAAGTGGCTCAACTCCATAATTCTAGGCTTGATGAAGATTAGAAATATTGTCCTTTAAAGATTATAACTTTACAATCCCGTCTGGCCACAAGCAGGTACAAGTCGTAAAGAAAATTCTTTCCATCTTTAGGTACAGTGTCTGTTATTTTAAGACTATCAAAGTAGTCTGAGGTTTTTCCTTTATTTTCACAGATTAAATGTTTTTGGACCGTAGAACTACTTCAGTGTAGAAGTGGAGATTTCAGCACTGTGGCAACAAATACAATTATGTTGTTTTATTTCTGGGGAGAGGAAGAAAACACTTTCTCTGCTTTCAGTTTTCTTCTGTGTTAGGGCAAATCACAGGTCAAATTATTCTTGACAAGACATGTCATTATTTTATTTTGATGCATTGAGCTGTTGAGAAACTGCTGGTAACCACAGTATCCATCGACAAATCCATATCAGCTGTATTGTAGTTTAATACCGACTTTTTGAAATTATAAACCCGAGAGATAAGAAGGCAATTCTGGCCAGTCCAGATAAAAATCATATTAAAGCAAAAGCAGAACTTCTTAAAGATCAGTAATTTTGCATTTTGACAACCTCCTGCGATGGTTGGAGCTTCAGCTACGAAGTCAAAGGAAAAAATCATGCAAAAGGGTACACAGATTGTAAGGGTGGATTAGATATGAAGAATAGGAGATGCATGTTGAGTTTAACAAGGACTTACACTTGCTATCAAATTTCCTTGCTGTCACGACACAGCCAATGAAATCAGAGACATCTTCTTAAATTCAGTTACTTTACATACAGAACCTTGGCGTAAATGAGAGGAGACATATGGATAAGAATGACAGTGTTTTGCTTTGAGGGAGTAGAAAAGGAAATCTAATCACTGTATTATGGCCTGTTTAAATTGAACAAAGTATCTTTCTTATGCATTGAATTTTTACAGTAACAATCTGATGGTTTCTTCCTGCCCATAAGGGCAAAAACCTATTTTATTCATGTTAGGCATTTCAATTTTATCTAAGGTAATACATGACATTGCATTTAAGTACTGTGTGTAGTTTGACCTTTTTTCATTTGAAGTATAGGGAGGAATTACAATCTGTTTTCTTATATAATGGATGAACTTTTTTCTCTTCTTAGCTTTGCAACGGAACATCTCTGTAAGGCAGTACAAACTATTACCCTTTTCTCACGTACATTATTTAAAACTGTAAAAGCGTGCTTCATTTTTCTTACCACGAATTCATACAGGGTTCCTAAAGATGAATATGTATTATTGCCATTGCTAACTTATGCAAATTCTTATGTTAGAGGTGATCACTCAGGTGCTCTTTATTTCCAAAAGCAGTGCCTAGAGAGTCTGGTTTTAACCTTAGTTACTTTTGTGTGACCTACCGACTACAAAAACAAACTGGAAAAGAGTCATGCTCCAACCAAGACTGAACTGATGAAGAGATGATCAGTGACTGATCTGGAAGGAGATATACAAGGCTAACACCTTATGTTTGTTAATACTGATGAAAGAGGAATTGTTTTGCTGTGCAAAATTCAGACATAAGTTCTTTAAAACTTTACAATTACACGTAGTCTACTTATCACATGACTCATCACTTAATGCCTGGTATTGAATACCATATGACTGTTTTTCCACTGATTTTTATTTAAATACTGACATGTCTACTATACAAAGCTAAAGCTTGCCAATGAATTTTTAATTTGCACCCTTTTCTATCATCTGTGAGGTCAGTTATTTCACCTCCCAGTAAACCATGGAGCATCCTCTGTGTGAGGATGCCACTGCTCTGGCTCTGGACAAGAACTATCACAGACACAGCATCCTCTAGTAGTTAGTCTGACACATGCTTCATATCCAAAAAGGACTTGAAGAGCTACTGACATTTCCAATATTTTAAACTCTTGTATTAGAAACTCCTGGGTATGGTTGCTTCCTTGTACTTTCTGTTATGCCCCTGCCTCTCCAGCTGCATCCTTGCTGGCCAGAGAGCCAGAGGTCCATTCCCCAGTTTTCCCCTTTCACTGAGTCACAGCATGGCACATGCTCAAAGGGTGTCACCAAAACTAAAGGTTCCATGCCCAAAGGAGCACTATAAGCTTATGCATTCCTAAACAGAACCTAGAACTGAACCTAACTCCTGGAACAGAAACAATGTGCTGAACATATCCCCTCCCTGATTTGATGCATTTCTTAACTTTGGAGACTAGGTTAAAAAGATTCTTATAAATGACGTTTTAGTGCCTAGTTGCTCCAAACTTTCATCATTTCATGTATGAGACAACACAGCTTTATTGGAATACAGATAACTTTCACTAGGTTATAAAACTAAATAAAAGGTGGTACTTTTGACATTGAATTTTTTCAGATGGCAGTAACACCAGGAAGGAAGAACATGATGAGAACAAGATCAACTAAACATGCAGTTAAATAGTTAAATAAATACTTAATACATTAGTTTTGGACTTCCATAAAGAACTGGGAAAATAATGTTCTATCAAACACATCTCTGCACTAAATTATGAAGAGACATTATGCGGAAAGGACTTTAAATCAGATAAGCAACACCATGATTAAATAAATCCTGTGACCTCAGGAAAAAAAAAATCAAGACTGACCCTAAAATCCTGAAGAAATCCAAACACACAAAGCAACCTGCAACAAAGCTGTGCCAGCTATTTTATAAGAAAAAGTCCAACTTTATTTAGATACTTTTGGACTATATTGTGTCCAAACAACTTCTGCAGATGCTGTTAATGTTCTTGAGGAGGAGGTTACAGATTTACTTTCTTACATTCTAAGCATATTGAGATTGATAGCCTCAGTAGAATACTGCAAATGAAGCTATCTCATGCATTATTTGAAAAATTTAAAAAAAACCCTCAAATATTTATCAGGCATATCACCCTGAAAAGAGTTTTCTTTCATATTATAAAAGAATTTTGAATCAAAATTGTAACTGAAATCTCTTGCTCTTGTGTTGATCACAGTCATCTGATCAAAGTGGACAGATTTCTGCAGTTTTTATTTAATAGCTTCTTGTAACAGTTAATTTCTTTTCTCTATATGTGTGTCCTCCTTTATTCGTACTCTTTTGTATTTCAGATTTGATGATTAGTCATGAAAAAATTTAGGTCAAATGTAAATATACACTGTTTGTTTTTCTTTTGTACAAGAAAACAATGTGGTTATAAAATATCTCAACCAACAATAATCTTCAAATCCTAGCTACTGCCTGTTTAACAAGCCTTACATTAAACACATAGCACAGCCTGTTTTTTCCAAGTACAACTCCCTAGGATGTCACAGGTCTGTAACATAAAATATAAAATATTAACAATAAAATATTAATTATTAATCAATCAATTAATTAATTATTAATTAATTAGAAACAATTAAATATTAAATATTAGCCTAATATTTAAGTCAAATACTTTCTAGCACAGGTTCTTTTTCTGTTGTATATTATGGAAGCATCAGAGGTGAGTGTCTTTCAAAGTAGTTTGAATAGAATTGAGTCTGTGTTGAATGACATTTGAATATACATCCTGGACTTTGTCATTCTCAGTGTGTTGGTTAGTTGAGCATTTTGTTGCTGGGGTTTCTTTTTGTTTCCTCTGGACCTTAATTTAACAGTGACATGTCTTGCCATTAATTAGAAACATTTGGATAATAGATGTTCCTTTGAGAAGGGAGCAAGTAATCTGATTTACTGAAGGCAATTATGCTAACAACTGTAGGTAGAACACAATCCTCCAGTCCTTACTTCACCTGCATGTGAAATGAGTTGTGCACAGAAGTATCCTGAAAAATATCACTATGTATAAAGCCACTTACAAGCTTCTGAGACCCATTTATTTTGTAGATATTCCTACCCACTCAACAGCCAAAATTTTTGTGTAAAAAGGAAGATTTGTGCATGGCAAAAATTGTCTGCAAATTTATCTTACAGGAAACTTCTATATGAAAATTCTTTTATCTAAGGTGCTTTAAATTACAAAAGAAATTGTAACATATTAATAAGATTTAAAATCCTTATGCAACTATAGAAGATGAATCAAATGAAAAATTAAGGACTGCTGAAGAAAATTTAAAAACACCAAGAAAACCACTCCTGTTTTACAGACCTACTCGCTGCTGAAACTTTAGCTACCACCACAGAAAGCCAAACAACTTGTAAGCAGATTTGATTTGTGTGTAAAACTGAAATACAGTATAGCTTTTTGAAAAGGTCCATTGAGATATGTGACCAATTTTTTAAACTACTTTTACCCCTTTGAAAGTTCCAACACTTAAAAAAAAATGATTTTACCCAAACTTGGCATGATGTATTTCAACAGGTTGGGAAAAATGCAGTGCTATTTTTTAACATCCAGTCATAACTAATGAAGTTAAGGTAAATTCGTTCACATTTTCACTGTAAATTTTGGTGAACCACTTCAAAGACTATTATAGCCAAACTGAAAGCCAATAAGGCAAACTAAGTCACTATATCTTGCAAATAACTGCTTTTTCAAACACCAGAAATCTTTAGGACAGTCAGAGTATTTTCAAGAAAAAGGAACAGCTAACCTTGCTGCTGCATGGGTATTCTGTTGTAGTTTGATGTGGGGAATAACAGAAGTGGTAAGAAGATTAAAAAGTATTTAAAAACCAAACCAGAAATATATCCATAAATACCAAGAACAATTTCAGCTGCAATCTGAAAATGTCTTTGCAGTGAACAAAAATGACAAAATCCAAGGATTACTGATTACTGATATGACTAAAGGCTAACACTCTAATACTGCTGGAAACACTGTGGTCTTAAAAAACAACAGACAAAATATTTCCATAAGAGCATCCATCATGCGTAAAGTTGAACATACTGACTGGAAGATTGCATCAGAAATATCCATTAAAATGCTTAAGGAAGTCCCATTCAGATATACTTTTTATGTTTATTGTCCCCCATCTCCTCGAGTTCTATATTTCTCTTCAAAGGACTTGAACACATAATCTTCTTGGTCTGGCCATCTTGGGCCTTAAGGGGCTACATTAAATTCCATACAACTAGTGATGACCAAAAGTAAATACATGGTCCTTCAATTTACATAAAGGGCGTAGACTGTGTAAAATATTTTGATTTTGACACTTTCTAGTGGAAGGTGTCCTTGACCATGGCAGGGGTGCTGGAACTAGATGATTCTGTAAGTCTATGAGATCAGGGACAGCATTATTCCGTGATGTATTCACTTCCAAGATATACCTTGATAAATGAATGAGAACAAAAGTGCTGGTGGGCAGTAATTCTCAGAAGTGTAAGTCTTCTGTATCAAATAGTCCCCAAATCAGTCAGAACAGATGACCATATTTGTACTCTAGCTTTGAAAAAGTGAAGAAATTACAGAAATTGATGGTATAAAATAACCTTGGAAAAACACCATCGCAAGAAGATTTATTTTAAGTGAAGCAGGAAGCATAAGTAGATTTTTAACTAAAGTTTAAATTTTGGAAGAACAAACCTGAATAAATTTAAATAACAAGCTTGTGAAACCATCTGGACCAAGCAAGGTACTTTCATACTTGAGTATATAAAACATTTGGAAATACTCAAAAACAAAGGTAGAAAATATGCCAGAATAAGGGAAAAAATTCTCTGAAATTTATATTCTAAAGAGGGAAATTGTAAGAAACAGTATCAGCTCTAACATCTCAACAGTTTTAGAAAGAATAAGTAACAGAATTTTAAAGACTAGAGCAAGAAGAAAATAATTTGCAGGAACTTTGATTACAGGGGAAGTTGAATAAAAACTTCCGAAGAGGTCTAGACAACAGTTTCAAATATTCAGCTAAACAAAGTAGAAATAAGTAACAAAATAAAGTGCTTAAAAGTTAAAGTGGTGGAGACAACCAGCCTTAGCATGGTCTTCAAACTCGATCACTTTGTAGAATGGGAAGATTTTAGCAGAGTAGCTCCCTTTCTTTTCTAGCTAATTCTAAGTAAACTGATAATTGCTCAGTCCTTAAAAGGGGCTCGGGGCATCTCCACCTCCCTTAAAGATGGCACTCCTTGGAGCAGTATCATCATCTGTCTTACCATGAAGCTTTATACCTCCTCTCTGGTTCTCTGTATCTTCTGCTAGTTTTGAAACTGAGCTAACCTGCTAAGGGAGCTCTATGCAATTGCCTACCCCATCATCTAGGCTTTACTCACCTGTGCCTTCTCCTTTGGATTTACAGCCTACGAACTTGGCCTCAGTTTTAATGTGTCAGCATTTGATTTTAGGAGAAACTGCTAGCTTATATAAAATAGATGCACCACTAACCACATGTTTTTTGCTGCTTGGTGTCATAACACAGGGAATGACAAATTCACAGTGGGGTACTAGAATGTCTTTCTGATAAAGGCCCACCTAGTCTAATCTTTTCTTGCACTAGGTGGAATTAGATAGAGTTGTAGTTTGCATGTCACTTTGTTCTTCCTCTTGTATGAATACTTGTTTTCAGTGTTGCCTGTTTTGCATGTTACGAATAAACATCTTCCTCTGTATTTTGCACTTCACTTGGTACAAATTAGGCATAAATTTAGGCAGATAGACAACAGCTAGGCATTTCTTACCTAAAACCGTAGGAAATGAGACAAACCTCCCACATGGTGCACCTCGCTGGCGTACTATTGAATGTAACACGGTAAGTGGATTTACTGAAAAATCCCAGAAGTCACTGAAAACCTGTCACAGCCCTGTAAATTGGGTATAATTTATTACCTAAGCTCTTCTTGTTTCTACAGTTCTGAAGTTGGCACAGGCATAACTGCCTTGGGTCTGGCTGCACTTTTTGCAGAAGTGCTGATGGCTGGTAAGTTATCTAAGCAGGTACTAAAGAGATACTGCTTTGCAGCAAGCTGATTCACCTCTTACATTGCTTTGTTTTAAAATGCTGTTCCTCTCACTGCAGTTTGTTGGCCAAAACAGGGACCTGATGCTCTGAGGTGCTACCTGCTTCTGCCTAAAGCTACTTCTTCTCTGGGGGCACCTGCTTAATTTTTGCCTGACTCCTCTATTTCATTATCAACTGCAGTGCTAATTGTTTTCAATTCTCTTCATCCCTTTGCTCAGAATGATTGCTACTAGAATCAGTGAACAGCTGATGGGATCAACCAACTAATTTTTGTTTGTTTAATTATTTATTGGTTGAAAATAGATGGGAAAGGATGATTTAATCTCAATGTAGTCACACGCTCACTGATTGTGTGTAGTCACACGCTCATTCCCACTGCCATCCAAAAGACATCTAGGTTTTTGCTCTCACTCACAGTTCCTTTTCTGTCATGGGGCAATGAGGTAAGAACTGAAAACAGTGCAGGAGCACAGATGGCCAGAGGGTCATACTAGCAGCATGGTGTCTAGAGTCACAGGCAAAGCTGATGAAAACAGAGGGAGGGCATTGTTCTTTCCTCCAGCAGTACTGGAAGGGTGCTGTGTACTTTTCCAGGGCATACCACCGAGCACTGGGAAAGGTGAGCTCTTGCTGCTCAGCAAAACATGTTGCACGGCCCTTCTTGTAGCATGAATGGAAAAATTGAGAGAGATACAGATTTTTAAGTGTTTTTTTCTAACCATGTAATCAGTTTCTTAGGAATAAATAGAATTAAGTAATTTATGTTATGAATGTAGCTTAGGATCTACAGTGTAATTACTTGGCACTGAAAGTGGAGCGTGGAGCTGGTTGGAAAAGAACACAGATATACCTACTCCACTTTAGATAAGAGGTAACTCCTCATGTGTTACTGAAATACTAGGACATGGAATCATATCTGTTTTCTAAGGAGCCTCTTTCTGTCTTCCCTGTGACGTAAAAATTCTGCCTTCATTGTACATCTGAGTTAGGTTTTGTGGAGGGGTGTACTAGAGGAATCTGCATGCTGCTTCTCTTCTTAAATTCTTCGAAAGTCTTTAGAAACGTGTGCCAATCAAATTAATCTCTACATGCAGTGAGAACACATCTTTCTGGTAGTAGTAAAAACCCCAAGATGTAAACAATTGCTTCTTCATTTATTCACTCTCATGTTTATAAATGCTATTATTCAAGTTAATTTTTATAGATAAAGGCTGCAAATACAATATGTCACTTAATGTCCTACTAATCTGGTTTTTTTTCAAAGAATCTCTTCTTCCATACTAGCGCCAGCTAAGAGGTCTATATTGAGATTCTATTTATAAAGTCTTGTGCAGGGGTATCATTATGTGCTTTCTATTGCTTGCTTTGGAATGCGAGTGGTGGTTAAATGAGAAAAAAACCAACTGTTTTGAAAAAATGAGACAAAACCAAAATAATTGAACAAACTTTTAAAGTTTGCTCAGAAAGCCAATGAAGATGACTAAATGATGGCATGAAAATTAGCAGTGACATCCATAAATGCAGTCACATAAAAAGAGGGCAATTAGTAACTGACTGCATCCTTATACTGTGCTTGTAGTAAAAAATGCGTATTTTGCCAAGCTCTTGAATTGAAAATTAGTGACAAAAATACTTGTAAACATCTTTTTTTCCTCTCCATTGCATTCTTTACCAAGAAGCAAGTCTAAATTTGAAGTACAGATAATTTTTGAAATTATTTCTTTCATGCCCTATGTTTTTATTCCTGTAGTGTATTTTGGGATATGATAGTGTTATTTTATTGCCAGAGGAATGTGGGGATCATTAGACATAACAAGTGTGTCTTCTCTAAGCAAAAAATATTTTCAAAAACTATTTCAGTTGCCAATATTGTCGGAGTGTGAAAGTGTTTATTCCTTCCGACCTTTTCTCCCTCTAACTTTCTCAGAAAACTGTGTAGATAATTAAAATTCAGTTTAGTGCAGGAGCTTTAACAATCGAGATTTTGTAATAAATATACACAGAGGTAGACCCAGACCACTGAGAATTTCTCAGGTGGCTCTTCACCTTTTCAAAGAGAGACTTTTTATAGTCAATGCTATTTTAGCTAGCATTTTTCGCAGACTTTCAAATGTATTTTTTTAGTTTGGGTTATATTTTTATAGAACGACTCATGAATCCACCTTCCCACTGGAGCCTTAATCAATCAGCTTGTTAAAGGGAAAATTTCAGTTCAGAATTAATGTGCATGTATGCGCAGATCAGAGGGACAAACGTTTTAGACAAAACAGAATTTCAAACTAGCATTGTTTCTCATGGCTAAGGATTAGAATGCAGAATGCCATTTTGTCTAGTCTCTTTTCCGAGGAGAAAATGCTGCCCTTGTGCTTTGGGTGATAGCGTTAAAACAAAAACCATATGGCAGCCCTCCACCTTCCCTTCCTGGCCAAAATGGCAGATGCTACTGAACTTTGCAGTGCTAAGTGCTTGTCTTCCAGAGTAGAGCAGTTTTAAGCTGTCAGTAGTAAAGTTGCACCTAAGAATGTCTTCTTTTGCCGGAGTGGAGAAGATAACTTTTTTATTTATTATTAATCTGAAGAGTTATGAAGCCAGTCCATTATTTCTACTGTGTAACTCAGAGACTGTTCCTGAGTGTTGAGTACACTTGTTCTGCTCCTGCTTGATTGAAAAGGAGAGCTTGATGTGGAGTATATGTCAAGGTATATAACTTGGATTAAAACCAGATTCCACTAAATGTAACCCAGACTTCGGTTCAGAAAAACATCTCCTTACAGTAGGCCTGAGTTCCTCTCACGTCAGGATAATTGCACTTCATGAATAACCTTTCGTAGTAACCATCCTGATAATGCTGTAGAAAAACATTATTCCACAATAATATTTTTTCTCTCAAATTGAGCTGACAGGATACAATTCCAGCAGAGAAATTATTTGTTTGGCTGGAGTAATCCCAGTTTGGAAAGAAATTTAATGGAGTTGTTGTTTCTGGTTGAGTGGCTGTCTTGGGAATTTGTACAAGGCCTGCGTGCATTTATTTCTTTTAAAGTTTGGTTCAATGCAGGCCATTTCATCGGGAGACTGTGAAAGGGTAAAGCCTGGTTTCAGTGACAAAAATGTGTTTCAGAAATCCTTAAGATGAAGCTATAACTCATGTTCTTATTCTACTAAGCATAACTGTAAAATTCCTTTTAATAACTATTCTACTGCAATTTAATATTATATTAATCCAAAGTGATGCTGCTTTTGATAAATGTTCATTATAAAACAGAGATAAAGATCTGTGCTGCAATTATTTTCTTTTTGTAAAGTAGCCAAGAATTGTCTAGTTTACAATAAATATCTGTCTTTAGCTCTGTTTTGAAATACTAGTTTATAATATTTTAATCTGTTTCTAAAGGTGAAAAATTTTTTTTTAGCCCAATAATATCACGTCTCAAAGACAACTTGACCAGAAAAAACGAAGCCTTATTTTAATCTTAATTTAGATCCTTTAAAATAGATACATAAGCTTTCATGCATTCATTGAGATAAAGTAGCAAATTAAATAATCATACTGGAACCATTCCTAGATTTAAATACAGAATTTTGATTTACACTGTCTTACTTTGCAATCAAGCTTCAGCTAACCTTTTCTCAATATTTTCAAGGAACTCCCAAAAGAAATAATTTCCTTTATCTCTATGTAGAGATATTAAATCATATTCCATATACCATCTAAATTGCAAAGACGTATAAAAGTCTATAGACAATACACAGAGGTATTATTAGGCTTTTGATCCATATACTTCCTTGTAAATCCACAGAATGGTAGTTAGGAGAAATTGAAAGGTTTTGGAGGCTATTATTCTCAATGATTCAGTGGAGCCAGAATCTTCTTGTGCCATGGAAATTAAATGACAATTTGAAATAGAGAATAGGGAAGTTGTTCAATAATTTTACTTAATCTGATTAAATTCTACCAGAAAATAAGGTAGAGTGCAGGGTTTTCTTTATTAAAGAAACATGCATTATTCTTTAATTAAGGAAAGCCTATACAAAAGTGCACTGATATTATTTGAGAATATTAGATTAGATATAAAAAAAGCAGATGTAAAGCTTATTTTTATAATTTTATTCCTTCTGTTCTTTTGTTGTTTGGTTTGGTTTTATTGGGGGGTGGAAATGACATCTTTCAAAGCTTTTATTAAAAAGAAAAGTTGAAT
Source organism: Cnemophilus loriae (assembly GCA_013397755.1). Taxonomy (NCBI): domain Eukaryota; kingdom Metazoa; phylum Chordata; class Aves; order Passeriformes; family Corvidae; genus Cnemophilus; species Cnemophilus loriae. The sequence goes on along the minus strand of VZTF01017492.1, from coordinate 814,873 downwards.
TCTGTATTTTATGACAGCCTTACAGAGGTTTTGTTCTTAAATTCTGTTGGTTCAGAATTGACAGCAAATCAGAAGAGACAGTGGGGCACACTGCTTTGACACAATAATGCATTTGTTTGCTATCTCTTTTGGAACTATGATTTCCAACATAAATTCACCATGGCAATATTGACTAGAGAGATGAAACAACCAGAAGCTAAAAATAAAGTAAGAATGTTCATGGCCCAAAAGAAATGAAATGCAAAAAGAGGGATCATTTTATATTCTAAAAATTAAAGTTAGTATTTAAAAATTATTGCTATGAATATTAATATAAAACAAGATTTCTAGTTTTTACAGCTGAAGATTTTGTAGTCTGCCGAACTACAGAGTGTGCTGTTCATAGCCCTTTCTATTTCTGTCTCTCCTGGGAATCCTTGCCTCTTTTCCTCTCCAGACACTCTATGCACTCGGCAGCTCTCCCTGTCGATGGGAACATGGTAACCCTGCAAGATGTAGCCCCATCATGGGGAAAATGGGGAATTATATGGCTCAGAGCCCTAGAAAATTCATACTGATTTTATGCTCAGGCATGAACATTTTTTTGCTGTGGCAGTATTCTCTCAAGGCTGGAAAAGGCACTCAGGGTCCTGTTGGACAGAGTAATGTAGTACCTTCACATGTTAAATGATGTGAGGAGGTTTTTTTTCCAGCTTGTTACCAACTCATATTGGTAGAATTTTATGGTTTCCATCCTTTTTCTTTCCTAGAGAACTAGGTGTATAACCATTTATTTCACATGTAGGAAAACAGAAGCACAAGTCAACTTACATACAGGTAGAGAATAAGACTTTTGTAATTTTTAACTCTGCATATGATTGTCTTTGCTATAAATACCAGCATGAAAAGCTGAAAAGTAAGACTATAATAAATCAAGAAAAGAGCATCTCTTACAGTGCTTGGCTTGAATATAACATCTCCTGAGCATGGAGGCTTAAAAAAATCTTGACTTTTTTCAATAATCTGTGAGCTGTAAAATGATCAACTCTAGCATGTGGGCATGATGAATTTAGAAATACCTCATGGGAAATCAATAAAGTTCTTTATTTATTTCGATGTTTGAACATTGCATAGAAGACCAAAGACACATACCAAGGATAAAAACTTAATCCAGCAGAAAAAAATAAAATCTGCTGTTAATATTCAGTGTGTTGTCTCAGCTATGCTGCCACACGCTCCGTTAGAGCTGAGGCAGGAAGCAATCTCCACTGCATTCCTGTAGTCTCTAATGACTCAGCTGAAGACAGGAACAGCATCTGACTTTCAAAATCCGGTGACGAGCACGAAGGTGGTTTGGGGAATGAAGTGATTGCATCCTGGGAAGATAATAAAATTACTTTTCCCTCTGGTGATCATAACAACAAAACACACTGAATGGACTGAATTTTGGAGTGGACTAATTCTTAAGGCTGAGATTATCCCTGTTGAAAAATGGGACCTCTTGTCATGATGCAGATAGGCCTGGAGGAGGAATAATGATATGTCTTTATATAACTAAATTGTTTCTAATATTTACCTGCATTTGAATTTCAGAATTCATACACAAGTATAAATGAACCTCAGTGCCAATAACTGCAGTAGAATATGTGCTGATGGAGTAATACTAAGTAGTTAATTCTGAGTTCCTAAACTGTGATGGATCTCCAAATAAGCTGCTCTGCAAAAGTAGGTAAGTAAGTTTGTCAGAGAAAGCTGAAAAGTAGTTGGTGAAGTTATTTATATCTTGTCTGAGTTTCAGGTACAATTGGACAAAATAACAAAAACCCCACCAGGCACTGCAGAACTATTCCTTTTATTTTTATATAAAGGTGAACATGACCTGCAAAAAACAAAAGTGAATTTGGGTTAAGAACAAAGATCTTCAAAATCTGGGGTATGAAGAAAGATTTGTCATGTAATAGTCCAGTTCAAAAGCTGCATTTTCTATGATTAATATTTTCAAAGCTTTATCACTACTTTTAATTATGAAACTAAATCCTGTTTCAAACTGATTGTTGCTTTGTATTAGTTTGGCCTATTGGCATTACTACTTATGAAAGATGCAAAAAACATACATTTACATTCTGTGAACTAGGTGAGATGTTCCCACTCCCATCTTCTGTGAAACAGGACATGATGATTGATACAGCTTGTGTCCTTTAATTTTTGACTGTTTTCTGTCCTCAGAGACTCTCTTGTTGCTTCTCTTCATTTTCTTTTCTGTGTCTCTTTTTGCCTATTTATCTACAGGAAATAACAGGATGCAAATAAACCTTCAGCAGGGCATCTGTTACAGCTGCACTGGGACAGCAGACACGGGAGGTTGTCAGTCTGTCCTTCCTGGACCTCCCTTGTACTTTCTTCCAGGGCTGTCCACTTCATCCCTTCCCAGTTTTAACTCTCTTTCTGTAAACAAATATTTTGCAATTATTCAAAACAACCAGTGTATTGAATGAGTAAAATATGACTGAAATGCCTTTCATGATCCCATTATTCAACTTGACTGAATGTGTACTACCAAATTAATTTAAAAATCTCTAACCTAAGTTACCAAAAAAAAAAAAAAAAAAAAAATCTACTATTTGACAAGAGAGGATAATACATTGCATTTTCTCTTCTATATGTATTACTTATTCTCTTTTTTAATGTGGCCTTTTTTCCATCCTAACACAAAACACAGGATTCCTCCACAATGTCTGCATTCTTCCTTTGATTATTTTCATCTGGTTATTATGAAGAGTTAGAGGAGAGGAGATAATCAAAATTATGGCAGCTCTTCCTCTGCTCTCAAGATTTTTTTTCTGTTGTGAAAGGGTTGGGATTTATTTACTGACTTTTTCACAACCAAGTAATTAAGGCTGTGAGGAAGAAGTTATTCTTTAAGTTCCTTTAAAAGACGTGTTTTGAAGTCTCTCTTTTTCAGTTTTCTCTTCCAGTAGACTTTGCTTTACATATATACTACGCAAATATACTTCCTCTTGAATTTCTCAGATGTTACTACACTCTAATTTTTTTTCAAACAGTCTTTTCTAATTAACTTTACTCTGTTTCTCATGTAAAGATTGGGTTTGCAGGTAGTCATGTTGAAAGAATGCCTAGTGTGTGTGAAACAGCTGCTGTGTTTCTGCTTATCAAATATGCCTGAAGTAGTTGCATGATTTCTGCTCAGCTGTGAAGAAAAAGTAGGAGACAGTCAGTCAAAGAATTATGTCTTCATTTCTATGTCATCCAAGAAAATGTGCCAGCTCTTTGCAGATTGCTGTATGAGTGTAGGCTGTCCCCAGAGATGTTCTGTGGGAGAGAGTCACTTCAGTCTATTACTTTAGATTAACCTTCTCTGTAACTTTATATGCTTGGGAAGATTTTAAAATAGATGTGTAAACAATATTTTTATGAATTAAGTCAATAGTACTGTGATAATATAGATATAACAACAAAAACCTCATTTCTACAAAAAAAAAGAAACCCATCAAAATTTGGATTGTAGGCTGTTTTTGTCCTGTTGAGGAATTCTTTCAGTGCAGGTATCTTGGTGAGCAGCTGCAGTGGGAGCTGCAGGCAGAGCTCTGGGTGATGGAATGCCCAGGCAAGAGGGCGTGAAGTGTTTCCAGAACAAAGGGCACAGGGACCTGTGGCCCAGCCAGATGAGTGGGCACTCAGAGACTCAGCAGGAGCCGCCGACCCCCAGAATTTCTCCCATTTTAGACTGTGAAGGTATGCCCAGGGCTTCCTTTGTTCAGCATCCCTCCTTGGAGGCACTAGTTTGAGCTGTTATTTAGATATTTAGTTATTACAAGATTAAACAATTTTAAGGATTTGGACATCTGAGGCTCTGCTGTGGGAAACCTGGGGTTGAGCTGGTAAGGAAATCTTGTGTGTGAGAAAAAAAGATGCGTTCCTCTACATAAGTTCCTCAAAATTATGTTTTCTGCTCTTATCACAACACCAAAATGTCTTGTAAAACTGGTAAGATAAGGATGGGAAAGGAGAGAAGAGAAAAAAAGTGACCGTATAATTGCGTTCTCCTACTTTTGACATGTAAATTTATTTAATGAAATAGATAAAGCAGGGGCACAGTCTGAATGAATTAGTAGGAAAGAATTTGAGACTTGTATTTTCATAGGCCAGGAAAGTTTTTCTGATGCTAAATGTCTTAGAAATGACAAGACATGTCTGCCTAATCCCAGGTATGTTTGAATCAACCTTGAACCACCTTAATTTTGACAGCCACAAAGGACCATTATTTTTCCTGTATGGAAAAAATATGAGGATAGGAAAGATGAAAAGAGAGATTATACTGACCACAGAGACAGGAAGAGGTCCCTGCTGTTCTGTATGTTAAACCTGCTGCACCTTCAAGGCCTTTGCTTTTACCCTAGCCTGGACAGCAGTATTATTTGGAGCTTCACTGCTGTGCAGGGATACAATACTATTTCCACACCAGGATCCTTAGCCTCTGGCCCTAAAGAATGACCTTTCTTGTGGTGAAGTGCCTCACACAACACAGAGAAGCAGTTCCTGATTCCTTTCCACAGAGAACAGTAATATATATCACCATGCTCACTGCTGATATTTTTGCAGCCCCCTTCATGCTTTCAAACACCTTTACGTGGGAATTCTCGTAGCTTCTTGGATTTACAGATAATTTGTTTTTTTGAAAGCAAATCAGCAATAAACCAGAAGGAGAGTCCAGGTGTTCCAGCACTTGCCATGGTGTTTCCCAGTCTCTGGACCAACTTCCATGATGCAGATATCAGGATGTGAAATAAGACTGAAGAGTAGAAGTGATGTTCCTAGGCTGTACTGGCAGCCTGCATGTGGCTGAGGTTTTTTGCATCTTTCAAGGACTTTGCACTTCATCTCAGTTACCTGAGGTGGTTGCCATTTACCTCTCGTTGTCAGATAGAAAGACCCCATTAGGAACAAAGTGACAAAAATATTGTTGTCAGTTTCTACTGCCTCTGAAACCACAAATTCAGAGGAAACCATTGTCTGTAGGCACATGTTTGTTTACACAGAAGTAACAAATGGGCATGAACACAAAAACATACGATGCCCTGCCTCTTTCCATTCATTAATTGATTATGAAATCTGCAGCCAGGTGATTCAATACTGATTGCTTGTTCTCTGTGGTGATTTTAGCGTGCTGACAGTTTAACACAGATTATCTACATTGCCTTAACTCTCCTCCTTTGTCAGAGGCAGACAACTCTGAAGGGTTAAGGTGTCTCCACCCACAACTGGATTGGCCTCATCAAAATGGGTATGGGATTCAACGCATTACGTAGCTATCACATTCCTCCAAGTGGGACCCCAAAGTATGTATTTCTGAAGCATGACAGTGGGAATTTGTTTAATCTTGAATTATGTCAGTTTTATGATTGCATGTTCCAGTTTTTCAGTGCTAAGGAATCCCTACACGTAAAAAGCTTTCCCTGTTTTCTGCTCTGCTGCACTGTAATCCCATTGGTTCCTGTTGTATCCAGAGCAGATAAGACAGAAAGTGTTTTCCTTGCCTTTTTCCAGTTACTTTTTATGTACTTGTCCTTTGCAGCTCATGCTGCCCGACTTGATGCCTTCAATGTTGCCCCTAAGATCATGTATTTTGACCAGACACACTGAATTCTAGACTTCTTTTTCCTGCTGTCTCACACCTTGTCTGGAAATGCAGGATCTGAAACTGGCAGCTGAAGCTGGCGTAATATGGTGGCATAGATCACTTCAGAAGCCTCTCATACAATACATAAATTTTTTCAGCGCTGCGATACTTATGATTCAAGCTCTGTCTATGATCCTCTGACAGCTACGAGAATGATGCAGGAGGAGAGAGAGGTCACCAAATAGGGAGCCAAGAATACAACAGTAAGAGTAATATGCTCTTTTGAGAGTGGGACCACAGACAGGGTGTGGTAGATGGATACAGGCTATGATGACTGTCCAGCAGGTATTTAAAAGCATTTTGCTGCCATCTAGTACTTTGTATTAGTAGAAGCACTACTCTTTGGAAAAACACTAGGAAAAGAAAAGAATAACATATTAAAAGAAAGGTCCCAACCGTATATGACATCTAGTATGAGCTTCATATGTCAGAATGGAATAACATATTGTGTGAGTCAATGCTTCTCTGTGGGATACCACTGTCCATAGGGGAATTAAATCCATAATGTAGCAGTATTTCTGTGAATGGTAATATGGCCTTTCTAACTTGCTCTAACGCTGTAAGCATAAGGGACAAACTAATTCCTTACTGTAGGATCTTTAAGATTTGCTGTTGGTAGTGCATGTATCTTCCCAGTCCATGCACTTTTCTCGTCATTGGCTTAGAGTGCTTTCTGACAGTCTGGACCCATCCAAGCTCAGTTTCAAAATGTATCTGTGAAATGTGTCAGTCAAAACATTGTCCCTAACACAATCCAAAGACTTGTTGGATGGTATTTGCCCTGTACCCCTCCTTCACTGGAAATGTGTGCAAAAAGCCTCTCATTAACGTGCCATGCATAGTGCTCTCACTTATTCTACCAGCTATGAAGAAAAACCCTCAACTTAATCATCTCTCTTCCTCATATGGGTAGACAGGAGATACCTCTCTGAAAAAAACTTATTCTATTGAACTTCTATAACTAGAAATATGTATTCCTTTGTACAGTACAAAGAGTATCTGTTTCTATCCATGGCAAGTACTCATAAATAATCCTTATCTTTATGCTAATATGGCAATCATTTTTTATTTTATCTCACCAAATTTCCTTCATGCTATTTAAATGCTATTCAGCAGACTCACGAATTACGTCCGACCGTGATATAATGACCTGGATTTCCTGAAATGGACTGTTTGTGTGAAAGTTAGTGTCTCTCAAGTAGCACTGCTGAGATATCCTTGACACTTAAAAATGGAACTGACAAGGCTAAAAATCACTTTTAGGATCCTAAAAATCAATTTATGCATTCATCCTCTAAATCTTCAGTAGAGAGAATTTGTGTTCTTTCCTACATCTGTTTCCAAATAACAGAGGAAAAAGACCTTCACACATAGCTGAGGGACATGATGAGAGAATGTAAGAGTGCTGTAAACTGTATAAATGTCTTCCTTAAAAATTACCATTGATGATACACATATGTTACTTTAACACAGCAGCTACATACATATACAGGTGGGAAGGACCCTAGTCTATTGCCCTTTCAAGAATAGGTAATTCTATCTGCTGCTGTATTGTAGCTACAGATTCAAAAATGAATTTCTGGCAGTCTGCCAAATAAAAGTCCTTCATCCTGACATTTTTTACGAATGCTTATTGCTGTCCTCTTAACCTTGGTTACCCATCTACAGCCCCAAGATAGACTGAGATGTACATAAGTGGATGCCCAAACACAAATATTAGTAAGAGATGAGGGTTTTGCCACTTTCTCTCATGAGGACTAAGTTGCAGGGTTTTGAAGAGCTCCACTCAGCTATGAAGAGTGATGCAAATTCGGGGATTGACACACAATATATTTATCTTTAGAAGATAAAAGCACTTTTTTATGCATTGAGATATTTTGACCTTCCAGATAACTTGCCTTCAGCAGAGTAATATCAAATAAGGATGTTCAATTTAGTTTCACAATGTGATTCTGTTTCTGAAATCTGTCATGCTTGGAAAAGGCTGTGTAACCTGTCTGCATCTACAGAAAACAGAATACAAAGGGAATGTTTAGTCTGCATGACCGTGAGCCTTGGCTTTTTATTTTATGTATAATTTAAATCCTCCTAAGTGTTTTGATTGCCTTTATTTTTAGTTCTCATTTGGAAGTGTAAACATTTGCTGCAGGGTTTTAAAACATCTGTTGTTTTTTAGCACAAGAAATGATGGATATTGGATGCTTGGTGTGAGAGAGTTATTGGATAAAAATATATATTAAAATTGACTGGCCTACAAATTAGAACTAGGTTTGGAATTCAAATGCCTCCCTATATTTCACATAAGCTTTTAAAGAAAAGGAGTACAACATTAGAGACACTGGAAAAGTGCTATTCAGTATTGGTTTTGACTCAACAGAAAATATTTATCAAATTCCTCACTATTCAAAAATATGTTTTGGAAATCGTATATGGACACACAATGTGATTTGGAGAGAAAGGACTGGTTAGTAATTAAGCTGCTTTCTAGTTCCCTTTTTTTCCCCACAGTATCTTGCTGGTTGTTGTGCTTACTGGGTTATGAAATTCACTTTTATCTAAATACAACATTACAAACTTATATAAGCTAAACCTATGTGTAGTACATGATGACTCATTACACTCTGGCATGAGAATATTTTTAGTACCTTTATGTTGCTTATTTTTCAGTTTACCTTTGAGAAGAACATTAAAGATAGATGGTATTTAATATAGATTTGAATCTCTTGTCATCACTATTTTTTTTCCTATTTGTATTGTAAGTGAAAGAGTGTGGCGCTGAACAGAAGCATGGGACTGTTTTATCTTCCATTACATGAGATTCTGTGTTGCCAGCTGCTAAAAGCCTGTGGGCTTTGCTATGTGCAAAAGAATGATGTTGTCGGGTCTGACAGAGAGCAAAGTGACAACTGCTCCCGTGGACAGCACTCATTCCATAACATAGCTGCACTTGTTGGACCCACAAGAAAAGCCATAAGGGTAAAAGCAGCTCCAACCATGCAGAACTAGGAAGCATCAGTACATAATTTCCCAGGGCTTTGTATGCACTTGGTCTGCCACTACAGAGGAAATGACAGCTTTTAGAACGGAACAAAAGAGTAGGTCACTTCTGCATTGATTGCCTGCCACATTCTGTGTTTCAGAGCACAGGTAGGAGGACAGTTGTATAATAAATGTGTTCCCCCTTTCACCTTAAAAATTGCCTCACAAGTGCTGCTCTACTATGGCTTTGTTTGACTGAGATCACAGGAATTTTGTTGGACTCATTCAATCCAAATTCTTGACAGTTTTGCTAGCTTGAACTTCTGATGATGTAAACATTCGACATTCTGCAATGAGGCCATGGACAAAAGTTGAAGGAATTGATATAAACATTAATATCTACCCAAATTGTCAGTGTTTTCTCTGCATATCTTTGTGATCTTAGGACAATATTTAAATATATACTAATAATGAATGCAGAATCTATTACTGAATTTGAAAAAGAGATTCCATCAAATCATCTGCAGGAAGTTGTTGTGAGTCATGAATTGTGTCAGATCTAGCAAGAAAGAATTTCATTAAGTAAATAAAGATGTCCAAGAGAAACTTCTGGTGAATAAATGGAAGAAAAAGAGAATACAGCTACTCTTGAAGTATCTTAACCCATTTAAAGCAAAATAAAGCCAGATATTGGTGAAATATGTGCTAATTTATGCATAAAAATAGCAAATTTATGTTTCAGTCTGAAAAATGTGGTGCCTACTTGTACATCCTCAAAACAAAGTTGATGAGAAAACAGTTCTACCTTGTCTCATTAGAAAGCATGCAATGTTTTCACTGGAATTAAACTCAGTGTGCCACTTTATTGGAGAAAATAACAGGGAATTCTTGTAGTGTAATGTAAGACTAGTAATGGTCAAAAACATTAGGATGTGGCATTTACCTCAGTTTATTATATCTTACCTTTTCTGGTCTGTTTTGGACAAATCTCTATAGTCTTTGGAGCCTGTATTATTTTATTTTCCTAGTTCACCTCTTTTATAGAAAATCCTTTGAAATCCCTAGGTGTATAGAAGAGGAGCTGATTCTGAACTGGCTGTTTATTAACATATGCCTCTAACCTTAGTCTGAAGGGATGAGATCTGCTTACCCAGCTACTCTGAAATAAGAGGTGGAAATAAACCAGAATAACTAGTATTAATGGTGGTACCAATAATGTATAATGCTGAAAGCTACACATATTTATTGTCAAAATTAATCACTTAAGTATAGATATGTTTGTCATGTGAAGTATTAAGTGTAATAGATGCTAATCACAAATTGCACAGCAGGGTCTAGCTGCAGCAATACATACTTTATGTTACATTATTGGCAATACTGGGCTTCAGCAAGGTGCCTCGGGAGAAATCAGGACCAAGTAAACCCATGGGTACCAGTACCCCCAATGGGTAATCCATTGATGGTTAATGGAGAATTAACAGCATTTCATGTTGTAAGCATGCAGCACCTTAATATGCGAGGACTCGACCTTTAAATGACAATTTTCTGCTTCTAGCTATCTGCTTCTAATATTTGGGCACTAGTAAATGTAAAGCTGCTGCTCAGCTGCTTCTTAACCGTATAAATGACTAAATTTCAAACTGTGAACATTCCTAAAGATTTAAAAAAAAATGTATTCCAAGCCCAATAAATCTTAAACAACTGAGTTAGACACCCTTCAAATCAGTCCTTCTCACTGTGCTCATTGGTGTCATTTGATCTTCTGCGTGTGCCTGAGTGGATGAGCAGAAAGAGAATTTCCTATCCCAGAACAGTTTGATTGTAGAAGAACGGAAAGAAAAGAGTGATGGAGACCTGTAAAAGAAATATTGTCCCTTATTTAGACAAGTGGTCTGGAAAAGAAAAGAGATTTTGCTGATAACTCATCTTGTGTGCTTACTGACCCCTCTCAACCATGGTGGTGATAAGTGATCCTTATCATCTGCCTCCTATACACTCAAGGAGACCAATGTATGTTTTGCAGGGAACCTGACTGCCAGCTCCAAGGGACACAGTTAATGATGCCAAAGTGTGCCAATGCTCTGATTTGAAATATCCTCTTCTACGGAATCTCTGGCCATACATGAGAATTCCAGCTTGATGGTGTGTTTACAGCAATTCCCATGCATAGTGAACTCAACCTTCCTGGAAGGACAGTGAAATTGTATCCTAGTGGTGCTTACAAAATGGTACCCTGAGGGAGTACCAATGGAAAGCACAGAGACAGGATCCAAAAAAGAAAATGGCTTTTCAAGGCATGGCTTTTTCACAGATATATAGTTTTATCAAGGTCTTAACTGGATGAGAGGATGTATCAGCTGCAAAAGACAAGTCCAGGGACCAAGTGTTTATGTATTGCTTGTTTTTTCTTTTCAAAGTCACAGGTGCTTAGAATTGAACTATTAAAGAAAAGAATATAATTTTTCAGATTTCATATGGAAACACCATCAACAAACCAAAGCTCTTGCAAAGATAACTTTCTTATGGGATTCACACCTAATTTTGAGAGCAAAATATCCCAGCAGATTGTATTCTTCAGTCTAGAAAGAAATAATCAAACTTATATCAGCCATCATTACCAGGAAAAACATCCCAACAGTAAAACACATTATTATGAAAACATCTGTGTCACCTTATTTTATTTTTCAACACCTTTGTGTGAAATGACAGAGTTGTTTTTTCCTTAAGGAAGAAAAAATTAGCAGCTGACTTTTAGAAAGAGAAATGCATCTTAATGTGTCAAGAAAACCTTTTATCCAAGAATTGCAATAGTTTATATGGTTCCATTAGAAATCAAAATATTCAGAAAACAGCTAAATAAAAAACTAGAGTGAGATGCAGTGGGAATCAAACACAGAAACACAACACATCAAAACATGATAGGAATATACAGAGTTATAAAATGGTTATAAAAATTAATGAATACTGTCAAAGTTAATGCATTATAAAAATAGTTGCAAAAGTACCTAGACGACAGATCTCTTTATGATGCAAATTAAAACTCATCTGACAGACACAAATACTTCATTTTTAAAATACCTTCAGAAATTTTTCTGTGGTATTGTAAATCTGGGAAAATTGGGAATGCTTTGATAGGATTTCCTGTTACTTGGAAAGATGACCTGAAAGGCACATCATCCTGTTCAAAACTAACAAGGCATAATTTATTCATATGCTACAAAGTATAATATTTTATTTAATTTGCTGCATATAAAATTTCAAGTACATAAGCAATATTGGATTTCTGCCTTCATTGACGGCTTCTTGAAAGAGATATATTTATCTTTTCTATGGATAAGGATAGAGTTATTATTCAGCACAGATCTGATTCTACACAATGATCATTTAAAGTTTATATTGTTGGGCTTATGTTAGCTGGGTACAGTTGTCAAGACCTCATAGGTCTGCAAATCTAGGAATAGCAAAACTTTTCTTTTCAGTGTAAACAGAAATTTGAAAAGGGTTTTGGGAGACACTGGTTTGCAGGAATGTCTCTAGTTCCATGTTCAGAGTTTCCCAACTTAAACCTGCAATAGTGCTTAAAGTAGCATTTGTCACTGTCCATTGGCTGGATGGTCGTCTGCTCAGCAAAATCTGAAAACAATTGTTTTTGGAAGTTTAGGGTTTTGACTGAGTTGACATGATGCAATTACAAATTAAGCATACCACGTACAGATATAATATAATGTATAATAATTGTGTATAGTACACATTATATTATATTATAATTATAGGTAATAATTATATATATTATATATACACTATCTAACTATCTCTCTCTCTCTATATATCTCTTGTTCATCCTTTTGCAATTCCATTTTGCAAAAATGCTAAAGCTAAGGTAAACAAGAACACAGCTTGTCTTCCTAAAAATGAGCTTTTACTTACACAATCCAAAGAAGAATATACATGAAGTGTTATAACCAGACAACATTCTTTTCTCTTTTATTTTGTCAGTATGACATTTGTCAGAGAGAAATAAGAGGAACTAGAAATATGTAAAGATTCAGATAGTTCTTGGAGAAGACCAGTATAGAATAGAATAAATTTTTGGGATCATAAATCTGTTGGAAAATCCTTGGGCGAGTAAGTGTCTTTGTTTGAACCTAGAGAAGATAAAATTTCTATGGCATCTTTAAAAGCTCAAACCAACCAAAAAATTAATATTTACTTCTTTTTTTTTTTTTTCAAATTGGAGCAATTTATAAGACCCAGTAATGTTTATCTGTATGTAGAAAAGGCTGAAGATACAGTCTTCACTCTTTTACACTCTATTTGAATTTTCATACTTGCCCCTTTTATATTTCTAACTTTTAGGTTTTACTTAAAAATAAAGATTAAATCCTGAAAGATTTGATCAGATTGTTTCCACACTTGGACATTCATTCCAGGTGACAAATTTAATGTGACTGCATACCTTTAGTATTACTAGATAAGTCTTGCTCTGTATAAAATAATTGTTATAGATGATTATATATTTCAATTTTTTTATTCTAGAGAGTCTAAGAGTCTCAGGCCTCTTGTAATGTAAAAATCTATGCACTATATGTTCTTGGTTTCTATCTGCTTTTTCCAGACTCATAGTAGAAATGGGTTCAGTGTACTTTTTATAGTCAGCATGAGTCCAGGTGAAAAAGATTTGCTGTCTGTTTTTACATACTTATGTTATTTCATAATATTTTTCGAGGAATCATTCTTCCAAGTCACTGTTTTTTTGTCTTCTGATATAATTTTAAAAATGTTCTTTATATAAATTTTTTTTCTCTCTACATTAAATTGTGTTAGAAACCAATTCCTTCATTTATCTCCAACCTACAAGTTTCAGTTTTAATTTATTTTCAACCTGCTTATTTATTTTACATTGATTTCAGCATTTGCTTTTCAATAAAAAACTTTCTCTTTGTGTTAAAAGCAATTGCTATGGCTTCAAATGTCCCATTAAATTACTTCGTACTAACAACGCATATGAAACCCTTAAAACTGTTGGTTTGACCCTCAAGAGGAAAAGGGTACAGGAGACATAAAGCAAACCTCTATCCTCCTCTATTTTTTTCAAGAAGAACACCAAGGCAAGATTTTAAATAATGCCTGTATTTGGTAAAATAACAAACTCTAATGATGTTCATCGCCTTTTAATTCAGTAATATCGAAAATTTGAAACCATCAGTCTTCCTTTAAAAAGAATATTTTGGAAACAATCTAAATTGAAATACTATAAGAAAACAAGTGAAGCATTTTTGTTCCAGGGCAAGTAACCTCAAGAGGATGACTGGAGGACCACATCTTTCAGCGGTCTGCATTTCCACCCCAGTCTCTGGGGTAAGATGTCAAACTTCCTTCTCCTTGGAATAAACAAAGTGAATTCCACAGAGATGGCAACTTTCTTCTTTTTGGACTTTTGCTGTGAAAAAAAGTGGTGGCCATTGTGTTGAAAATGTGGCAATACAAACTTTTAATATTTACTTCCCACCAGGTGAAGTGACTAATTTTTACTTTTTTGACTAATTTTTACTTTTTTGAGAGACATGAAGGTCTGGAACTTCATTTTTTTAACAATTGCAAAGTTTTCTTTCACACAAAAACTGTGCCCTGCATGGCTTGTGATAACACAGAGAGGAGGAAAAGCCTCTTCACGAGCACATATGCACATATGAGTGAGACATCCTTTCCCACTTAGTCTGAGCATCCAGTAATATTCCCAAGCAAAGGTTTTTGCTAATTGATTTGCATCCATAATTACTAGATGGAAATATGTCAGAAAAATAAACAGCAAGTAAAGAAACAACTGTATAATATGTCACAAAATTAAATCTTGTCTCTTTCTCTTAATACGTTTCAAAAAGTCACTGCAGAAAATTAATCTGGGTCAGTTTTCTATGGGTAATTTGCTCTGCATATAACTGTGATGGAAAATCTCTGGGTAATATTGGCTTTTCAAGGGCTTTCTTAGTAAGATCACAAAAATATACCAAGCTTTGTTATCCGAGTGGGCATCTTCACAGAGGGCATGGCCAGAGCAACACACTCACAAGCTCAGCGCAAGCATGAACTGATAAATATTAAGGTTTTTGTTCAATTTTTCCACAACAAAAATGAGCTTAATATATTACTAGGCTAAGCACATATCACTATAAAGCAGAAAAAAGGGACTTCTCATTTTATTTTTATTCAATGGATAATTTTTTCACAACTCACTTATTTGTAAGATCATGATGGTACAGAAAGGAATGTATTTTATTCTTCAAATAAAAAAAAACATTTTCAGTAACACTGCATATGAATTTCTAATGGAAAATACATTTTTTCTGCTCTCACTATCACATATTTATATAAAGAATTAATTTAACCAGAAAGAAAATTTTTTTAGAAAAAAAATTAAGTACAGCAAAGAAAATCTAATTAGCTAAATTACTGCAACAACTAAATGAATAGTTTTCCTTGACTTCCTGGCTCTTGAGAGCCTTTCTGCAATGTCCTATTAATGTTCTCAATTATTAATATTATTAGTTAAAAAGCAGTGACTTTTTAAAGCTGGTTTATTATCCTACACATTTTTTGTCGCCAGCTACAAACTATTCTGGATACATACTAAATAATAAAAAAAAAATCACAATTATCCTAGCTGTAGTGAATTCTTTTCACTCCTCTCCATTTGGCAGAACACAGTATCTCAATGAAAATGTATTTTTAGCTGTAATGCGGCATGGAAAAAACCCATAGTAAATAGATGCACTAATATATTCCAGGGCAGAAAACTTACTCTGAACTCAGACAAAGCAAATTTAACAGTCTGGGTGATGAAGTCTGAGTGTCAAATTAAAAAAAGCTGTGTTTTTATCACTTTGATTTGTAAGTGTGGTTATTCAATAATTCCAGCTTGGAAATTCTACTTTGGATCTACATGACATTCACTGTTGGAACAAGTCCAGAGAAGGGCCGTAAATGTGCTCAGAGGGCTGGAGCACCTCTCCTATGGAGACAGGCTGAGAGAGCTGGGGTTCAGCCTGGAGAAGAGAAGTCTGTGGGGAGCACATTCCAGGACCTAAAGGAGGCTACAGAAGCACAGGAGAGGGACTTTTTACAAGGGCATCTAGTAATGGGACAAGAGGGAATGGCTTTACACTGAAAATGAGTAGGTTTAGATTAGATATTTGGAAGAAATTCTTGACTATAATGGTGGTGAGGTACTGGAATAGGTTGCCTGGAAAAGCTGTGGGTGCCCCCTCCCTGGAAGTGTTCAAGGCCAGGTTGGATGGGGCTTTGAGCAACCTGGTCTAGGGGAAAGTGTCCCTGCATGTGGAAGGGGGGTTGGAACTAGATAGTATCTAAGGTCCCTTCCAACCCAAACCATTCTATAATACTACAATATGATTAGTAACTGTAATTTAATCATATCTATAATCTACATGTAATTTAAGCCTGTGGACAGTAGCATGCTTTGTCTCTCAACAACAGGCATCTGGAGCTGTAGAACTGTAGTTTCAGATAACTCTGAGAGTTTCTGTTTAAATTTAAATGTTTTGTCTTCTGAAATGTTTATTTACTTACAAGAGATCAGAATCATCAGCAATTTCCACTGTCACGCGAACAGTCGTCTGTTCTCGTAACACTAGTCTGATATGGAGGTGGTCTCCAGGCCATCACTGCACTTCATCCCCTTCTCCTTTATGTTTCTCTTGTCTGGCTACTCTTTTGGTTTTTGCTGTAAGGGTCTGTTTCTTGGTGTGAGACCTTTTGGGACACTCAGAACAAAAGAAAACAGCCGTAGCATCAGTACAGCACTACTGTCTCAGCAAGAGCCTTGTGCAAGGTCAAGAACTGATTTCTGAGGTGGTTCCTGATCTGACATTCATAGAGAAGAATATTACTTTTTGACCAAAATAATCTCTTCAGTAGAAAATAGGGGAGAAATAAACTCACAGTCTCTCATCAGCTCCTTTGTTAAAGCAGCAGGGAGTATGACAGTCCTAGGGCCAGCTTTGAAATGCATATTTGAATGGACTCAGCAAAAATCTGCCTTTTAATGGAACATGTGTTTTATATGCAATGAGACAGCTGGTCCAAACAGACATATCTTGGCAGATCCTATTTCTATGGCAGTGAGACACAAAATCAATGTGAATGGGAGCTCATTTTAAAATGACTCATTAACTTACGAGTTTCACTTCCATCTAAAGATATTTAATTTGTTCCTGTTGCAAGATTAATTGTTGAAATTTATACTTGAGAATTATTGTAATTAATTTATTTAATAGCAATGACAAAAGAGAAATGGACCCTCAAAGCACTTTTATTCAGAAAAGACTCTGTTATACCTAAGCAGTCCCATTGACTTCATATTTCACTATCAAAAAGAGCAGGTTTATATAACCTGATGTTTCCAAATGCCTAACAGGAAATAAATGTGTCAGATAAATTGCATCCTCCTTCCTAGTGTGGTTAAATATATAGGCTACGGATCACAATCCCATCTACAATACTGTACTTGAGTTTAATTCCTTTGGGGGAAGTAAAATGAAGTAATATTCTTGGAAAAGGGGAATTATTAAGAAATCAGATGTTCTGAGATATTATTCCATAAAATAAGAAAAGAGAAGCTGGAAAATTTTGCAGACACTCATTTTTAGAGCTATATTCCTGCTCGTGGTCTTAAAGAATATGTTCACTGACGAGCTGAAACGTGTAAATTTACATGGCATTGGTTCAAGTTCAAAGCAGTGCAGCTCGCTACGAAGTGTTAAGAAGTATTATAGAAAGGCAATGAGAAATTAATAATCTCAATTAAAGAAACTTTTTTTGCAAGGTAAAGTAGCATCTTTCATATTTTCAGGGAGAATTAATATATTTATCTGTCATAGTTTCCTTTTTCCAGCTCTAAGCTCCAGTAGGTAACCCTTCTTACTTTTATTTGTAAGTCTGACTGGATCTGACAGTTGTTTCTGTGTCACAGAGATCAGAAAGACTATGAATTGCAGTGTGTTGTGATATTACATAGTGTTTTCCTTTCTTTCCTTAAAACTTACTGCAAGCCATTCATAAATTCTCCTTCCTTTATGTACGTGTTGCTTTTATTTCTTTTTAATTTGCCTTTCATTCTTATTCTTCCTGAAGGAATTAAAAATTAGGTTAAAATCAAAATTTCCCTGTTTTGAAGGAAAAGAACATTTATTAAAGATTTTATTTACCATCATGAATTTATTCTAGTAGCAGGTTTTCACCTCTCTCTCTCTCTCTCTCTCTATCTGGACACTTACCTAGGACTTGTCTTACAAGATTATAAGATCACACCAGCAGAAAAAGAGATGGAAAATTGACACTACTTAGCTTCCTAGGAGATGTATGCAGAAGACAAGGTGGAGGCTGAATCGAGCAAATATAAACTTTCTTTTTAGTCTAAAAACTAATTGGAATGCCAACGTAATGTCTGTATAGGCTTGAGCTATCTCAAAGGTCAACCATTTTCCACTGGTTACTTATTCATGCCCTGTATCATAGTTTGGAGTCATCTGTCAGTGTGAAAAGCAGAGGTTCATCGACCCAGTTGAGCCTTTGGTATTCTTCAGGCTGTGGTGAATGATTGTCTATGGAACTGCTGCTCTGTGTTCACCTTCAACTGCATTATTGTTCCTGGACATCTCTCTAATATGCAGGAAGCTATAGTGACTTTTCAGTGTTTAAAACACAGGCTGGAAAAACAATCAGAGGAAATTTTCTTACTGTCATTTTTAACTCTGCTTTAATACTCAAATCAGAAAGAATTCAGAAAAGGCTAACACTCCTATTTGTGGACTGGTAAGGATAAAAGTATGATACAAGAATGTGGCATAGCAATATTTATGCTACATTTACTGACTTCCCAGCATAATTTACTGTAGAGAGCTTTGAGCTAGCTAACACAGCTAACATCTAGTAAATTAGCTAGTGGCACTAGACAGCAATATGCAGTTTTACATGCTAGGTAGCAAAAATGTTAAGCTTAAAATAACATTTTGGTCTGTTCAGTGTGTTAAAATACATTTCAAACTTGATAGAGACAAAATGCTTCCTGTTTTGATGAAGACTTCAACTACATGAGCTTTTGTCTGAGGGTGCAACTGCTGGGACAAACTGGGCAGAGAGATATGGACGTGTTGATTCCGCTTCTCCTTGCCTGCTGTGTTTCCTTCAGGACTCAGTGTGGCACAGGCACTGGCCTAAAATAACTGTTAGGTGAAGTGTGAAATAACTCCTTCATGGTGTCAACAGAACAGAAGACAAATACAGTACAAAGAATTGGCAGCAGAAGGTACTGCATGACACAGTGCAGTGTTCCAGCATTTCAAATTCAGCTCTACCTCCTTCCAGTTCTGATAGAATGTCCCCTTTTTATCTTTACAACTCTCTGCCACTCTAACATCAGTGTAAATCATTCGCTTGCTCATTCCATTAGGCCTTGCTTCCTCCAAGACATACAACGGCAAACTAGGCTGTAATCTCCTGGCAATCCCAAGCAATCTGGATATCTGCCCTTCAGACTCAAGCCAAAGCTGTTTCTGTTTGGAATTTTCCGGTATTCCTATACTTCACTCCGGCCCTCCTATTTTTTGTAAAGTGATGATTGATGAGTTACCTGAGGCTTAATTTTTATCTCAATGGCTGTTTTCTACTGAAGGTCTCTTTGATTTGCCTTATCCTCTACCATCCTGTCCAGGTGGATTTACTTCACACAGCTCTCAGTCTCTAACTCCAACACATGAATGTGACTGAAAGATGTCCCAGATCTTCAGCTTTCTTCTGAAGAAGCAGGAAAAAAGCACAACATGCTTTTGCCATGTCGTCTGTCTATTAAATAATATCAACTTGTTTCACTATTGCAATAAGTTAACATCAAGCTAGTTCGTATGGGTGTATATTGGCAAGCTCTTCGGGACTTACATTATGGAAACTTTTTCTCCATTTCTTTCCTGTTAGTCCACTGACATCACTAGTGAACTGACTATGATGTTTCCAGAGAACAGAAAATTTTCCTGACTGAAACAGCAGAAGATCTGATGATCACTTATAGAGGAGTGTGTTTTCTATTCCTTTCAAGTTCTTACAGAAAAAAAAAAATGAAGCAAAACAACCCCCCAAACCAAACCCAACTACCCCAACATTGGAAGCTAATGGAACTTTTTCAGTTCTATTTTACAGTTATCCACTGCATGTGGGTTAAGAGAGGAGGATTCAGCTGCTTGACAAGAGCACTTTTCAGAAACCTCAGGAAGACCAGAGGCTTTCATGAAACCTTACCAGCAGTAGTTGCAGAAAGCTTAGAGTTTGACCAGAAGTGTGATGCACCTTAATAAAAAGAATTAGTAAGACTTCAAAAGGCTTTAGTGATTTTAATTGACACAGGAGTCTTCATAAACAACTTTGATTAAAGTTTGACAGTTCAATGAATCTTGTGGTATGATACAAACAGAGTGTGAACAGTTTTCATTATGAATGCAGTAAAAATTACAAATGTCATGGTATTCAGGAAATTAAGATGGTTGTAGGATAAGATTCTGGAAATAAAAACCACAGGTCAATAAATTCTGCTCTTACTTACATATCCCACTGTATAAAATACTGAAGTAAATGAAAAAGAAACAACCCTGTTTTAATTCATAAATTGGAAAAGTCACTGACAATTTCATGTGTATAACTGCATACAATTTTAAAACTCACTGATAAGGTTCAAGCTGACTTAAGTACAATTAAACATATTTGAAAGTCTTTTTGATATGAAGTTAGTGGAAGAAATTGTATCCTTCTCCAAGGATTACTTATGTGGAAGACAAAACCCCCTTAGGGTGATTAGAGACAGCACAAAACTCTAATAGAGATGAAAGATTTTAACCAAAACTGGTATCAAAAGGATTTGCACAAATGTTGAAAATCTTTCAAACTATTTTGTTAATTCAAAAAAACTGCTGTAGAATAAAGAAAGCCTATTTATTTATATACTGATTACTAGGAATGATTTCCATATGCATGGGACTGATAATCAGTCTGGACAGATTGTGTTAATTAAGATAAATTGATAGCTGCTACCTAAATAAAGGACCTTGGGAATTCACTGTGTTAATTTCACCAAGATGAAAATGTATTGTTTCATGGAATACCATTTATTCCGACTCATGATCTGGCTGGTGGAAATGTTCTCCTTGGCTTTCACTCAGAAAAAGGATAAAAAGTAAGGTGGAGTTCTAGTCTTCCACAAAATAACATTAAGTAATCTTAAATCTCAGTGCAATATAATGAAACCTGTATACCTAAACTATATCTGAACTTCAAATCAGAGTATTTGGTTTAGAATATTTTGATGTTATTGATCCTGAATGCTTGCCAGTGAGAACTGAAGTTCAGTCTTGCTGTGGTGGGGACAACTTTCTGTAACAATTGCGATGCCTTAGGATTCAGCTTTTATATTTTTCAGATCCTGTACTGCTTTAGTGTATAACTCTAAAACTCCATAGCCTCTCAGCTACTGTTCTCCCATTTTATTCAGACAAAACAACTCCTCTCTAGGCCTGGGACTCAAGGACACCTTACTGTCTCAGGCCCCGAAAAGTATAAACAACAGTGAGTTGGGGAGGGGGGAGCAAACTGAGGGTATATGACTTCATTATCTTAAGCTGTAATTGGAGGATTAACCCCTGATATGTAAATGGACCAAACTTATAACAGGATGAGAAACTCGTGACCGTCGTCCCTCTTGGCCCCTCAGAGGTTTTGGACTGCCCAAGGTGTATTTATTGAAGGCCTTTCATAAATACCCGCTTTTATTCTCTAATCCTCGTCTAGCCCCAGTTCTAAGTAGCCACTCCCAGGCATCAGTTTCCATTGTTTTCTTTAAAAGCCTCAAGAAAAGAGAATGTCCATAAAAATTTCTGCATACTTTAAGCAACTATTCTGGAGGCTGACTTCCTTTAGAACCAGAACAGCTTTTGAGAAAAAAAAAAGAAAGGGCAAAACCACACCCCATACTTCCTTCTTGAGTCTGCTGGTGTCCTCAGCTGAAAGCAGCCGTGACATGGTTTCAGCAAACCTCACTGAAACAGCTAGAGAGAAGCTATCAGTATTTATTGGCCAGCAATCTCGTCTTCTTAATGCATTTGTAGAACAAAAAAAATTTGCAGCAGTCTCATAGCATTTGAAACTAATTAAATAAATGATGAATTGTGGGTTTGGATTCTTATCTGAATGTACTAGAACTGTAGCCTTAAAGGTATTTTATTTACCAGGTAGAACTTGTATTATAATTAATTATCTGCTAATGTTTTTATTTCAAGTACTCTCAATTGAAAGATATCTCGGCCCAAAAAAAAAGTCTGTTATATTTAGAAGAAAAACTGTAAGCCAGTAAAATGCATTCAGAAGATTTTATGTATCCATCTCATTTTATCTCAGATTGCAGTACCAGGAATTAATTTATTTATTCAGATAAATGCTCACATTTTTTGAGAAAGTAAATTGCTGTTTATTGACTTTGTGAAGGGAATTTCAACATCACACTAGAGACTCACAGTGTCTGAAACCAAAGGGATAGCTGCAATGCAGGATTTGTAGCACAAAGAAATGGAGAGAGATATGTGCTTTTCTTAAGTTCATCTATTTCCTTTAACTTCTAAAAGATACTTCTGGTTTAGTTATTAACATCTAATTACTCAATACAATACTTTCTGAATTGTGGAGCTAAGCTTCAGTGATGTTGTGCCCTTTGTGTCACCTGGAGAATTGCAGGAGGGGAAAGTATGATTTTTAGCACACTATTTTGGATATTTTCAACTGCAGCTGGGATGTACTGATGCCATAGAGGCCCCATGAGATCCAAACCAAGCCTGAATAGCTTGGAAACTGTAAAGAAATCTGGAAACTCTTCTACAAATTTGAAGGACTTGGTCGATAGATTTGGAAATTTACTGAAGTGTTAGCTCCAAAGGGGCCAAAGTATACTGCATATCTTTCTCAGAGGATTAATGTGGGGTTTTTTTCATTAAGTTCATGACATACAGAACAGCATAGTGATCTGTCAGGAGGTGCTTGTGGGCTGCTGTCAGGTCGCCATCAAGTTGCCTCTGCCCCAAACTGAACCAGCCTCTTTCCCTCAGCCAGTCTTCAGAATTTTCATCCCAAATAATTGCTATTTTATTTTGTCCAGAGACAGCTGAAGAATAAATCCAGTTCCTTTAAACTAAGGTTCCAGTTAAAGGTTCTAGTTAATATAACACTTTGGACTGTACCTTAAGGAATACCGATTGTGTAGCTATATTAGTACAGCACAATTGTACTTCTATGCATTGTACTAAATCTTCCTTAGACTTTAATTTGATTGTTTTGGGACCTCTGACATCCATACATAGGCAAGGCAGTTTTGCCAGCAGGTCAGAACCATGTAATACCAAACTTGGACTGTCTTCTCTGTTACAGGGATGATTTTTGAGTTTACTTACCTGAGAGACGATGTCTGTGCTTCCGAGGCCAGTGAGGTGTTCATTACAGATAGCATGGGCCACAAAACACTCAGTGGGAAATCTGCAGGGCTTAGTGTCTTCTAGGTCTCTGCTCTGACTGCCCACTGCTGTTGCAAAATCTGCAAGGCTGAAACAGATCACAGCTTTTTCGATAAGATACTATCGATAAGATATCTAAGCAGTACCTCTAGGAAGATGATGGTATTAAATACGAGCCTGAATCCCACAGTTAACACCTCTGTTTGCTGGGGGGTTGGGGGGCTGAGGGAGCATATTTAGCAAACAGCCAAATGCCCATCCAGCTGCTCACTTCTACTCCTTACTTATCAGGAAAAGGGGAAAAAACAGGATGAGAAAACTCAAAGATTGAGATGAAGATATGGCCCCACAAGTAACCATCATGAGCAAAAGAGATTAGAGTTTGAGAAAACTAATTTATGGCAAATTAAAATAGATTTGAGTAGTGAGAAACAAAGAGAAACATTACAGCAGCCTTTCCACCCTATTTTCCCAGCTCAATTTCACTCCTCCATTCCCCACTCCTGCTCCGAGCCCTGGCAGAGTGGATGGGGCATCTTACATTCAGTAAGTAGAGGGTTCTCTCTGCTGCTCCTTCCAACACAAACTTTCCCCTTGCTCCAGCATGGGCTTTCCATGGGCTGCAATTCCTCCAGGAATATCCAACTGCTCCAGGATGAGGTTCATGTGGCAGGCTTTGACTTCTCCTCACAGTGACCTCCTGCTGTCAAAAACTGGGCATGAACATTTAATACACTGATATAAACATCAAATGATCCACAAATTCTCACCTGACGTGCTGATTTTTCACTTGTACAAGAACTTTGGAGGAAAATAATGTAAGTTTTAAAAAATCAGGAAAATGTTTAATTTATATGAATAAAATTTTCTCAGGCCTATCAATATTGGATCATCAGCCCAATAAAACAAAGTATCTTGATGAAAATACTTTAAATAATAAGTTAAAACCCATATCATGTCATGTCTTGAAATTTGGTGTCACTTTCACAGATAAAAGAAGATATTTCTGAGGCAGGTGCATGGAAAATGCTAGCAGCAGATCTCATTAAGTAAAAGGGAGGCAAAAAAGAAACCCTGATCTGAATGAAAATGTATTCTCTGAGAGTTAACTTCTAATAGAATATAGCAATAGCACAAACAGATAGAGTAATGAATAAATAGAAATATTTTTTATCTGAGTGTTTCTCTTTAATTCATACAGTTCTGTTGTTACAGCATAGCCACAATAATGTGTTCTCACAGAGGTAAGGGAATATTTTTTTTCCAGCTCTCTTTGGAACAAAACTGATTTTTTTTCATATATATACACTTAGAGGCAAAATAGTGTTTATTCTGTCATTAGGTTGAGTAGAAAAATGCTCATTCGGAGTTCCAAGAGAATTCAAATAAGAACATGTCAATATCTGGGAAGAGTTTGTGTATGTTGCTTTTTAAGGAACAGTCAAGAGCAAAAACTGGATGTTTTCCTTCCATAAGTGCATAAACAGTTTTCTGTTGGACTGCTGCACGTCCAAAGAGACACAACAGACTGACAGAATTACTTTGAAATAAGGGTAGTGTGACATGAAGCTGATTCTTTGGATTGAGTTTAGAAGAGAATAACCTTATTGCAAGCTTCCTGATTCTAGGAGTTCACAGATATTTATTTAATATTGTTACTTATAGAAAGTGTGCAGAATAATTAGGAAGCAATTGGTAAATGAGAGAACTTGAATTGTCAGTTCATTAATCAGCACTGACGTAGTTTCATCACCAAAATCTTGTCTACTCTTTTTTACACCATTTTACATTGCAACTCCACTAAAAGCAACACCGCAGCCATAGGGAGTGTCAGCATAAAATGCCCGAATTAGTGATGGGGGGTTGGAACTAGATGATCTTGAAAGTCTTTTCCAACCCAAACCATTCTATGATTCTATGATTCTATGATTCTATTTAAGTCTGGAAAAATATCAGCAAAAAAAATTTTATCATCATCAATGAGTACAGCAACTGAGATCTAGAAATAGGTATAGGTCAGAGGGTTTTGATTTGTTTGTATATTTGCATGCTACCCTTTTTTGTAGTATTAGAATTCTTTGACAGCAAGTTAAGAATACAGTGCATTCATTTCCTTGCCTGGCTCTAAGGCATCTACATAGGATTATTATACAAACAAAAATAAAGAGAGTCTTTTAGAAGCCTTGATTTTCCTCTGGAGATGTAGATATTCAGATGATTGTTCAAAGTGACTGCTGCTTTAAGTAGAAGTTTTCTTTGACCTATTGGATGTTGGCATACGGCATTGAAATAACACATGGAGAATGAAGCAACTGACACTTAAGCAGAAGGAAGAGGAAATTGGATAAAGATGACCTGATAACAGTCTTTAGGTGCATGAAAACTGAGTGCTGGCTTTTCTAAGGTATCTTAATCACATCAAAAGAAAGGAAGTTCATCCAAGGTGTAGAACGAATTATCTGATGCTAGGGACTAAAGCACATCTACAGTTCATGTGAGGAGACTGTGGGATGTCTCACACTGAGGGTCTTTAAGAAGAAGCTTAAAAAATGCTTCTCAATATCTCTATACTTGAGTAAACATGACTTCGGCAGAACGATTGATTCGTTTCATCTTGCAGTGATATAATGGCAAGAAAGTCTTCAGTTTTTCTTGTTCAGATCTTATTTGTCATTTTGGGACCTCCGATTTCATGATCTTTGAGTTCTGTAACAATGTCTTAAGCACAGGTCCTTACAGGCTTCTTAACGTAAATTCTGTAGCTAACAGATTGCTGTTAGCATCCTGAATCAAAATTTTAAAAATCAATATTGTTTTTCCAGCTGGGAATTCAGCTCAGAAACTGCAAAAAGGAGTATGCAAGAATGAAAGAGAGTAATCAGTATTATGATTCTATAGACCAGTTGAGTTGTCACACAGATTATTGCATGCAAAAGACATCTGTTTTATATCCACTTTAATTTGATTTGATACCCTGGAGTAAAGAAGCTCAAGTATACAAGTGGATTAGAAAATACATTCTTTCACTTTAATCTTTCAATGTAATGACCAAAATGTCTGATAAGAACCATTGATTGACTGCCAGCTGTGATAAAATACCACAAATGCAGTTGTGTAGTGCAGTAATGCTAAAACTGCTTTGTGACAGTTCTGATTTATCGAACCCCGCAACGAAGCCTCATGAGGAGCATACAAAGTACAAGTCCCAGTTAAGATGACTCAATTTCAAGTCAAAGAAAACAAGAAATACAAAAATAAGCCCAGATCTCATTCCTGGCTGTGAGGCTGTGGAATTGCTCTGTTTTTTATTTCTTTGACAAAAGTTGCAAAGCCACATGTCTTCTTCTGAGTGTTGTAATATATTTTTTTGGTTAGCATTTTTCATTCTGTTTAACAAAACCGGAGTACAGCATTTAGAGCTCTGAATGGAGAACGTGTGGAAGGATGCATGTTTCCTTGGAATACCTGCTTCCTCTAGGTTCTTTGTCTTGCTACTCAGGTCTATTGGACAGAAGAAAACTGTCTAACATCTATACTTTCCCTAAAAACCACAGATTTATTGTGGAAAAA
Organism: Cnemophilus loriae; assembly: GCA_013397755.1. Classification (NCBI taxonomy): domain Eukaryota; kingdom Metazoa; phylum Chordata; class Aves; order Passeriformes; family Corvidae; genus Cnemophilus; species Cnemophilus loriae. Next base: position 788,089 of record VZTF01017492.1, on the reverse strand, counting down.
TAAAAAAAAACCAACCCAGGTGTGTTTCTGAAACACCACAGTCATAAAAGGAGACAATTACGTTAAAATTGTGTTCAGAATAATAGCAGATATCATTTGGCTGGTATTTTGATATCATTGTCCTGGAATGGTGTGGTAATTGTGGAGAAATGTAAAACATAGCATTGTGTAGTGGCACCTATCATGGTGAAAAAATGCTCCAGAAATGCACAAAGTCTTCCATAAGCATTATGAGTTTATTTAATTGACTATCACTGTATTTTCCAATAGGAATTTTTTTGTTTGTTTGTGGGTTTTTTTGTTGGTTTGGTTTTTTTTTTTGGTTCCCAAAACATGACATGAAAAATAGTTTTCTCTAATCAAAGACAGCATTATAGTTAATAAGAGTGAGAAAGAAACAAAAAAATCCCTGTAATACTAGAAACAAAATCTCTGATAGTGTAGTAAAAGTATGAGATTATTTGAGACTGTTTCAGTAGGTTAGATATTTTTAAATTATTTGGACTGTCTAAGTTTCATGGAGGAGAATTGGTTGAGCAAGTCTTCAGACTTGTGCCTGGTGGTTATTGTTAAGAACTCAGAGCACAGGAAGACTGGGAAAAGATGTAAACAACCAGAAATGGAAATAAAAAACCTTAGAATAATTAAGGTTAGTCAGATGTTTATGCTTCAGAATACCTTGTCATAATTTGTAGAGCCACTAATGGGAAATACATTTCCGTGTATTGAAATAAGAGATTTAATTCATGTGGTATTTTGCTAATCTTATAATCCTACAACAATTCTTATAATAGTAGGAGCTGAATAATGCCCTATGTAACTAGCTGGTACAGTTAGGCTGATTGTTGTTTTGTACTTGGAAAAGACATTTTCAGCCTTGTAACGTGTACATGGAACAGCAGCATTGCCCTGCATCACAAGAAGATGGTAAGCAGTAAAGAATCATCTTGTTAAATACGAAATTTATTCTTTTTTCTTGTTAAGATGGTGAGTACTAGAATGGACAATTTTCCCATTCATAACAGAGGCATCTGAAACAGACTGGGAATATTCAAATAAACCTGAGCCATCAGACAGTCCTAACGTTGATATCTGACTGGTTTCTGCATCTGGCAGTGGCCGAAACATGACAGATTCTAGGTGATGCTCTACAAGAATCTTGAATGCATTTCTGATGTCTCTGGGTAGTTTAATGCCTCACCTACTAAAAGGATTTGTAGCATCCTTTGTAGCTGATGTCAAGAAGATGATAAAGTTTAGTGAAAAGGGCTGGAAGTGTCTGCTTTGGCTTAGCCAGCTACAGGAAAGAAGCTCTAATTATTCCTGGCCCTACCTCTTTTAGCTCTACCATGTGAACACAAAATGTGTGTGCATGTAGCAGTGACAGAGGGTCACATGGACTTCCTGTTACACCTCATAAATATAAAAACCCTTTAGGTCTTCTCTGTGCAGAAAAGCACCTGGTCCTGCTTTTCCATGTAATTTTGCAGATTTTCAGCTTCTAAATGAGGCAAGAGTCAGGAAAAAATTATGTAAGCATGAGGCTGAACTCACATGTAAGATGCAGAAAAGGCAATGTTTTATTTTCTGTCTCATTTCACTTGAAAAGTTAATCTAAATGCTGACTGTTTTCTTTTCAATAATTGAAGTATTACACAGAACATAAATAGAAAAGGAATGCACATTTCTGACCTAAATTAAATGCTTCATTCTACATGTTTCACCTATTTTTGTCTGTGTGATTCTTCTTCCTAATGCATAAAAATTCTGTATAGGCAATTATAAAGTAGTAAGTACATGGTCTCATTGTGTGATGAATTAGAACTTTGGCTTATAGTTCAATTGGCAAATCTGTGCAGCAAACAAAGCTGAAGATAATTAACATTATCTATGAGAAATATATATCTCCTACCAGCAGATTATTTTTATTTTCTCCAACTCAACCTCTTAATGGTATTTCTTGTCAGCTCGAGCCAATGTTTTCTAAAAGAGATCACTATGTTGTGAGCATCAAATAGTAATTGGTAAAATGCAAATATTTTTAGAGCATGAGAGCTGAATATCTGAAAATGCAAATAAAACCCTCATCTCTCACAAATTGGAACTACTGTGAAACATTTGAACAGCATGAGAGAGCTATCTCAGTGTTAATCTGGGCCTATCATAACAGCCAAAGATTTTTTCTAAAATTAGACAAAGCTTACTTTAAGTCTAGAATCTTCTAGTTTTTATAGTTTCCTTCCTTCCTTCCTTCCTTCCTTCCTTCCTTCCTTCCTTCCTTCCTTCCTTCCTTCCAATCTTCAAGTTCTTGTCTTTATCCCTGTACATATCCAGAATACCTTTGCAATTTAAATTGCTTTGTAAATGATTTTTCGCTCAGCTCTAGTCTTAGTGGGTTTTGTTTATCCATATCAAATCTAAATCCAGCTGTTACCCTTGGAAGGCTATTCAGGGTCATTATGAAAAAGCTGTTGATCACACATGACTCATATGCACAGTTCTCCTCTACTACTCTTCCAAGAAATCTTTGATAACACTATTTTAAAACCCCCTTTTTATTGACTGCTGTAAATAATTTGGCCTGGAATTTTTTTCACTTCTCTATCTGCTGTTTTCTTCAATGACTATCTCTGAAATATATATTTTTTACACCAGTAATACTTCATTATATTTAATGTGATGCTCTGATGAGATTATGGCTCCTCCTTAAGCTGTGAAGTAATGAGGGCTTAACAACACAGTTTATTTATTTATTTTTTTTTTAAATCTCTTTATCTTTACATGTGCCAGACAAACACTATCAACAGGGGCACTAGCACACTAACTCAGTCCTTTGATTTTATTTATATTAAGCCTTCTAAAATATTGCTGTTATTTCTTGTTTTCATTTAGGTGTTTGAACCTGACTGAGTAAATTGACAAGAAATCTCTGACATTTCTGCAGCTCTGTCATTTTTTACCAATATTTACCCTTCTTAATTGTTCTAATTATGTATCACATACTCACCTTGTTAAAAACGTGATTCACTTCATCTCCCCTCAAAAAAAAATATGCCACTTGTAGATGCTTTCCTACCATTTTTTTTTGCTAGGGAAAGGTCACTTGGAAAAATTATGGGATATAGGATGGAAGGATATAATGTGGTACCTCTGCATCAGCTCTCAGTCTGCGTTTGTAAGGCACTGAACAGAATATAGGAAGCACTAGTGTTCATCATTTGCTTTGGAGAGAAAAACTACCTCTTTCATCTGGCACAGAGAGCACAGAACAAAAAAAAGAGTGATTTCTCGTGAAGCCTCAGCAAGTGCCTTTCACCTGCACTGAGCCAAACTTCACCTAGAGAAGTTAAATTAAAATACTGCCCGGAAAACTGCTGTCAGAGTGCAGGAATGACTCAGAACCCTGACAACTCTCACCAGTGCTGTTGTTCCTCTTCTGGCAGCTCGCACTCTCCAGCTCTTAGTCTTTCCTGGCTCCTACCTAAAGGCACAAGGGATGTCCCTACCTTCACCACCCCTTCAGGTGCAGTAATACTGTCGTGACTGTCCAGCAATGAGACTCTTGAATTCTGCAATGGAGACATAAATGAAGAAGAATAGACTGCACCAGGCGTCATCGAAAATTTTAAAGAATGCTTTTAATAATGAAAATTTATAACAAAATATGTAACTATTTTGTCAGAAGTGCAGAAGGAGATCCTTCAAAATTGTACCAGAAGTTAAAATACCATGATTTTACTGCATCTTTTCAAATGGAACTTAACACTACTCTGTGAAATCAGACACAGAGATTTTTATCCTTGTTGCATTACAGAACGAATGCCAAATTCTACTCAGAGTATGACTGGAAGAGATTGACATTGAAAGCATGTCCCAGTCTGGTTGCATCATATTCACATAGCTCCAAAGCCATTTCAGCAGCTCCAAAATAGAGCTCAATGTAAGAACTTGGGATGATTATCTGAGTACTAGATATGCACAAAAAAAATTCTAAATAATTTAAAATAACTTTTGAGCAAAACAAAATCTGTTCCTCAGAGATACTATAAACGACAATATTTTCCCATAAAAACAGTTTTTTGTGGTTTAAGAATTCTGTTCATATGAAAGTGGTAATTGTTCCTTACTTCCAGTAATAAAGATTTATCTAGAACAAACTCAAATTTAGGCTTTTGTTTAGAGAGTTTGGAACACTCTGTTCCTTGCTTTTTCTGCCTGTATCTTTGCCTGCCCTATATGGTATCTCGGTAGGTGTGGGCATCAGGATGCTCTAGCAGCTCCTGACAAGAGTGTCGGCTAACCTTGACCCATGGTACCTGAGACCTTTGCTGCAGTGTCCCCCTGATTAGGGAGGGTCAATCCATTATTCAAGTGGTGCTAGGGAGTGGCAGTCATGGGCATAGGGGTCCAGGTGGTGTTCACCTCAGTCCTCTGGTGAGGGAAAAGAGTGCAGGAAGGAAGGAAGGAAGTAATAGTAAAGATCAACAATTGCTCCGTTGTGGAACAAGTGTCGGTGATAGAGTTTTGGTTTCCTTAGCCATGGGAGCCTGTTTGGGCATATCTATAAATACCTGAAGAGAGGGTGCAAGAAGAGGGAACCAGAATCTTTTCAGTGGTGCCCAATGACAGGACCGGAGGCAATGGGAACTACAAGAAAAACAGGAAGTTGCCTCTGAACACCCAGAAATGCTTTTTCACCGTAAAGGTGACCGAGCTCTGTCACAGGTAGCCAAGAAAGGCTGTGCAATTTCCATCCTTGGAGATTTTTCAGTTGATTGCTTCACTCAAATTGACAAGTGTAAAACTTCAAGAAAAGATGACAAGCATTATGCTAGGTAATATTATTAGATATTGAAAATAATCTGGGGGATGGTAGAAAACACTTTAGGAACAAGTCTTTAGGAACAGCATTCTGTACACTAGAAAGAAAGTTTTTCACTGATGAAACATCTGGAAAATATTTTAGATTGGACTAACAAAAACAGACAAACAAGAACTTCCTTAGCAGAACTCAGTGGAGCTCTATACAATGTTTTCTTGTCTAGAAAGTTTAAACATTGAAATAATCTAGTATAATGATTTTTGGAGTGATACCTCCACATCACAGGTATTTTTCAGTTGCTGATTATTATATATAGCTGTTTACTGTCAATGTATTTTTTTCCTGTTGCACAGTTAAACATTTTTGTTAAACAGATGCTCATTCATTTATCTCTTTCAGAAAGCTTTATTTATAAATAGCTAAAAAATGGGAGGTTAAGCTTCTGCAGAGACATTCCAGTGATTTTGGAGAATAGAACTCTACTCCAAGGCAGATTCAAAAGGATCATAATAAACCATCTGTGAGAAAAGTGGCTTCTTTTTTCTTTCACCACATTAAGAAAGCTGAAGATAACAATTCTCCCCCATAAAAACAGGTTCTCTCTTAGCTTTAACTACATTTTTCCCCCTTAATTTTTAATATAGAAAATAATCTTAAACTCAGAAGCTAAAACACAAATTAGAGATTCTACAGGTAAAGTATTTTGGCAAAATATGTATAGACATTTTTATGAGCTTAGACAGTTATTTCACATAAATGGTGTACTTCAGTGATAATTTCTGTGTGCATAGGTTCTTCAAAAAACATACGATAACTTTTAAAAACCCACAAAATATATTTCAGATTGTGTCCAAGACAACAAAGTCTACTTTCATATTTTCCCCGATTATTCTGTTTTGTTTTGCCACTAAAAGAGCCCAGTTATCCTTTAATTGAGCTGAAATTTGTAGCTTTGCACAGCTGCAGTAAAGCTTAAATTCCTATTTGTACACTGGAAACTGTAGAACTCAGAGAGACACATAAAAATAATCCCCTTCAGTCCTGCAGCAGCCAACCAGTTACTATTTCAAATACTCCTAGTTGTGAGGGCTGGTGGAAATTGTGCAGCTGGATGACAGGCACTCTGAACAGTATTTGGAGATGGGAGTCACAATTTAGGCTCTTGTGGACAACTAAGGAAAAAAAGAAAGGTTTGGAATTAACTGGCCTTTACTACCAATACAGCCCAAGTGCAAAATTAAATAGATTTATTAAAAGAGTGTAACAGGGCTAAGCAGAGCTGAATAATGGTGGTAAGGTATTGTGGGAAGATATTCTTTACATGGTATCAGAAGGCCAGATAAATGTGTTCAGTATATTGATAACCCATCTTTTATCTTCAAAAATATCTGCAAATACATCTGAAGGCTGTAATGTCACCGAATGAAAATAGAGAGGAATCGCTGGGGTGTGAGGGATTACTGTGAAATTTCACATGCGGGATCAGCAGGTGAGTTCTGCCCTGTGGTGGGAAGAACTTATCGAGTTATGACACAGACAGGAGATTTACAAAAATATGTAACTTTTAAAGAAGACATTTCTAAAGAGACACAGGAAAATGACTATGAGGTTTTGTTACAGTAGGGTATTCGGTGTTTTTCTCTCAGCTGCTGAAGAACCTTAATGAGGCCACACTCTATCAGAGAGATGGTGGTTCTTACACAATCTATTCATAGTTTTTCTTCTACAGCTTCCCCTGTCACTATCTATCCCTTAAAATGAGCCCAATGAGGAATGTAAATCCAAATCTCTAGTATGTTATTATAAAATATTACCTGTAAGTAGTTGGTTGATATGAGGTAGTTAACAGGAATGTTTTGTTAAATTCCTTGTAGAGACATTTCTCACAGCAATGCAAGAAATTGCAAAGCATTAAGAAAATGTTTGTTGATTGAAGTGTATATAAACACAACATTTCACAATATCCCCATAAAGCAGCCTATCATGCCTTTAGGGTTTCTGGCTGCTTCTTGGAGAAGGTGCTGCAAATGGGAAATATTGAATATGTTGGTGCTTTTGTTTTTTACATGCACAATTATGTATTTTGTTTCCATTTTCTAGAAATAGATTTTAAGTCGTAAGACAAAGTGAAGTGTTAAGGTATCTGTAAATAGCAAATGCAAAATTAATTTTAGTAATGCAAAATTAATGTTAGTTTAATGTAGCTGTGCCACTATCTTTAGTGATGACCAATATTTCAATTTCTTTCTTTCACTAGGGAATGCAAGCTTTGGCAACTAGAGCCCACTCTTTTACAGACACCTAATACTTCTATGTCTCTGATATCGAAACAAAATCATTTCAATTTTCAGTTCTTATCAAAATCTTTTTAAGTTTTAAAAAAGAGTTAACTTATAAAAAACCCCAGCCAAAAAAAACCCCAACTCCCCATCCTTCAGTATCACCCAAAGTATTTCTTTCTCTCCAAGTCTAATATTGTCAAGGGGAGGCACAGCTTTTCCTTCACTTTGTTTCAGAATGTGCCATAACAGGAAATTCTAACTGCTTTAGAAATCACATCATCCAGAACACTATGTGCTTAAGTCTCTTAAGGAAATAACTTTTGAGTTCACTAGTGTTATGTTAGTGTTTTGTCTTAGCTTGAGTGAAGCAGCCTTCTTAATGAGAACAGCCAACTAATACTCAAAGTGAAGTTATGTTGCATCTGACCTTTATTTTCCTGGAGAAAGACAACTAACTTTGACAAAGCTAGACAAGCTGAGCAGAATAATCATGATGAGGGTGGAGTTAGTTTTATTACTGCTAATTAATTTCTTGTGATTCTTTCTGAATCCTCGGGCTTTCCATATATACACTGTCAGAAGAAATGCATTAATTCTGACAGCAGAGGCGATCTACCAACACTTGCCATGTGAGCCAGAGAAACGCTTGGAACCCATATGATAGGTAGAAAACCAGACTTCTATTTTTACACCTAGAAAAGATTCTTCTACTAACTTGTACTATTGTCAGGGAGAATGAATGATTCATGTGGGAACAAAACCTTTAAATGACAAAAGAAGACCTCATTACTCTACTTGAACTTCCTTATGGGTTCCAGTTACAGGGCACTGCCATAAGAAGGCAGTTCTGTCTCTTTTTACATTTTTCCAAGTCAGAAGTTACAGTTAGCTCAAGGGTAAAAAGATCAAATAATCTCAGAAAAACAGCCTAAATACTTTCTAGGCACAAGTTCTTTATATGCCAACCATGAAAACAGAATTACTGCATCAACAGAGATAAAAATACTTCATCCTATATGAATTTGTATTACTTCTCTGAAAGGTATGATAAGACTGAATTATTTTGTTATTTTACTGTATCTAGGTAAGAGGCAAGGAAGATGGATGTGGCTACTTTGCCAGAAGGTCAAACCTGGAGCATGTTAGGCATGTCTGTACTGGAAGTATACTGCACAGTCACTGCAAAAACAAGAATGGGATTTATCTGGTTTTAGATGGAAAAAAGATAAAGATCAGTAGGTCTAAGCACAGAGTGATACATCTCTAAAAGCTAAAAGATAAAAGGTGATGAGAATACATTGCTGGTAGAAAGAAAAATAAGTGAGCATCTTACTGAAAAGTAAAAGGAAACTTTGTGTTTTTTATTTAGGAAAAAAAGTCTGTGAGACTAGAAATATATTTTAGTAGAAATTTGTTTAATTTTACAAAATGACTACATGCAACAGCAGTAAGGCATGCTAAGTTTAATGCCAACATAGTTATAGCCAGAAGTGACCTCGGAGGTCTCTTGTATTGTTGATCCATTTTACATGCAGTTCTGAGGAAACAGCATCCTTCATAAGCTCATGAATGCCATGGATCTAGCAGTGAAATTGTGCATCGATTAGTGGCAATGCTGTCAGTAGACCAGTAAGTAACTAAATAACCCTTTCTGATGAAGATGTGGGCATTATGCAAAAATTAGAGTGCTGTAATTTTAACCCTAGAGAAGGTATTTTAAAAATTGCACATAGTATACTAATTGTTTAACAGCTGTCAGAAACACAAATCTATACTGGGTGAATGGAATATAGAAAAACCCTTTTTACATTACATTCATGCTACCAAGAAAACAGATGATATAAGGGTGACTCTTCAGATGGATGTGTTTCATGTATTGTTTCCTATTATTTTTAATTAAATAAGTAGTGCTTCTGTCTCAGAGATTTTAGGAAATCGATCATGGCTTCCATTTTGTAAGAAGTTTATGAAGATGGAGGAATTCTACTCCCTGTAAAATGTGGCAGAGTGATGATGAATACCTGCTTTGGAAAATATAGGTATGTCTATTGTGATTGAACATTCTCTAAGTGACCGTGTTTTTTTCTACTCAGTATCATTGTTTTATTTTTTTTTTTTTGCCTAGAATGAATCTTGAAAAATAGGTTGATCAAGCCAGAAAGCTTTCAATGCGCTATAGAAATTAGTCCAAGAATAGTGTCAAATTTTAAGGCAATCACTCTTGAGTTCGTAGCTAAGCAAAAGAAACAGGTACTGACCAGGAGGTGAGTTATACTGCTGCTATATCTGCTACTTTTGTAGGACTAGACAAAACCAAAATTTAGTTACTACAACTTAGTACACATGACTCTCACCCTAAATGTATCTTTAAAACAACCTAAGGATTTTCCTCTTTTTCTTGAAATCACAGTGAGTGAAACACTACGGTTTGTATGGGATTTTTGCTTACACAACTCTCTGCATTTAAAGCCAATGCTGGTACCTACGCTATCAGAAATTCAGAAGGGAGAGTCATAACTGCATTTCATAAACCACATTTTTCATTTTTATTATTCTATATTTTAGTTTTTGAAATGACGGCCTGCAATATCACTACAGGAGGTCCAACAGCATATGTTGGCCTGTGTGATGCAGGCTGCTTTCTGCTTAGTCCTTACACTTTCTTAAATTGTTGTTTTGGACCTTGCTGTGATGAATGAACTAATAGTCAATTTCATTTTCTTTTGAGGCAGTACTAATTCTTCACTTCCCTGTCTCTATTACTTTCCTAAATATCAGACCAATTTGTCAGTTCAGACAAATGTGTATGGGAATGATTGTGCATATATTTTTCAGAGAAAGGTGAAAGATTATTGATCTCAGTGCACCGTTTTTGAATTCTGGTACTAACTTCTGGTGACAAAGTGCTGTACTGTTTTCTTTAGCTACATGTAATGGATGGATTTCTTCTGTATTTGAATGATCTTCACATTTTCATTTTAAAAATTTCACATCCAAGGAGAGCATAATCTGTTTACGAGGATAATTTCTTCCACACTTGACTGCATAAACTGAACATGAAATCAAATTTATTAGTTACTCAACACAAGAATATTTTCTGTCTCTGTGTTTTTAAAAACTTTAGAAAGAGGCATGTGATTGAAGGAATTGTAGACAGTCCCAAGCACATGTGTACCTTGCACATCTCTCAGTATTAAAGTGTCTTTACTCGGAATTGCTTGGACAACTGCTGTTTAAGGTTTTTTTTATATTTATTTTTTATCTTTGAGTCTAGCTTGCCAAAGCCAAGATTATTAGTGTTTAAGCTGCCTGAATACACAGTCTGCTTCTTTTTATCATTGTTTTTGTTGCATTTCTCTATTTAGCCAGTAGGTATTATTTAAGGTGAGAAATTAATGAATAAAAGAGCTGCATGACAGCCAGGCTTTTGGTCTGTGCTTTATATTGATTACCTTTGCTGATACAGAAAGGTCTCCATGAAACCTTTCATCTGTCTTTGCTGTTTAGCTAATCAGATGTAAGAGTTCAAACCTATAGTAAAAATCTTTGTATTAAAAGGTGCAGATGAATTCAGCAATATCAAATGCATTTTAGCAGCAGAAGACGACCACATAAAACTCATCATCCAATTTTCATTTCAAGAACTATCTGGGACCATTTCTGCTAAGCTCAGAAAAAAACCCTGATTTAGATTTGTCTGTCTTCTTAAAAGTGTCAATTGCCACTGGCTCACAGTTAGGAACAAGCAGTCAGTTTAATGATTGACCACACAATGGCATTTTCATTTTCTACATCCTAGATAGCTCTTGAACTCAAAGTTAGTAATATCAATATTAATAATCTTCTGTAGGAGATTCCAAAATTCTGCAGAACATTTACACACATGGTTGAGCTTGAAGGGCTGTGTTAGTCAATTAGGAATAATTACTGAGAAAAAAATACTGTGGAAAAATACATTTTATTGTATAGAAATTGCTCTGAAATACTCTGGTTTGGACTCCAGCTTCTGAACCTTTTTGCTTAGCTCTGTATGCTTCCTGTTCAGTCAGTTAAGGAGTGCAGAAGCTGGGGGTAATCAGAAGTTTCAGGCCTTGGATCCAGAAATAGGTTTTGTGCTTCACAAGGCTGGAGGAAGCTCCAGTTAAAGCTTTAAGTCCCAATTCCACACTAAGGAAACAGCAAATATTGGGAGTGGTTCTTGGGTTATCAGTATTTCTCCAATTTTCTGTTTCTCCCAGTCCAGTGTATGTTCAAAAATTGCTAGGCTCTATGACGTGTGATCCTCTCAAAGTCTGTGTTTTGGGTACAAAACATTATCATGTGCTGCAACATAGATACAAATTACTTGTAACAAAAATTATATTGGGTGAGGAATGTCCACCAAAACTCCTTGGCTTACATGAAGCATCCCAGCAAGTTCTGGCAGGTCCAAAAGACCATCTTCTAAGAACTCTTACAGGTCATACGTATACTTGGGAGATTCTGGAGGCTTCGAGAACCCAGACGAGCTGGCAGAATCAGTATTTGAAAGTCAGTGATATGATGAGGGATCTTTGAAAGAAATCACTGAATATGTTGGTTTACCTAGTCTCACATCCTAGTTATGTGATGAAAGTCTATATCCATTAGTGGGAATATTCTTTGGAAGAATCTAGTCTTATTTCATGATAGCAACAGAATCATATAAATCACTGTTTTTGCATGATAATCTTCATCAAATATATGAATAGGATATAATCTATATAATCTATATAATCTATAGTGAAAAGGAGATAAAGTAGATGAAATCTGGGATCTTTTTTAGCTTTGTAAATATTACAGTTGTGAACTATGGTATAGCAGTAATGGTCATTGAAATCATCCAGTGTTCATGAAGACACATAAAAATAAAATCTTATTTTGGCTTATGATGGCTCAAAAGCCATCCTGTTTCAGTGAAAGCCAGATAGAGGTAGAGGAAAAAACTTCAGGAAAGAACTAGAAATGGAATGTACTAGACTTTCTGTAATTAGCAGGGACTTTGCTTACAAATGTCTAAAAGCCAGAGACTGTTCTGGTATTTTATGGAGTAAAAGATCAAAAAGTAGAACTCCTGTTTTTGATAGAGAATACAATACCCATGATTCACGCCCAGTTGGCTCAAATGGCAAGTGTTGGAGAAAAAATGTTCTTGTTTCACATTCCTCCACTTCTATCTGTGGCTTAAGAACTGAAGGAAAAATCATCTTGTTTTAGTTTCTAGCTCTTAATAACAAATGTATTAGTAATAAAATTGTGAAGATCAGATTGCCATAGCTTTCTTATACTAAAAGCATGAAAAAAAATGAAGTAAAATCTCTGTAAAGTGTTTTTCTGTAGACTTCTAAAGCTTAAGGTATCTGAAAGATGTCCAAAAGACAAAATCTCGGGTTAATACAGATTATAATACAAATTTATTTTGCATATACTTCCATAAAACATATTTGGATTGTAGTTTTTCATTCTGCCTTGGACTAAACTAATCAGGACTATTTCAAAGAGAGCAATTCTGAGTAACAACTGTAAATAGCACTAAATTTTTTATCCATTTCACAGAATTGGTTTCACAATGCTGTCATTATCTGAAGAGACACAAAGCATCTAAATGAAGAATATGTTTTTCATTTGCATGTATGCAATAAGCACAATGTCTGAAAAAATCCGATTATTATATCACTTTGGGGAATGATGAAACTCACCATTTGAGAAAATGACCATATTATCTGTCCAGTTCATTATAAAATCATCTTCTTCCTTTGTCTTTTGTGGTGACACTTTAGTGTGGGAATGAATGATTGTAAATCAGGGGATTTATCTTTTGAATCTATTATGCATTTTTCAGTTGAATTTAAATTAAAGTATAAATACTTTCTGTGCTGCATGTAAAACACAAAGAAGTTGCACTTTGAAGTGATTTCTTTTTTTGTTTGTTTGTTTTCTTTAACCTCAGTGAGTTTATACTTCAGAGGCTGGGCACTATAAAGAGTTGTAACCATGCTGAGTTGAGCAGACTTAGGTCTCAGATATGTGATTCTGTTCACTTGAGCTGTGCTGGCTTAGTGGTAGAGGTCAGCCTGCAGCAGACGTGGAGGTGTAAACATTAGTTAAAGAAGTGTAAAGGAAAATGCCAGACCTGCATCTGCAGTGGCTAAATGGAGGGTATGCAGCTGGTTAGCTTCCCCCAGGGGACATATCTCAGCTCTGCTGAGTCCTGATAATTGGATTTGAATATAGAATCTGTAGGGGATCCTCTGCAGTATTCACATGACTTATTGCTGTTGGGGAATCTACAGTGTTGTGGTCATAGGAAATTGGAAGAAAACACTGCTATTACAAAGAATCTCAAACATCACTTATGTCAGCATTTTACAACAAAATGCATCAGTAATATTCTGCTGACTGCAAACAAAACTATACGAGACATAGGAATGGCAACTTGAGATGTCTGAGTGTGCTTTAAAATGTTCCAAAGTTGTATGATTTTTTCCCATATATTCAGGAAACTCTACTTCATAAAATGATCTCCCACATCATATATCTGTTTGCAAACAGACAGCAACCAAGCAATTGAAATGGAAAATCCACTCTAGGTTTTTTGAGGGATGCTAAAGGAGGCAGACACCTAAATGAGGAGAGTTTGCAACTTCTGCAAAATTTAGTGACTAGGAGAGTCCTATTGCCTGTAGGACTTTGAAAATTTGGTGAGTATTAATTCGCTGGGGAAGGCAAATATTTCTATATTTATTAGTTTTCATGACTGAAACATGGACACTGAGTAGCTTTCTGACAGAGGAACCCTTAGACCACTTGCTTGTTTTAATTCTGTGCTGCCTAATATAACATCTGATTTTGCATCTGGAATACTAATACAATGATGAAGGGTTAGTTTTGGTCTTTATTATGCTATGTTACAGTTTTATAGTGTATAAATCATTACTTAACTTGGTAGGCCCTTTTCAGGTCATATGCAAAGGAGAACAATTGAAAAATTAATATGGTTCCTAATCAATGAAAAATGAGACTGATTTATTGTGGGTAAAAACCAACTATTCCATCTTCACGTGTGAAGACTGCTTTCTAGTTGTACCACACCCTATATTTTCAAGAAGTGCCTTATTTATCTCCTTTGAAACTGCTGCTGTGGATCTTCAAAATTTTGCTGTAAATGTAGTTATTCATCAACTGACAGTCAAGCTTGGATTCAGAGGTTTACACTGAAAACACAAAACTTCTAAATTACGTATCTGGAAAATTCACTGCTTATTTTCCTTGTTAAACTTATACAGGAGGACCTAAAATGTATTCAGTTCGTTCCAGTTGAACATCCTATCTAGTATAGAGGGAATTATTGATACAAGAGATGAATAGTGTTTTAATACTAACATTTCATTTTTTTATTTATTATTTTGTGTTTGTGTTAATGTATTTAATGTTAGTGCATTTTGTATTTTGTTCAGATGTTATTGGGAATTTCATAATCACCACTGTCTCCATTTCAGTGCAAACCTGGAATAAAGCAACGACATTTCATCCAGAAGAAGACATGGGAACTAGAGTATTTTGAAGAAATATAAAGATACTGCAAAGAAATGAAACGGAAAGTGTAAAATAAAATTATAGTTAGAACAAATTCAAAAAGCTCTTGTGTGTGAACAGTATCTTTTATAACAGTCATAATTAATATACATACATGTGAGAATATCCACACCTTGATGACACTATTCTTCCTCTGTCATTGCTTAGGATAGCCACCCACCTGTGTTACAACAATAACAGGAATTTTAAATCCTTTTTTTAAATTTCCCTGAATTAGCAGGAAAGTAGTCTTTAATCCTCTTGTCCGAATGAAAAGTACTGACAGATTTTGAGGGCAAAATGGTATAGAGGTCTTAGCATTTCATAGTGATTCATCAGATAACCTTGACTAATAAAATACAGATAGTGGCTTTAGAATATCCCATTAACCTCTTGACAATAAGCTCACTCAAAAGCACTTTTCATTATTATTACTATGACCATGTCTAGATGTAAATGGCATTCAATACCACTATTCAAATTAATTACCTTAAGAGAGCATACTAGTAAAGCAGCAATGTAAATTAATAGAACCAAATGTAGAATGTTCATGTGAACATTTCATCAAAATTGTATTCTCTTTATTACTGTTGTGCTGACATTTGCTGGAGCATTGTAACATAGCTTGAGAGCCTATATTTTGGGATTTTTATTAGTATAATAGTTTTCTGTGCAGTAGGTGCTTTGCACGAGTCTCCAAACAAATGACTGCAATGGTAATTTAGTAACATTCAGACAATCATACAATCAAATAAGTGCAGTGACTACTTAAATATGCTAATATAATACCATTTATTTTAGGAAACTAAAGTATTGCTATTGCTTTACTCTGAGAAATAAATAAATATGCCAAGTATTTTTTTTTCAGTTATTTTGAACAGATCGAATCATGGTCTTTCTCACTGAACCAATAAAGGATTCCCGCAGAGCAGAAGTAGAGGTTCAGAGATGCCAGCCACATGCTTAGGAAAAGATATTTTAGTAGGTCTTGACAGCCATTATTTTCTATACTTCAGATTCTCTAAAGCTCTGTATTCCCACTGGAATTGCCATACAGAATTTTAAAGGATTGCAAAGGGTTTAAATGCCTGGACCTCATTCTTTTGGTGATATGTGAGGCTTAAGAACCTGGTAGTAATTTTAAAAAAATTAAAAATGCTAACACAAACTATGGGAATTTTAACAGCCTTTTATAGTGAGGGAATTCTCAGAAGTTCTACTTATCTGGCATTTTAGCTTTGTTTTTGAAAAACCAGAAATAGATATTTCATCAGAAGCATAGCATAAACTCTCCTACCAAATAGCAGTGATGCTCAAAAGAAGAGTAAACATCAACAATTATCCCTGCCTTTGCGATGTTTATTTTAGAGGGAATGAGCCACTGAACTACAGCTGTGACATAAAAAACCAGTCTGCTTCCTTGTCAGAGCATACTCAGCTGAAATCCTTACTCATTCTTAAAGTCGGTAATGTCATAAAGTCATAAGAATACAGTAGGGAGAGAATCTCAGAGAAAGCAGCAGGATGACTGGGGAAACCAAAATGCTGACTTCCAATGAAAGATTTGCAAAGCTTAGTATAGGTACATAAGGTATCAGAGAAAGAGTTTTATTTGTGAAGAATCTCAGAGATTAAAATCCTGAGGAAAAAAAAATAGAGACTGGGAGAAGAGACATAACCAGATATTGATTCTTTCTACTAGCCAGAGGTCTACTTAATTTCACAAATATGTCCCTGTTCTATGTTGTAGGTTTATGCACACTAGATTAATTTCTCGCTCATTTCCTTAAGGTTTTATCTTCTTAGGATTATTAGCAGCAATTTTCTAGTCTAAAGGAAATTAGCTCTACACTGATAGTGCTCTACAAATAAGAAATCAATAATTATTACTTTGCACATCAAAAGAATTAGATTGGCAACTGTTGAAACTTTTCATTTGCTGGGATAATACTGCAAAATGAATAAAGTTGTAGTCAAAGATGTGATTGCAACCTTAAATGTAGTAGATTAATTCTCAGTGGTTGAAACTGAGAGGCTGTAGTTTAGACTTACTGTCATTTACCTGTTACTCTCGGGATGAAGTCAAATGTAAAGAACAAGCATGTTAAATAGCTTCTAAAGTATCATGAGAAGCCATATATGCCAGTAGTTTGTTGCAAAAACTGGAGGACAACCTCTGGCATATCTTCAACAGACTCATAATTTCAGTCATGTTTGTAATGGGCTTCAGAGAGAAGAACTGAAGTTACATATTTATATCTACTGTGGAAGACAAGAATAAATATTTTAGCATCTATGTTAATACTGATCTTTTATTTTCATGGCTTGAAATGAACTGAAATGCCAGTGGTTAAAATAAAAAACAATCTCTTTAAGTGCATAATTTTTTCTCGGAAGTTGTTCCCCAAACATAATTATGAATGGGCAATCTTCAGCCTCAGTTATCTCTTTCGTGCTCTGAATTCATGTTTGATATTGATAAAGCATTTTAGAAATTAAAAAAAAAGACAAGACAACACAAAGCACAGTGAATAAATCTTATATATAATTAATATTATGTAGTCAACTTGAAGAATGTCTTTAGTCTTTCAGAGAAGGCACATGACTATGTGAATAACTTAATTTACTGGCATAAGGAGGCAGTGATGGAGGAGATACAGCACTTTAATGCAATGCTGAGATAAAAATTACCATTACACACACTGAATGCTATATTTAGTGTGTAAAACAGTTGGAGAACTTCACAAGATGGATGATTATTGATTGGATATTTTTGATTTTAATCAATTTTTCTGTAGATTTTTCTCATTTTTTTTGCATCCCCACTGTTCTATTTATTTCAGTTTTTTCAGATATATATATATGATGTTATTGGTACATCAACAAACAATTTATGCAGAAGTACATAGGCTGCATAGATTAATACCTTGGAGTATCTCCCCAATTCAGCTCTCCAGTAGAAATTTCCTGTGCCTCCTCCAACTTCCTCAGAGTTCTTAAAACAACAGAAACAAAACATAACCAAAAAAAACAAATAAAAAAATAGAAAAGGCAAACAGGAAAAAGACCCACTCCCTAGCAGATTCAATAACCCAAATAAAATACATTTGACACATATTTATTTCAACCCAGCAAGGACATTGCCTCATTAGGTAATGACATGCAAGAGGAAGTGTTAGACGAAAGAGCCTTTGTTTGCTGTCTCCAGCATACTTTATCAAAACAGGGAAGGCTACCACAGAAGTACAAGTTTTAAAAAATCTAACTGTATTTCAGGGGGAAACATCCTAATGCAAGTGAATGGAAATTGTCCTAGGAGATGAAGCCAAAGTTTTCAATTGGCCATTAAAACAAATTGAAACTCCTGCAAACCACAGAGTGGAGATGTAATAAAGTATGGCTGAGTGAGTGAGCTATTACATTTTACATCCCACACTGATGAAATGTTCTTGCAGTGTTATGCCAGAATGACTTCATAGTAAACTGTGATAATCTGTGGAGATAGCAGTTGCCTGGATAAATGTTCATAAAGGAGATTTGGTCAGTGTGGCCAATTTATTCATTGCATGAAGCAAGTATTTCTGGAGCTACTGAAGATATCACATAGTAGACTAGTAGGAAAAGGAAAAGTATTCCATCTCGTAAATCAGATTAGAGAACACAGACAAAACAATTAAGTTTTGGATAGTAGATTCTTACTTCATTACCGGGACACTTACTTAACTAAAGGTTTCCACATAGGTTGCCAAATCTTTCATTGAATTAAAGAATCATAGAAAGGCTGAGGTTGGAAATAACCTCTGAGGTCACCTGCTAAACCTCCCTAGTCAAGCAGGACCCCTGCTCAAGCACAGCCAATTGCCTGGTGCCACATCCAGGTAGATTTTTACTATCTTTAAGGATGGAGACTCTACAATCTCTCTGGGCAACCTGTGTCAGAGCTCAGTCCCTCTCACAGTAAAAAAGTGCTTCCTCATGTTCAGAAAGGACCCTCCCGTGTTTCATTTTCAACCCATAATTTCTAGTCTTGTCCCTGGGGATCACTGAAAAGAGCCTGGCTCCTCCTTCTTCAGTCCCTCCCACCAGGTATTTATGCACGTTAACAAGATTACCCTGAGCTTTCTCCTCTCCAGGCTGAAGTCTCAGCTCTTTCAGCCTTTCCTTCTGTGTCAGATGCTCCAGTCCCTTAATCGTCTTTGTGGCCTTTCTCTGGACTTTATCCAGCATGCCCATGCCTCTCTTGAACTGAGAAGCTCAGAACTGACAACAGTGATCCAGGTGTGGACAGGCCAGTGCTAAAAGAAGAAGGATCACCTCCCCCCAGCTGCTGGCAATACATTGCCTAAAGCATCCCAGAATAGTCTTTACCTTCTTTTCAACAAGGGTGTATTCCTTCTTATTTGCCTCACTATTGACAGCACTACTTGTCAGATACCTTTTCTATAGACAGTTCAAACTAGGTTCTGCCTCTCTGTTACTAAATTCGGCATCAATAGACTGTTTGTCACACGTAGGTTGCTTCTATTAAATCTTGGTTATAATGATGCACTAATTAGGAATTTTTACACTGGTCTTGTATGCAATTTTGTCCAAGATCCTGTCAGGAGGAGAATGGAAGGTGGTTTTCATGGTATCAGAAGCATCTTCCAGGGGTCAAAAAAACATTCCACTGAGTACTCCTACAAACAGAAGTTGATGATCTGCTGAAAAAAAATCATACAAAGATTTATACCTTTTATATATCTCCAACAGTCTCAAAGGACAGATTATGCTCATTATAGAAATAGATTTGTTTACAGTCAACAAGATTTTATTACCAGAATATTAAGCAATGTTCTGAGCAGTCTGCTTGATAATGCCACACTAACAATATTGAAATGAGAATTATCAGATTTTTTCAGACACAGCATGACTTTTATGAACGATGGTTGTCACGGTAGAAATAGGAGTAAAATTGAGTAAAATAACTCTAAAATCCTTTGTCATCCCCTCATGTTTGTGTATCAAAAATCAGGATGCAAAGTCTTTGGTGGTTCGGATTACTGGCAGCAGTGGACAGAGACTGCGAAGTGAACTAATGCAATATAAGGGAACAGAACCAACTGCTTAACAAAGAATTCTTTGACATAACTAAATATAAATCTAGTTTCCCTTAAAGTTATGTTGGTTTTGCTAAACTAATTCAATTCAATATTTTTAGGCTCTTCCACTCAAGGCAAAAAAATGTAATGAAGTTTTCTAGTGAAGGAAAACTTAATTATTTCTTTAATGTCAAAGCAATATTTTATGCCAACTCAAACTTGATACAGAAATCCTCCCTTGCAGTAAAGAAGAGACCAGTGGTTTCTTCTGGAGATGTAAATTATCAATTCTTGTAATACATTATATTTCTTCTAGATGCTATTTCTCATTTTCTTTTCAAAGAATCAAACCCAAGTATGCTCTCATTCTTTGCTCTAAGGTCTGTCTAGCAAGAAATCGATAAGAATAAGCTCACATTGATCCTATTTTATACAGAGTTTATTTATTTCAAGAGATAGAAAACTGCAGGATATGCTTCAAGAACTCTGGGCCATATAATTCTATTTTCAAATATTGGGATTTTTTTTTTTGATTCATTAGCTGAAAATAGCTGAAAAAATGCTTTTTTACTAGGTACTTAAACAAGATTTAAATATTTGATAATGACTTTATTTAAAGGGAAATATTATGGTTTTTATTTTCAATAAATTTTTGATTATGATTTCTTATTGTTGTGTACAGAATTACAAAAATTACTACACTTAATATTCAGAACTTCTGTAATTTTTTTCTTTCACTTCATATGAAATTTTGAACTTCTGTCTTTTTAGCCCTTAAACTCAAATAAAGTTATGCACACCTAATTTCCCATAGAAAGGCAGTACTGATATTCAGTGAATCTTGTGGAAACTAAAGACTGAACAGGTAGGGAATACAGATCTGAACCGAGATCACATGTAGTGCCAAGTCAGGCCTGACAGAAGAGAGAGGTTATAGGAGATGACAAAGATGAAGTCATATTGCTGAAGGGTTCTCTTTTGTGGTTGGCGGCTGTGACAGAATCTTGCCTAAAATATAGAAGAAACCCTTTTATTTCTTTTTAGAAAATACTTTTAATTAGGTTAAGATAAATAGCCATTTCTGAAGTTAGAATTTATCTTTGTTTATTCCCTGGAGTTATTCGAGGCCAGGTTGGATGGGGCTTTGAGCAACCCGGTTTAGTGGAAGGCGTCCCTGCCAATGGCAGGGGCTTGGAACTAGATGGTTTTTTAAGGTTCCTCCCAACCCAAACCATTCTATGATTCTGTGATTTGCTAACCTTATTTGGCGGGCAACACCTTTTGTGCCCAAGTACAAATCATTTCTGTGACAGTGGCTCAAGTATTTACTGTTCGCCTTTCAGGTCACTCAGCAGCCATGTGCATACAGAGCGTTTGAGCTCTGGCTTTTCTTTAATTCCAGCTAGTGCTTTGAGCATGGTCATCCCCAGAGAGCACCTGAACAGCAGGGTTTGATTTTTTGGCCATAGCAGGTCTCATTACCTCTTCTAAGGGTCCTGGAATCAACAATGAGATCCTTTGTCCACTGTCTTGTTGCTTAATGGCTTGTGTATAATTGAGAAACAACTCTACCAATTTAAATAGTTCTTAGTGTTACAATGATATAATTCACTGTTTCTAGTTATATAGTTGTCATGGTAACAAAGGAATTGTAAGCACTGATTATTTACTTCTATGTTTATTAGCCAGTCAAAATCATATTTTCCAATTCCAAATACCCAGAGCTAAACGTCTGAACTCATAAATGTCCTAACTCTCAAAAGTCTGACACATCTTAGCCCTCACTGTCCTCTGAAAAGATATTTTTATTCTGATTTCTCAAAGTTGGATGTGAAATCCACGAAATTATCTCAGATGCAGACAGAACCTTTGATTTCAATTGATACAAATGTCTTTGGGAGACAAAGAATGTATAGAACACAAAGAATTTATAGAAAAAGAACTGGTAGAGTTTTGCATGCTTAAAAATTTTGAATTCCTTGGCATTTTTGTAAGTAATTACAGCAATTCTAATTAATGATCTAACATGTAATTCAGTCCTTACATCATTTTCATGTGTCAGCTGGTAAATTTAAACAAGGATTATAGTTATTGTGGGGAAACTGTTTCTCCTCATATTATGCACAGTTCTTTAGCATAAAGATTTTCTGTGGGCAACTTGGAGGTTGGAGAAATAATGGCTGAATATTAAATTAAATACTTAAACATCACTCACTTTGCAATAAAAATGTGCTAAGGAGTATCCAAAGTTTCTGTGCTGTTTATTAATAAATAAATACATAAATAAATAAACCTAATTACTCTCAGAGGAACCTTCCACTCTTTATTTGATCTTTGAAGTGACAGACACAGAATCATTAGTGTAGATCTAAAAATTTATTGTTGATATTTCTGAGCGCAAAATGGAACGCTTTCATTAGCTAGTCTTAGTCAAAGGCGTACACACATTTTTTAAAGGCCATAAACAGTTTAAGAAATCCCTATTCACTGCGTCTGATTTTTTCTTCTGCTTAAATGCCATTTTCTGGTAACAAATCGATAATAATTTTGTTGAATAATTAACATTATAAAAGCAAACTGCAATTTAGGAGGAATTACTTTCACTGTTTGTACTGTACATCAAGTTTTAGACAGGTCCTAGAAAATGTCATCAAATATTACAGTCCAGTTATTTTCCAGACACAGTGGAGATTTTTAAATAGTTCTTTAAGGATCCATGGAAAGAAATATTATTTCCATTGCATAGAACAGCAATATCAATTTTTATTTCTCCAGAAAACATTTTCACAATGAGAAATGCTTTCTAATTTGTATTTGTAGAGAAAGTTATGTTTCCATAGAAAAAAGAGGACTTCGTAGCAAAATGTGGACACAGAATTCTACCATGAAATTAGTGCCTTCTGTGCATAACATCACATATAGGAAATTTACAGAGCACTTGCACAATAAGTATAAGTCCTTAAGTATAAGTCCTTAATCTCTGCTTGCAGAAGATAAAATTTTGGATTTTGCTTTTCATGCTGAGGTAGCGAAACATTGGAATAGGTGCCCAGAAAACTTGTGGAAACTGCACCCTTTGGCATCTTCAAAACTTGAGGCCCCGATGGTGCAGTTGAATCATCATGGCTCGCCTTGCAGCAAACTGGGGCCTTAGCACATGCACCTTGGGGGCTGGACCAGATAATTTCTGAAATTCCCATTCATTCTCAATTATTGTAGGATTTGATTGCGAATTTTAATTAGAAACCCAGCCTTGCTCTGGGTGTGATTCAATTTTTAAGAAAATGTGGTTCTGCCAAATTTTTTGTTAATTGTATTTCTTCTTTGATGCTGCTGCTAGGGTCTGTGCTTGCTGGTCAGCAGACTTCCGTGTGTGCCTTGAGCAAGTTTTGTCTCTATCCAGACACTTAACTGGCAGCAGCTCTGATTCAGTCTTGACAAAGTATTTGAGATAGTGTGTTATATCTTGAATCAACTTTCTAACACATATCATAGAGTCATAGAATCGTAGAATGGGTTGGGTTGGAGGGCACCTTTAAAAGTCATCTGACGTTAAAAATGTACTCATCAAGAGCTATCTAGTCCTAGCACGCACCTACTCAACAAAAACCTCACTCTTCAGAGATATTTTATACACAACTTTTTAGCACACAAAACTTGCTGTATTAAGCTTTATGCGAGCAAGAAAACTCTCAAAACTGTAATAGAGCATATGTGCCCTGTGAGGATCCGTGAAAATAATTGACTTTGCACTGTGGGTAAAGGCATGCAAGTGCTTAGCATCAGCACAGGATTATATTACCAGCTGAAAGATGTGAACAGGGACTCGATGGGTAGTTGTAAATGCCTAGCGAATGCAGCATGAGAGAAATGGAATCCTTCTGGGTTCAATATCTGTAAAATAGAAAGACAGCAAGCACCCACACTCATTAGGGCTTTTTAGCTGGGGAGTTTCCATGATATGAAAAGGATAGCAAAAATCTTTTAAAGGCAGTTGGAACAGTTCCAAGTCTTGATTACTCTGTGGTTTAGGAAAGTTTAAATCAACTTGAGAAAGCAGAGTGTATAGCAATCTTTCTTAAAACAAACAGAGGGTTTTTTTTCTCAGGCCAGAAGTGCCTCCAGGAATCACCTTTTCTAAACTAAACCAGAGTGTTTTGCTTAATGATTCTGACCTTTTACACATTCAGTGTCTAACACACATTGTACTTCAAGGAATTTTCCATGCTTGTGGTGATACAGTGGAGACCTGCCTCACACATTTTGTCTGCTGTATGCAACTAAGATTAACAGATGCACGCTATCACGAAAAGTTGGGTTTCAGCAGTGGGAAGAAAATAAGAGCATCACATGCAGATCCTTGCTATAGATTTTACTGCGTGTTTTGAGTATCAAAATGGTTCTAAAATTGTCACGTGCCAAATAGTTATTTGTCTGGGTTATCCTGAATAAGGTTTGCTGGAATTCTTACTGCAAGATAGAGAGAAACATCCTATTTAAAGATTTTTTTAAATTCTGGGTTATTTTCAGAATAATTTTAAAAATTCCCCTATTTAGAGTGAAGAGGCGATGTCTTGTCATCAGTGGAATCACCAGACTATTATTTAATGGATATGTTTGAAGGGAAAACGCTTTAGGAATCTATTGCTATAAAAACCAAATAACATATTTAGAGTGAAGAGGCTCATAGTGATTATGATTAAGATACCTGAGTTTAGCAGGTATCTTTCTCTAATCCAAAATGAACGTTAAAGAAAATGCTGAGAAATAATTTAAATAATTCTGCTGGTATTTTTGTATTGTTATAGTCTAATTCTCAGAATTCTTACGTAAACAATTCAGTCATGTGTTCAGAGGCCTAAAGGGAATTTCACAGTGAAAGATTTTTCAGCTTTTGAAATGTAACTACATGTTAAACACCCATAATTACTTCAGCTGAAGAAACTTTAACCCTGTCAGATCACTGAGTCACTTCTGGATCAGAAAAAGCTCTATTTCTTTCAGATACGTATCCAGTGTTCCCCATTTTCCCAAGATTCTCTTTGGCACAGATCTTCTAAGATGCTCTAACCGTACAACATGGAGCTCAATTTTGCTTTCCTAGAGTTCTGTCACCAGCATGTCAACAGTGGGTCTCTGGCCAGCTGCTTTTAGGTGGAACATATCATGACAGCTCTACCGGCTTTGCCTCGGATAATTTAACATCTTTCCTTCACCTAACTGCTAATCTTTGAAAGAATAATTTGGCTGAATATGACCAAAATTACTTTAACTTTTACGACTGGCTTGTTGACAGACCGTATGATAGCAAAAAGGTATTTCCCTTATGAAACCATACCGAAACCATACCAAAACCAGATTAAAAATCTATTTCCTTTAACAGGGATTTTTATCTTATTCTGCTGTTATTGGCATCAGCACTTTGTCATTTGAATCATCGTGATTCAATAACTTTGAATTACAGACCATCAACAGAGGGTATATCTCTCATAACAGAGAGCATCTTTGTACATTTATCTGTAGATGACTTCTGGTAGAAAGAATGATCCACTCAACTAGTAATTTTTCAGTCTGAAAAACCTTTGACATATAAATAGCTTTTAAAAAAATATTGATGTTGGAATGTATTCTTCTAAGTGGGTACACATTAAATGCAAACATCATCACAGTGACGGGAAGTGGTAAGAACTGGCTTTTTACATATACACATTGACTATTTCTGAATTTGGATGTTTGCTGTCTGCATGTCATTAGTTGGCTGTGTGAACAAGAAACATCTGTTTTATGATCCAATGAGATTATGCAAAATAGTTTGGATTAGAATAGCATTTAAATGGGATGAACTAGTCAGAATTTAAAAATGCTGGAGACAGCTTGTTAATGAAAGTGCACAGAGTAACTTTCTGTTGTCTGACAGCTTCTGAGACAAGATTTATCCAGGGTCATTAAAAAATGTCTTGGATATTCTTTAGTTTTGCCCACGTATAGGAGACAAGACAGAGGAAACAAGGACATAAGGTAGTACAGAGTGTCTGTACAGGTAGCACTGTCCAACAAAAGCATACTTTTCTTTTCCAAGCAATGCAAAGAAGCAAAAGCATTCTAGGTTAGAGGAACATCTGCTCTTAGGTTGAACTTTTCCAAATATGAGTGGATTTCATCACCCACTCACACAGAAAGTTAATTTCACCAATTTGTACTATACTACATTATTTTGGGACTAACCTCAGGGTTTTTTTTAAAGTTAGAGATCTTGTGTATAGACATAGAAACTCCCATGGAATTCAAGACAACGTTAGACTGCCTGAAGAGACTCACAGGGAAAGCCAGGAGCCGAGGGGACTTACACATTTTTATCTATATTTTTAGTTGCAGAGGCATATTTAAACTGGTATGAAATATGAGAGCAGCATGCTTATATACCTTAAGTGGCTTGTAATTATCAAACTGCTAAATTAAAACCCAAATTCAGTGGTCATGACTGAGGCAAAAGGAGATTTTCTTTTCCCCATGTGGAATAAAGATTTTGACATTGAAGAGGAGGACAATAAAATAGAAAAATGGTGCTACTATTGTGTCTGGTGCTACAGTTAGGTCCAGTCATTGTTTTATTTTGAAATCAATTTATATTACTTTTTACTTTGTGGTACTGCAGCAGATAAAGCATAAATCTATGATAAAGTCTGATTCTGGCAACAGCACTCTGAATTTGGATATCTAGTAGTCTTCATTTCAGTTTCAACTTAATTAATGTAAACTGAAAAAATCTATAAAGTTAATTTTGTTTTGGCATGTTGTTTACAGTATGTGGTGACAAAGTTGCTGGGGAAGATTGTGACCTTTCAATTATAGTATTTCTTTAAATAACACGATCAAAGGAGAGAAAGGTACTAAAAGATGTTTTCTCCTAGTCTTACATACTGTACATAGCAGGCTGAATGGGAAAAGGAGTTATAGAAGGATTTCTTAGCAGAACTGAAGGAAAACACAATGTATTTGTCTGGAGGAAAATCCAGAATATATATCCACTTTGTCTTCCTAGAGGACTAAACACCTCATTTTGCTTGTGGGTTGGCTGGTGAGAAAAAACCCTAACATTTTTTCACTGTCTACATATACGTCTTATTAGCTCACTTTAGTTAACAAGAAATATATTTTGGTTTCCAGGTTAAGAAAACTCACTGTAATCTGTAACTGACGTTAAAATGATGGTGTGCTCCTCACCACTATTTTTCTTCTAAATTTCTCGAAGAACTAATATAGAATAAATCTATGCCAGAATTATTGGAGCTTTTTTTATTCATTCCTGCTATATAAATACATTTTGATTGAAGAAATAGGGGAGTATTTTTTTCTTTAAGTTTTAAAATTGATTACACTACTTTTCAGATATACCAGATTTACGACTGTGAAGCCTGAGATTCTCATTTTATTCACTTTACATCAAAAGTTGTCTCCACATTATTTTTCCTGGAAGGGACCTGGAGGAACATGTTTGATGAAAGAAAATAGAATAGATCAATCTCTGTGTTCATACAATCCCCTGTGTTTGTGCTGATGCTTTAAATGTGTCAGTTACAGCTTTGTTTTTGAGACACCACTCCTATAGAAAATCAACTGGCATTCCCTTCACACAGTCAGATGAGTTTTGAATGGATGGATATTCGAAGTAACGTATTTCTAGCTAGGGAGAAAGAAAATATTTAGTATAAGTAATCCTGAATTGCTTTCAGTCTTTAGACATGGGAAGTGCTGCAAATAAATACCAACTAGATCATCCTAACAAAGGTTTCATTCAGGATACGCAATATCGTGTAAAATGTCCCAAAGATGGCTATTTAGGATTCAGCACCTCAGAATTTAAAATGTCTTATTGCTAAATCGAAAATATAATCTATTTGAATCTGAGAGAGTGGGGGTTTTTGGTTTTGGGTTTGGTTTGGTTCTCCGATTCAACAGAGTGAAGAAAAAGGCATTGCTGCACAGGGAAGTGATGGGTAAGGAGACTACTTCACTCAAACTGCTTAGCTCATCTCTTAAAATTCTAAGCAATCATGCTTCATCTGTGTGTGTCCGGCTGATATTCAAAATAGTCCAAGTAATACCTCTCATGTCCAATGATACCCAGCTGATACAGTGGATCAGGAAATGTAAATGATTCACCTATCTGGTCTGTATATCAAAAGGTGATCGTCTTTGCTTCCTGGAGAATTGTGGCATCTCAGACTGCAACACTTTAGGTGGACTTCTTTTCTTTGTCATATGCTGTTATAAATGTGCTTGAAGAAAGTGTGTGCAATGTTGAAATAGAATAGAAATAAAGACAGAATGTATGAAAAAATATCCTCACTTGTTACTGATATGTGACATCAAAAATGTGAGAAAGCATTGCTATCTACCAGCTTTCAGCTGTTGTAAAGCTAAACCAAAGTGTAGCTTTAGAAAACTGTCAATGAAAAAAGAATGACTGTATAATTAGTTCAGAATTTTCAAAACTAATTCCCTAAAATTTGAGCAGGGTATAAAATAGAGGTTTCAAAAAATCTTGAAAATTCATACTCAGCCATTGTTCAATCCTGAATACATCTTAGCTATTCATCTTTGCCTATATGGTTTCTGATAATGTGTATCTAGCTATTTCAGCATAAACAGAAATGCTGACTTTACCAGGCCTAACATTTTCACATTTTGTATTATTCTTGGGGGAAATGGGATTCTTCTTTCAGCTATATGTTGTGAGAGGTTTGAACATGAAAGTTTGCTCTGAAAAGGTCCGACAGCTCAGTTTCCACACAAAAGATAGGTATTTCTCCCTCTCTTAAAAAAAAAAAAAATCTCTTTAAAAAAAGAGTGGTAAGTGAAGTGAGAAGTGAAATGAAGACCATGAGCAGTATCAAAGAGCCCCGAAAGCAGCATATTTGAGTGCCAGCCACAGGATGGGGAGCACGGGCTTGGATTTCAGGGACATGAAAATTTCATGCATCATCAAGGCTAAAATAAATCCCAAAAGATATAACTTAGTTTCTGGGAAATCATATAAAATCACTCAACTAAATGAAACGTTGCATTTATTAGGATTTTGACTACATATTCTTTCTATTTTGAAAGGTTTCCCATTTATTCCATTTAAATCCCTTGACCCGCCCTTTCATTTTAATGTCAGTTGCTACCTAGAATATATGTGTTTCCCGGTTGTTTCTATATTTGTTTTCCCATATTTGTATTCCCCTTTGTTTGCCATATTTAAAGTTAATTTTGGGCAGGCATGAGGCAGAAGCCCTCATTCTGTGTGCCAGCATCACCTTCTGGATTCCTCCACTCACACTAATCCTCTGCTCTGCTTGGACTTCCCTCTTTCAAAACCAGAATGAACCAGTTGTGATCCTCAGTGGGCCGTCGTTGCATTTGAGTGTCCTCTCTAACAAAGCAATCATTCATGCCATTCTGAAGTTAGCTGTTCTTTCCTTCGTAGTGCTGGATATTTATTTATGTTTTCTTACCAGGTGTGACCTTTACTGGGTGCCAGACTAGAAGGTATTTTGTACGGATTTTCTACGCTGGTTTAAGCTCCTGAGCTGGGTTAATTGTGTTCCATATGTAGATAGGAAATGTGTTCAAGAAGCAGCTCTTTCTAATATATCAGTATTAATTATATCAACAATCTGTACAGAGAAAAAGGTTTATTAAAAGTTCTTTAACCCCAGAGTTAATTTTTACTAAAAATTCTGTCTTCCAAAAGCCTTTTAAAGAGAATTTTCTCTCCTCCACTGAATATATTGGACATTAAACTGTTTAATAAATGAAATGACTGCTAATACCAAACACTTGTATTCTTCAGGAGTTATGTAAGTTGAAGCAACATTCCTTTATGTATGGCTTAAGTGTTATGAATCATTAGCTTACAGTACAAATAATTTCATTTCCCTGTTATTTGCTTTGTATTGCTACCAGTTTGTGAACATTTCTGATGTTCAGCGATTTAAAAAATTGATCAGAGGTCATAAGAGCTGCTTTCTAAAAACAAGGAGGCAACCTAAACTAAGTTTCTGTGGCATGAGGTGTAGATGGAAAAATCCAACATGCATGCAAACAGGTATGATAGAGACTTGATGCATTGTACATTATTTATTTGCTATCTTTCAAAAAATTTAGCCAGTTCCAAGGTGAGAACACCACATATTCATCACAATAAAGCTCAGTTGGTGCTCACCCCATACAATTTTCTTAGTCTTGTTCTTTAAAAAATTTATATGTAAATACTGATCTGACTCTACTTAGCCAAGCAGATGCATTTCCTCACAGCTGGAGCTGGCAGAGCTTCAGGCAATTTTCTGCTCCTGCTGTGCAAATACTTATTCCATTTCACTGTCACTTGTTCTGCCTCTTCAGAATAGAAATAATTCAAGTAGTAAAAGATCCTATCAAACTATCATAGCAATTAGACTATGTGTGTAAAAGCACAGAGGGAACCCCAGAATTCACTTATATTCTAAAGGAAAAAAGAAAAAAGGAACATTGCTGATCTCCCAATCAATACCACAGAACTTCTACAATCTTAACATCTCCCTTATCTCTATTATCTTTTAATGAGTTCACTAGTCATTTCCATCACTCAATACTTATCTAATTTTGCTCTACAACAATTTTATCACAATGGATTTTTTAAAACATGAGAGATTCAGCATATTTAGCGATAGTAAGAAATTGATAACAATTATTTAGATGAAATGTATTTTTGTTCAGCAAGAAGGTGCAGTAAATCTTATAATTAAAAAAATCTTACCCAGTTCAGGAACATCAGATTTTTTTCCTTGAGGAAGTAATATCTTTTGAGAGATCACAGGCAAGCTGAAAGGAAAGGTGGAAAACAAAAATGAATGAACGCAAACTTTGCTACTGTTGAATTTTACAATGTTTCCCATCAGCTTTGCAGGAAACAGGATTGGTCATATGAGGATAACAGGATTTTAAAGAAATTAGTTAGCCTTTCTACTAAAATTTTAGGACTATTTCTTTTTTTCCACCATTTAATTTTGCAGTTATTTTGGGGCAAAAGAAAATCTTAACAAAATTCTGAAAGGAAAAATTTTGCTCTAAATTTCACTTCTCGCTAGTATTTATTTGAGCCCTGTTATCCATGCTGGCTTTTCAGTAATCAGTATAGATATGCTAAATAAAAGTTGAAGGAGTAGGAAACAGTTGTGATATTAATGCTTGAACAACAGAGAACTGTAGAAATCCTCTTTTTGTCAGGGAAATTATTTCATGTAAATAGAATAGGAACCAGACAATGATAGCATATCTTTAAAAAAAAAATGAAACTTTTCCAGTATTTCTTACTTTACTATACTTTTATTAAATCTGCATTTTTCTAAATCAATAGTCAAGTAAAAAACAATATTATTGTCTTCCTAAGGAAAACCTAGAAGAGGGAATGAATGAAATTTAAAAAACTTTAAGGGACTTTCCACGCTGTCTGAAACCAATTTTTTATAAAACCAGATGAAAAGGTAGCTATTTATCGCTGTCGTGTCTGGCTATTTAGATTTTTTTCTCTGTATTCTTCCATTATCCAAAGAAATAGCTCAAAAAGCTGCAGTGAAAGAGCCATGAGATGTAATAAAATGAAGAAGATAGCCCCGTGAGGGGGGCAGTTACAACTCAGTTCATAGTTTTCTTTTCATCAATACGTTAGGAGTTTGAGGTCAGCATTGAAGAATTTTTTGAGGAAGTGCAAAAGACAAAGTATGAAGGACTTTGATGGAGCCTTGGTGTGTTTATGGAGATAAAGATATCCATAGCAGAATATCTTGAACTTGCAGTGTCTGTCAAATTTTCAGCTTTTCTTTCTTTTCCATTGCCTTCTTGCTCAGAGAGAACTCAACAGCGTGCAGACATAAAGCAATGTTACGTGCTGTCTGCCCTGCCTGACCCATTGACTGAAATGATGGTTGTCTGAGTGACTAAAAGTTAGTGCAGTACTTATCGCTACTAAAACACAACCAAACATAAGTATTAGAAATTCGAAGGAAAATAATTTTACATTTGCATGGAGCATCGAGTGCAAGAGCCCTCAGGATTATGGTTAAAAGTGTGCTTAACTGATATTTCAGTCTGTATAATATTAATTCTATTTCAGTCTGAATACTATTCTTTCATTATATTTCATTATTATTTCATTCTGCACAGCAGAAACTCAACTGAAATTGTGCTAAAGCATAGGGGTTGCTTGTTTCAGAGCTGATGACAGATGCTGCTAAAGAATATTCTACTATGACCAAAATGTGAAGACAGTTGCTTTAAGAAACGAAAAATTAAGATGGGTGTATTAAATAATGAGAAAACTATAGCAACAGCAATAATTAAACATTTCAACTCCTCCCAGAAATCTCACATGGAACAAGTTGGAAACAACGTCAGAAAAGTCTTTCCAGAAATGAGTAAATTCAGCTCTTAGCCACAGTCATTTTATGTGATTTCAGAGGCCCTAGAGGATTTAGGATATTTGCAGAACGTGTTGTATGCAGACTGCAGATCTGTTTGTTCTCCTGTCGCGTTTCCCAACACCCTGCAATTTTGTCTTTGACGTGCAATGGTTGAGTACAACAGTGATTTCTGAAAAAAGCCCTCTCTTGTTTCCTAAGGGAAGATTTTCTCAACAAAGGAAACAGACATACATCTTAACTCTTTCAGAGGGAGTTGATTTTTTTAAAATTTTCTAGATTCAAAATAGCTAACAGGAAATAAGGAGACTGAAAAGAGAAAAAATGCAGTTAAAAAAAAAGCATTTTCAGGAATGAGTAGAAGCAACGTGGGTGTATTGGGTCTGTCTGGGATGGAGTTAGTTTTCCCCTTTGCAGCTCTTGCAACGCTGTGCTTTGTAACTGTAGTTGGAAGGAAGTTGATAACAAACCAGTGTTTTGGCTGCTGCTGAGCACTCCTGGCACACTCCTCCAAAAAGGCCAGTAGGCTTCAGGTCAGCAAGAGCCTGGGAGGGGTCATAGCCAAGACCGCTGGCCCAAACTGATGAAAGGGATACTCCATACCATGTGACACCATGCTCAGCAACAAAAGCTAAGAGAAACAAGGAGAAGGGGTAAAGTACAGCAAGGGTAAAACTTATTTTGGTTTCAGATTTAACAATAACTTTAATTTCTGGTCAATTCTAACTTTTTTTTTTCCCCTCACAATCTCAAGGACCCAGAAACCTGCTGTTCACACCTAGTCCACGATTTACTGTTTTAATTTTATTTTAGCTTTCTGCTCTGAACTGTAATCAAGCACAGATTCCGTGAAAAACAGAGAATACCAAAGTAGAATACTTGATATTAAAAATCCCTTTTTTCCCTGCATATTGACAATATATGATTCTAGAAGCTCTCTAGCTGCCGAGAGCGATCTGCATTTTACCATCCAAAATTCGTAAACAGGAACTTTCCAAGCCATGCGAATTTTTGCATTTATTTGTGACTATGCACCTTTCCTATCTGAAATTACCTTCTCAAGGTAACGGGCTCTGCTGTTAAAAGACTCTGCTTGGCTGTATGCTTCTACTGCTCATATTATGCTTATTCTCTTTCTCATATTTTTGATAACATCAGCCTGGTTCATGACCCAGCTGATCAGCTGTTAGGCAGGGAGTCAAGTACCTCCCAGCAAAATTTCCAGAACTGTGGCACGAAGAGAGCCAAAAATTAACTCTGGCTGATAGATCTTGTTAAAAGCCCTTTCTTAAGCTCATTTAGACACCAGCCAGGCTTTAGTCAAACTAAAGCAATTAAGAATTCATGGATGAATACTTCAAATGAATTTCATTTATTCCTCATGCTTTACAATATTTTAATGAGTTAGAGATTAGCTCATAGTCCTTGAAAATCAGTAACTATGTTAAACTAGGCTGGAATATATATGATTCACTTCTAGCTGATAAAAACATTTCAATTGGGAATATGCTAATCATGTTGCTGGTATTATGGTAAGAATTGTAATAGGAAAAGAAAATTAGTTTCTGTGGAATCATAGAAAAGCTGTTGTTTACATCCTTTGGAATTCATTTAACTCTATGCTTTACAAGTAAATTTCAACAAAACAATATACTCAGTACACCATGCATAGGAGTTATGCTAACTCAGGAAAGAAAGAAAAAACTGAATAGCTGGAGTAGCCGAAAGAAAAAAAACCCAGCCCAAAACTAAAAGAAAAAAACACCAACAGCTAAACATCTTTAAGGCATTACATTTTCTACTTAAATGTGCTTCTGAACATTTACAATTACTAACTACTGAAACACTAGAAAACTGAGGGTGAATATAGTACAAAATAAACCCTGACAGATATTAATTTTTTTTATGGCTAAGAAATTATAGCTTTCCTATACAAAATAAACTAATCTTTTTCTCTTGAACTGACAGCTAGTTGAATTACAAAAGTTATGAATAATTCTCTTTTGATCATTATAAATATGTAAATAATTTTGAATGTATTTTCATTAAAAACCAGTCCATAATTGTTTAGTTGTTAATACAATGAATTCGATTTTTTTTAAGTGCTTATTATTGACTGAACTGTTCTCACTGACTTAATGAAAAATTTGAAAATTATCCATTAAAACTTCCTAGATAAAACTATCCGAAATATAGTCCCATAGTAGCCATGGTGAAGAAAATTAGCTCTATCCCAGCCAAAACCAGCACACTAGAGACCTTCTTTCAAACAGTGTGCTAGCAAATTCTCAGAGAAGGAGAGAAGTATATCTCAGAATCACAGCATCAGAGAATCCTCTACATCAGGAGGGACCTTTTGATAATATTTAGTCCAACCCTCCTGCTCAATCAGAGCCAACTAGAGCAGAACACCCAGCATCACATCCAGTCAGGCAACATGGTCCCATGTTTGACCAGTCTTATAACAAAACAGTGTTTTGTTGTGTTCAAAGGGATTTTCTAGTGTTTTAATTTGTTCCAGTTGCCTTTTGTCCTATTACAGGACACCATTCAGAAGACCATGACTCCTTCTTCTTCATTCCTTCCCATCAAATATTTATATCCATTGATCATATCCCCCAGAGCTTTCTATTCTTCAGGCTGAACAGTCCCTAGATTTGCAACCTCCATTAATAAAAACAAATACATAACACAAAAGAAGCAGAGAATTTAATTTTTTTTAATATTTAAAGCTCTTAATAGATTGAGCCTTGGACACAATGATAAAAATATTATGGAGTTTGGGTTCCTGCTGAGAAAGCTGCAGGTTAGGACTAAGAAAAAGATTTTAGATTTTAGAAGAACAAACTTCAGCTCTGTGAGGGATTCCAAGGAAACTTCCATGGAGAATAAAAGAGCCAGTGCGTGCTGGGAGTTTTTCAAGAATACACTGCTGGAAGCACAAAAACAATTCATCCCTTTTAGAGGTAAGGGAAATAGCCAGAGCAAGTGACCCCTTCGGAGCTTCTGAGCCTGCTCAAAACCAAGAGAGGTGCATCAGAGATGGAAATGTGGACAAATACCCATTGAGAACTCCAAGGGCATTGACAGGGCATGCAGAAATGGGCTTAGAAAAGTAAAAGCTGAACTCAAGGTTGAGGCATTGACCACCTCCCTAGGAAGCCTGTTCCAGCCATTGACCACCCTCTTGGTAAAGAAATGCTTCCTGGTCTCCAGTCTAAACTTCCTCTGGTGCAGCTTTGAACCATTCCCACTTGTACTGTCACTAGACTCCAGGGAGAAGAAATCAGCACCTCCACATCACCCCCTCAGGAAGCTGCAGAAAGCAATGATGTCCCCCTCAGCCTTCTCTCCAAATTAGGCAAACTCCGAGTTCTCAGCCGTTCCTTCTAGCCCTTCACCAGCTTTGTTGCCTTTGCTGCTCTGGATGCATTCAAGGATGTAATGACCTACGAAGTCGGGCTCCTCTGAGCACATGAAAATCAAAACAGCTATGGCGTTTCCTTGAGCAGAGCTCTAACTCTCAATCTGAACGAGACACTAGTCAGCTAACCAAAATCATAGCCCTAACTATGCCAGAAATGTTTTTTGGACTGCACTGGATTTTAACTTTTTTTCATCATCTTATTAAAAAAAAGTCTTGATTTCTCCTTTTGGACAGTGTAATTAAAATTACCCTTAGCCTGCATTGTGAATTTTTTGGCTTTCTGCTTGGCTTATTTATTTATTCATTTAGTTACTTAAAATGTTTATTTTCCTTTGTTAGAGACCATGGTTTCCAGGTACAAACATGCATTTAAAAAACAATAGATGACTGAAGCATAAGATATCTTGAGTATTACATATAGATTGCTCTAATGGTATCTGAAAGATGGGGATTTGTGTTTTGAGGCATGAAAAGTGAGGACTTTTATATAATTGAAGGAAACAACTTCTAAAATTTTCTATTAAACACTTAGACCTGGCCATTTATTTCAGTAATTGTTATAGTTCAAAGTTGAAAACTATTTACAAGAATCCAGATTATAAAATTATGATTCTTTAAAGACCTGTAAAGCTCTTTGAAATATCAAATACCTTTACGTAAGTATTTTTAAATAAATTGAAATACTTCATATTATTAAGTTGTAATGTCTATAATTTAGAACAAGTTCCTCTCATTTTTTTCTGAATGTATGACCTTTTTCAATTTCAAGAGATCACATCCTCTAAACTGTATATACCCCATTTAATTACATAAATCTGGGTTTTAAACATGTTGTACCTCAGTCATGGCAGTTAGGCGTAGGCAGGTCAAAATGTACTTTTCTGGAAGATCTCGCTAAAAA
Organism: Cnemophilus loriae; assembly: GCA_013397755.1. Taxonomy (NCBI): domain Eukaryota; kingdom Metazoa; phylum Chordata; class Aves; order Passeriformes; family Corvidae; genus Cnemophilus; species Cnemophilus loriae. The sequence continues at coordinate 751,540 of VZTF01017492.1, read as the reverse complement.
TCAATATTCAAGTAATGACTGCAAGAAAAAATATTTAAAAGGGATTGATTTCACTTTTTCTTTTTCATTGTCTTATTGGAGTTTGCAAGTTATTTTTACTTAGCTAGAAAAGACAATATCCAAACGCATAAAATATGTATGGAGCCATCCTTAGATGAGAAAGGTAAGGAGGCTTGAAACTCGTTGAGAAAGTCTGTCTTCTGAATATCTCTGCATCATGTAGCAGGATGGTAGTGCGCTCACTCGAGGTGCTGATGTGAGTCATCACTGATGGAAGGAATATAAATGCAGCTTCTTGCCCTTGCATACTTTTATTTTATCATTTTTCTTTATCATTATTCCTTAAGGGTGACAGACACTGGCCCCACTAGTGTTAGAGGGAAAGAATAAACCGCATTAGGTTGTGCCTTCATTAGCAACTTGGCTCAGAGCAGCAGCTTGGTTTTGAAGCCCTGACAGTCTGTATTTACTGGGAACAGGGCTGAGCCCTCAGGGTGGTTTTAATGCAGAAGAAGTAGATTCTCTCCATGGGGAACTAAACTGGGAGTTGTGCTCCAAAAGACTCTGAGCCAGTGTGACTCATGCTCCCCCAGGACCCTCTGAAGTGAGCAGCAGACAGCTCCTGATTGATTTAGAGAGCTCACAACAACCTGGAATGTTTCTAAAGCAATATGGAGGGACAGAGGCCATGAAAATCTTTCTAATGGCCCTCTGCTGCCGGACTTCAGCTCATTCTTCTGACTCTTGCTCCTCTCTCATTCATCTCTCACCCTTTTTCAGGATCTTATTTCTGCTGTTGTCTGAACTCATTATTTTGCTGTCTCTCCCCTGATCTCACTGACCATCTGAATGTTCAGATGAACTTTTAATAACATTTAAAATGATTAATTTTTTTTTCCCGTATGTTTCTGCCATGTTGACACTATTCACTTCGTTCAGAAAATTCTAGGAAAAGTTGCATTTGGCAGTATCAGGGGTTTTTAACCTCTGTGTGTGAAAGATGACTGTTTCCAGGTACATAGCACAGAACTCAGTACAATGATGGCACAGCATCCTTAAAATCATGCTTTGAAGGTACGCGCTTGTTCCTTGAGCACTTGAGAGGTCTTTGGCTGGAGGCATAACTCTCATTCATACTCCTGAAATGACTTGCCAGGGCTGGAAAACTTGAGAAACCGGAGGAGTATGCAGCCCTGTCTCTGCAGAGGTCTGTCTCTGCAAAGCTGTATCTTACAACCATTCCTGGAAAGTTTGGACCAGCAGCAGTTTTTCTGTGTCCTCTGTTATACATAAGCATGATCAACCATTTAGAGATAAACACAGACAGGACTACAGTTCTTGTACAGGCATCACATATACACAAATATTTATATGCTCATATAGGAATGAACAGTTCAAATGGCCCAATTCTTCTCTGTCTTGCAGGCTGATGGAATTCAGAGCTCACCAGGAGATTTTATTTGAGCCTCTCTGGTAGCTGTCTGAAATGGATAGTCTCTTCATTGTCCAGCCCCTAAAGCCCTAAGCCTAAAACTGCAGCTAGTCCAGCTGGAAGTTTGTTAGTGTCACACACGCATACACACGCACACACAGACAGACACACACACACAAAAAAAGTGTCTCCAGTAGCTGGTCCACAAATCTTGTCCTATTCTCCCAGCTAGCCTGTCTTGAAGCATCACAAATATCAGACATGGAGAGATGAGAACAATCACACTGACAAATACAGCTGATCAGGTGCAGGACTTGATCAGACAATTGTTCTGCTCAGTGTCTGTTCAGACAGTCCTGTAAAAAAAATCCAGCTGGAAAAGAAAGAGAGGAGTTGTCTGTGGAGCTGGTAGTGGAACACTGAGCACCTTGTAGGTCGACAGGAATTTGAGTGTCTGGAAAGCAGACTGACAGAGGCACAGGATGCTCTATGGAGGTGGTGGGAACTGTTAAAATGCTTTTTGGAGGCCTTCTGCCTCTTTAGTGCTGCAAAACTGTGCTCCCAGGCAGCAGCTGGTGAGCCAGATGTGGGAGGAAAAAGTAACTCAGATGATGAGAGGGTTGATTTCCATAACTCCAGGGTCTAATCAGCCAGCTCTCTTCTGCCTGCTTCTTCCATAACCTTTATCAAATTTTCCCCCTCTTGAGCTGCAGCTGCTACTCACAAAGTCCCCGTGAAACTTCCTTCCCTTTCTCCTACTCCTTGGGAGCTTTTCTGTGAGGAAAAAGCAAATATGTTCTGCTTGCTTTCTTCTCCCCTTCCTCATGAGCTGAATGTAGAATCACATTCCCTGCCTTCTCCGAGGCTAACTACCCTCACCAAGGTGCAAGACCAGTATGCACACTACTGGAGAAGGGCTGTTTCCCAAAGGATGTGCAGGTAGCAACCAAAACCATCAGCTAGTATACAGGAAAGGTCAAAGAGAGCTTTGAAGGTCTGAGGAGACATGATGAAAATAGACATACCTGCCTTGAAAGGACTTTGGTGTAAAAGTGAGGGGGAAAGCAGACAAAACTTAAAGAGAGGAGGAGAGTATGGCATCACTCCTTCATTTCCACTCTTTTTTCTTTTATCCTTGGAAAGCTATGCTTTTTCATTTTTTCATTGCAATTACTACTTCACACTCAAAAAGGCATCGACACTTAAACAAATTCCTTCTGACATACTCAGTTCATTCCCAGATATATATTCATAATCTTTAATAAACAGGGAGCAGATTATTATTCTTCCTTCAAGAAGCGCACTTTCATGTGACCCATGTCCTCAAAGAGGTTTTGGAGGGCTACCTGCTAGAAATGGTTCGATATGGATCGAGGGGCTCTCCACAGTGCTTGAGGTGTTTTGCACAGGAGCAATGGATTAGCGTGAAATCAGCTTTGAGGCATGCTGTCTGACAACATCCTTTCCATCATTTTGGGGGCAAAGGGCACAGCTGGAATAAGTGTGGCCATGTGTCGATTGTCTTCTGACTTACCAGTGTCGGACTAGGCATGAAGGAATATGCATTTCTCAGGTTATCCACAAACATCTCCACATTGAATCAGCCTATTTCTTCTTAAGAGAGAATATGGGTGCTCCCTATTAATCTTAATAGAATACAAAGCTGGTGCTTCTGGATCTCTTAGTTTTAGAGAAATGGGCTGCTCCAAACAAGGTGGTTCTATTTCCTTTGTGATGATTTTTCTTCAGTCACTAAGAAATGGGCAGAAACCTCTCCAGCATTATGCAGAAGTTTGAAGAAGTCCCTTTTCAACCTAAAAAAGAGTTTCTGGGAATCTATTCTAAAAGCGAAGAAAGGAAAATTGTATTCTATATTGATATTAAGTGATTCTACATGCAACTGCATCTGCAGTAAAATCATGGATAACTCTCAAAGTAGTAATAAAGAAAAAACTGAGAGGGGGATAAAAGCTGGTTATGTCTTAATGTCGTCAATTAAGTGATCAGAACTCTATGTATTAGCAATTTATGTCACATTAATAAAAGTATAATCCTGATTGACATAAAGTAATTAAAAATATTTCATTAATGAGAACTGAGGACTTATTCAGTCTATGCAACATGTAGCAGTTTTTCAATGAAGTTTTGTTTTTAAAAGTTTGATTCCTTCTGTCATTCTTCTTCTGTTTTTCCTCATATCTGAAAAAAACTTGTATTTTTTGACTTTATACTGAAGGAAAATAAAAGTCATGGTTGCCTTTTATCTAAACTGTGTTAACTAGTGTTTCTGTGTTTTAACAGTGGAGTGAACTGGACGCATTCAATTCTAGTGTCTGAGGAGCCAAGATTCCATTCAGTTTTAAAATGCAGAAATGGTTTTGTGATGCAAAAGACGTACATTTCCTTCTCCTATTGAGCCATCTTGTGGTTAATAATTGTAATGTACTTTTGAATACACATCTAACATGATGGGAAAGTGTCTGCTCCGTGTTATTCCAAAGTTGCATTAATAAGAGTTACTTTCTTATATTCTTGGATGCTAAAACAAAAGGTTTCTTGGAGCGAAAAAGAGATGCATTACAGTATGTAACATGTAAATATAAAATAATGTGTAAAGTATGGAGAAGGAATCATTATTCTTTGATCTAAAAATAGGTTACTATCAGAAATTCAGTATCAATAAAGAAGCTAGTGTAGGACACTGCAAATAAGCCTGCACATACTTTCCACAAAGAAAACAGTATTTTTCAGGCGTGAGACCTGAAGCTGGAGTGTCTTGAAGGTATATGGCCTCTCATAAACAGAGTTTGGGAAACAGATTTCAATATAAATATTAATATATCTTTAATGTACTTTAGTTATTAAGACCACAGTGATGTTAAGTTCTACTATTTTCTCAGTAGAATTTTCTGCTATTTAGAGTGAGAAAATGATCAATTGTGTGATGTGGAGTCAATAAGACATAAATAATAGAATAGTTTGGGCTGGAAAGTGTCTTAAAACTCATCTAGTCTACTACCCTTGCCATGGACAAGGACCCCTCCCACCAGTCCAGGTAAACAATGAAAGAGATTTCTTTCTTGCACTAGATGTATGCTGTATTATACAGATTACACCAAAGACAAAGTGAGAAGTGAATGCAGCTGTATTACATTACTGGTAGGGATTCAGTGAAAGAACATTATGGGGAACAGTAAAATCGTGCAAAAATTTCCATTAAAAAAGAGGCAGGTCAAGCTGTGGAACATCTTAGAGCAAAAGTGAGTAATTCAGTTATTAGTCAGAATTGAATGAGTCTCATTTCTTGTACTAGTAACCGTTTAGTGGTTAAGCTCCACACAACTCCATGCATTGTGAAGCAGTCCTTTTACAGATTTTGTAAGTCTTTGACAATATTTGAAACCCATGTGATATCTGGCATAAAATGGATCAGTGGCTATCCTCTGAGGGGAAGAACAAAGCAGTGAATAAATTCTCTAGGAGCTGTCTGGAACAGCAGAAATGAAAAAGAAAAGTTTAAAGCATTTCACCCTTTATTCTCAACCAAGAGAACTCGAATGAAAGACAGGTTCTTGCTTAATTTTGTCGAGGGGTGCTGACTAAGCATCTACTGAAGACATTCAACATCCAAGATAAAAATTTAATATGTAGGATTTATACTATAAAGAAGGAAAAAAACCAACCGTCCGAAAAGAAAGATGCAAACATTGGAAGACTCGTGCCTTAAAGAACAACAAATCTGGCTGGTTAAGTGGGAGCCTGCTAAGGAAATCATATTCTGGGAGAAGTGACTTGAAGGAATATTACTGGTACACCAAGAGTTCATCTTGATGAATTAGTAAGAATTTACTGAGAAAAGGAAGTCACTGAATTCAAACTTAAGTTTGTGAAAGTTGAAAGTGTTCTGATTGTAAAATGTGGTAGGAAGCCTGTAACATGACTAGTAAAGAGGCCTGATAAAATACTCAGAATTAAAAGCAAGCAAATCAAGACAAACCAAATCACTATGACCTGTGTGTGTGTGTGTGTGTTCATGGACGTGTTCATGGGTGTGCGAGGCTTCCCAAGCACTAACAAAATGTTTGTTACATTGACCAACACGATAGCTAAGATTTTACGGTGGTGACAAGACTGAGTCAATCTGGAAAGAAAAAGGGAGATTTATTAATGGATGCTAATGCCTGTGGCAGATCATTACTGGTATTGCTAACATTGTAAGGCTCTGGGGGTGTTTAGTCTGAAGAAGAGGAAGCTCAGGGAAGACCTCATTGCTCTCTACAACTGCCTGAAAGGGGGGTGTAGCCAGGTGGAGATGGCCTATTCTACCGTGTCTCGAGCGAAAGCATAAGAAGAAATGACCTGAAGCTGAACCAGAAGAAGTTCATATTAGATATTCGAAAAAAAATGTCGCTGTAAAAGCGGCCAGGAACCGGTGTAAGTTGCACCTCCATGGAGGTGTGGAATCACCATCTCTGGAGCAGCTCAAGAGGCACCTGGCTGTGGCACTAGGGGGTGTGGTTTAGGGGTGATTGTATTGGTGCTGGGTTGATGGTTGGAAAAGATGACCTTTAAGGTCTCTTCCAAAGCTGAAGATTCTGTGTTTCTGTGATTTGCTATCACATATGAGTCTGTGCATTTCTGCATGTGCATTGCTTTGGAGGGCTTCACCAGCAAATGAGCGAGAATGCATTCCTGCAAGCAAGCCACTTAACCCATCACTGCTTCAGGGGATCCAACGGCTTCATCTTTTACAGTTAATTGTGTTTCTTTAGTGTGTTTTCTAGGTATAGAAAGCAAGCTCAGTAACTAATTTCATAAAAAAGAAAAATGGGAAATGAGAATGACTTACAGCTTTCTTTCGCGATTACAAAAGGATTTAGAAAACAGATTCTAAGAATGTGTTCAAATGTCACGTTGAATGACTGGTTTTGATAGGTGTGTATTTGCATACACCTGGAATACTCTATGTGCTAACGGAGAATTAGTTGCCTTCTCCTGCGTTAGGAAGATACCCAAATACTCTGCTGTTATTTCACAGTTATCTGTCCTTCACAGGTTAAAATATTATGCCCAGAGAGAGGGTAAATGGCGGGAAGACTCAGAAATAGGGTAAAAAGTAAAAAATCTCTTTTAACAAATGCACAATTCTCCAGATCATGGTTGACAAAAAGCATAAGAGGACGCTTATGACTCCAGTGAAATGGCCAGGGAGCACTTAAAAAGACACTGACAGTGCAGGACATATTTCCTTAAAATTGCCTAATAAAACATATGAAGAAAATCCTCACTTCATGAAAATTTATAGAAAACGTTGGTAATATTTTACTGCAGATGTAAAACTGATTCAGTACAAATTAAATTGACTAGGAAAAAAAAAAGAACAGTGAAATCTACGGAGGTTTAAGATCAATATATTAATAAAAACCCCCAGGGTTAGACAGAGAATGATCGCTTTCTTTATGAATGTTTCTGTAGCCGGGCAGAAAGTGTTTTTGTTTCATTATTGCCGGTTATAAGGTTCAATAATCAATTCGGTAATGGATGGAGCAATTTCGGTACTTCGGGCAGGGGGCCGCTCCGGCGGGTGCGGGTGCGGGAGCGGCCCGCAGGGGGCGCGCAGAGTCCGAAAAAGCTGCGGCAGTGAATCGCAGCTCGACAGAAAAACAGAAACCGTGCAACAACCCCTTCTGCCTCGTACAACCCCACTTTACCCCAAGATCCAAGAACCTTTAGGTAGTCTTCCATACCATTTTTCCCCCCCCATTTTTAATTCTGACATTTCGGGTGTTCCGTTCTAGACAGACAAGTCCAAAACTCTGCAAGAAAACTTTAACAGCACCGTATTCCAAGTAAGCTCAAGAAATTTGCAGTTTAATTTGCAGACTCATGAAAACAAAACAAAACAAAAAACCATCCTGAGCTGCAAAACTAGCTTGGGATGGATACTCAGAAAATTCTTCGGAATTTTTTACCCTATAAATACGTGGTGCATTATCTATCTTTTGGTTCACTGGTAAAACACACACATTTCACAACCAAAATGACAATGGACTAAACTGTGAAGTGCACTCAGTGGGATAACTCAAGAAAAACAATTTTAATTCTAGAGCATCTCATGCTGTCTCAGCATAACAGATACCATGTATTTTTTAATCTTCCTCAAGATTCACCAAATCTGATGAATGAAAACAACCGACATGAAAATATTACTGTTTATATTAGTACTCCAGATTTGTCATTAAACAGTATTTAATAAAACATATTAATGCCCACCAGTCATGCTGTGTAACCAGAAATTTCCCTCTAAATAGAGTCCAAAATGACTGACCATTGCTATGTTACAGTATAACATCCTCATTGGAAACCTCTCTGCAGAAGTACAAAGTTGAGCACCACAGGTTTATTCTGTTTCAGAGAATACACATGGGATTTTATATTTGCACTTTACAAACCTGAATTTTACAGAACTGGGCTAGGGTTCTCACGAGAATACACTCTCTTACAAGATTTGTAGCACAGCTGACTTTTCTAGTAAAAACTCAATTAATATTTAAAAACAAACAAACAAACAAACCCAAAACACTAAATTCAAGCATTTCCCGTGGGACTTGACTAAAGCAAGAATTAAAGTCTCAGTAAAATGAAAAGCTGCTAAAAGCTACCGCCATTTAGTGGGCCAAAAAGGTTTTGGTATAGGTCTAAGAGAGGGGTAACTTTGGAAATAGAACCCGAGACATGCACAATCCCTTCCTCCAAGAAAGTTAATGGAGATTCATAGCACAGTGTCTGCCACTTAGTCACCATTAGCCATCCTCTTAGTCACCCCTTTTCATCTTAGTAATAAAGAAAATGATGTGTCCTGGAACTATTTGAGAGTTGTGGGAATTTCATCATTCTTTTAGTCTCGGCAACAATACGTGTCACATCCCTCTTGGGTGAGAGAAAAGGGAACTGATGCCTCAGAGTAACTGCAGTGTTTTCTAAAACTTTGAGCTTTAAGGTCCTACAGCATTTGGCTGGGCTGGCAGAACTGAAGCCCCTATAAAACCACACACCTTCACACTGTGGGGAAGCTGAGAGAAAAGCAGTGCCACATTTCTTTCTGGAAGCATCAATTGTGAATTTCCATGGAGGACGATGCCCTGCAGGGGGAAAAATACTTGAAAACAAGCCTTCTTTCCAGTGTAAATGAAACAAATAAGCATGTCATCAAGTGTGGAAATGTTGTGAAGTATATTCTGAAATGTCTTGTGTATTAAGTGGTCCAGTCTTCAGTTATCAAATCTTGTCCTGTAAAACCTGTTCTCTTTATTCTACAAGACAAGTATAAATCCAGAGAGCATTTAGGAAAAGTCATTCTTTTTTAATGACTGTTGCCAGATAATTCTTCCAAGATTTCTTCTTTTTTCCTGTCTCTCTTTAAACTGTTTCAGGGTTTTCACTTTGCCATAAAGTAATAGAAAGAACCCAAGAAAAACTTATTTTCTTATTTGAAGAAGAATGATCTTTTACTGTACAAGAGCATTCAAACAGCTCGGGAAGATTCATATATTTTTATAGTAACAATTATAGAATTTAAACCCTATTTTTTGTAATGTTAATTATACTAATTAGAATAGGATGTAATTATTTTTAATGTAGATTTCACATACATACCTTAACTTCATCATATGCTTCTCTGTGAGGGCATTAAGTCCAAAACCAAGTAAACACAGCAGTAAAATGAGAAAACCAAAATAACGTCAAATGTTTCAGTATTTCAAGGTTCAAAAAAGATCCATTTTATTATCAGCTGAACTTATTCTAGAAACCAAGTGTTCTGCTCAACACACGCACACGTGCACACAAAATTACCCAGTTTTCTTAGTAAATGAACAAAGAAATAAGAAGTAATTACTTTCCTTCTTCAAGGAAGACTGACAAAATGCAAAAAAAATACATTTGGAAAATCTACTGCCAGTTGGATTTGCTTAGAATTCTTTGCCTCAAATTCACTGGTTTAGGTGGAGATTTACCTTAAACTGAGTACAAAGACAATAAGTAAAGAATTATTAATAGAACTTGTAAGATTTTGTCCTTTTTTTTTTTTTCTTCCCCAGTAAAAGGGGAACATAAGTTATAAGAACATCTTAATCTAATACTTATGGAAGAGAATTTTTCAGCCAGAGATGGGGAATGTTCTCAAGCATGCCTGTTTTGGAGTGACTTCTGAAAATTTTTACACAGCTATTTTTAATGTCTTTATAATGGAGTGAATAGTCCAGCAAACATGCCATGCAAGATTGCATTATCAGTCGTGGCCATTCCCTCCCACCAGAACCCTTGCATTTCACTTCAGGTAGCTGAATGTTTATCAGACAAAAAGATCTCCAGAAACAACTGACTGGAGCACTTGGAAGTTAAGAAAACCTGTTTAAACCAAGCAGCAAGAGACTTAGAAGTAAATGCCACAAATGCCTTATTCAAGTGATTATTCCATGGGGCTTCTACGTGAACCATGTTCATAAACCATCTAGCCTTGAAACATCTCACCTTGGCTGTATCTGCTGCTACGTCAAATCCAGCTGGTTTACCCTGATCACTCTTACTAGGTCAAACCTCACAAACAACACCCAAGAGGAAACAGCAGGGGAGAAATACCTGTTTGGGCTCAGGTGCCAACCAACGTAGCCTCAGAAGCTGTCTTTTGCAACTTTATCAGGAGAAACACTGGCATCTTTAGTTTTAGAGGCAGATGTAAATATAGGTTTTGAAGATCAGTGTTTAAGCAGTGGTGATTGAGGCAATCCCATGCAGTGCTGAGATTTGGAAGTACCTGGCTGGCTCTAGCTGTAACTGATCATCTGAGATTTGCAAAATTTATCCTAAATCTGATATTCATTTTTCCAAATATATACACTCCATGTTACAGTAATTAATGAAGTAACTCTCTTTAATTACATTAGGACCCCACTTCACAGCAATAAAATGCAGTTGATTCCCCACATAACTGGTGTGCATTTCATCGCAAAATGTGCAGACTGAGACACCCTGTTTTGCTCTTTTACCCAGACCTTTACTCTCCATTTTCTTCTGGCTTCTACCTCCACATCCCAAAAAACATATAACCGACAACCCAGTACCAGATTTTCCCCATATATGAGCACCTTTCTCTTCCAAATAGTAATGTAAAATTCATATTAGATCTAATGTGGGACTGATTTGAGTTGTAGCCTCAAAGCTGAATGCTTATATTCAAAAGCTCAAATTCAGCATTTTCTTTTGCTTTGCCCCAGCTGGTTGTAAAGGATTTTCTTAGGACATTGCACTGCTTGGGACTCAGACTCTTTCCCTCAGACCAGGTTTATTAAATCAAACTACATTTACTCATTTGTAATTCCATCCCTTTAATCTTCAAAAAATATTTCTCTGGGGCTTTCCTTTGATATCTATCAAAAGGTGTGGTCTATTCCACTTAAAAAATGGAACAGTGAAATGGATGGTAAGAGCAGGAAGACATAACCATTGTCACTCTATTTTAAGATGAGGGCAGACCTTTCTGGTTATTGAGTCAGAGCGAAAGAATAGCTGTTAGAGAGTTTAAATTAAAAAAAAAAAATCTACTTGAATGAATTCCAGGGAAGATAAGAGAAGTAAAAATGATATATTCCTTTATAAACCTTGTAATAACTTAAAATTGATTAGTGTTTGAAGACTGATGGATAACTACAAAGCATTACTATTATAAAGCAAAGTGCAATTTTTGATATCATGCGACTACTTCAAGATCTCTAATTTTTCCCTCTTTTACAATATTCACAGCAGAAATAAAGAGATATCTGTCATTCATGAGAAATGAGTCTAGTTCTGAAAACTATATTGTTAGTCATATCAAGTTTTAATAGAAAAAGTGAAATAATGATTCGGAAATAGGGGGAACCGGGATCAGAAGGAATGGTTCAGACGAGCAAGCACAGGAGGTCTCTATCTGCTTAGAATCTCAATTACAGTAGGTCAGTCAAAGGGAGTTCAGCTGCAAATATGAAACTTAAGATGAATATATTCAATGACACATGGGGGAAAAAGCCTGTATAGGTAAACCACAATTTAGTCATGAATTCCTGAGCAGACTATTTAGTCTCCTCCTTACATTTTTGCCTACCTGGTGTGTAAGAATTTATAGGGCAGTAGTCAGAAACTCGGCCATGGAAAATAGTTGCTGGCTTTAAAGAATAAGACAGAGCCTCAGAAAACATGTGTGATTTCAAGTTATCTTTTACTAAACAATGAATAAAATATTACATTAGAATAATACAATTTAAAATCCAATTTTGAACTCAAGGTAATTCCATTTAGAAGAATATTCTTTCTGTGATTACAGTGTTTTAACAAAGCCAGCACAATTTAGGACGGTAGTTGAACTATTTCATTAGAATCCAGTGTCGCAAATATGACCAGCTTCTTTCTACCTCTTATTTTTCCAAAGAAATAAATATCTAAATAATTAAGTTACCTTTCCTGTGTGGAATTTTCAGATTATGGCAAATCTTATCTTCTCTTTAGGTATCTTTCAGGCTTCAGATAGGTACAAAGATGGTCAGATTGATAGATAGATAGATATGGACAGGTCTATAACAAACAATGTGACTAAAGTGAACATGACAAGTCCTCTTGAGAACCAAAATATAAGAGAGTAATGCACCGTATCTGTTGAAATTATGTAAGGATGTGTGGTGACAACACAGATGCTAAGGTCACTGCATATCATAAAAGCATCCTCCCCCATGCAGACTTCGGACACAGTTTTCCTTTCTCTAACAACTCAGTTAAGAAAAAGTGCTGGGAAAATCATTGATTTAATTTAAATTTAAGTTTCCTGGCAGGAAATGAACAAATTCATTTAAGAAGGAAAGCAAATTACCAATGATTTCTGACTGGTATTTTTGTAAAGCTCTCAGTAACAAACGTGCACTTGACAGATTTCCAATGGAGCTGCAACAATGTGGATAAGGACAGAAAAGAATTTGGCTGACCTGTGAGTAGTTCCCATTGATACCCACTGATACCGTTTTAGGTGGTATAGGACACAACCAGGAGAGTTTGCGTGTTTCAGATGAGGCAATGAAGGATGAATGCACTGTACTTTTGCAGTTTGGAAAAGAGCTTTGAGCATATCAGTTTGGGTGGACAGACTGAAAAGGTGTCTCTTGAATTTTCTTGTTCTATGCGCATTCAGGCAACATAGAAGAATAGTTTCAAAATCTAAACTTAAGGAAAATAAGCTTTTAGTAGATAGATTGCAATATTTTTCTGTCATTTGCAAGGGACTTGTTTCTGTCAAAGGCAAAGAGAACCAAATTCCAAATGGGCTTCTAGCTCTTTAGAAAATGCCATCCAACACCTCCAGGAATTTCTAGTGATCTGTGGTATAGAAGGCAGTTTATCCCAAAGCAAAAATGACAGCATTTTTTCCAATGTCTCATTGTACACATAATCTGCATATTTTACACATGGGCTATAGTGCTACTATCAATTCCAAACATTATATTCAGATTTAGAATAATTTTTGAAAACTTGATGGAATAAGCTATTACTCTAGCCAGTAAAATGGTCGTGGGGAGGGAGACTTGTGAATGTAGACATTAATATTCTGTTACAGATGACTAATACTTAGCTATACACCAGTTGGATAAAAATCAAAAAACTTCCCAGGATATGTTGCACATGAAGAAAGCAATTATTTCTCAGCAGAAATTGATTTTGACAGATGCCATAATAAGCAGGTAACACTAAAAACTGGTGAATAATTTAAATGGCAATCTAGACAACATCTAAATAGATTTGAAAATAGAAAATTTATATAGAAAATGTACAGTTTATTTAATTTTTCATCACGCATCTTCAAAAATAACAATAATAGTCCTAACATGACCTTAGCAGAAATAAAAAACTGCTTATGGGAAAAATTGTAATTCACTCATTAATTCTGAAGCCTTGCTGTAATAAATTGAATTACATAACAGACATCAGTGCAGTCTTGCATGATTCATTTTCTTGAAGTGTGATGTAATCTATCCTTTAAGTGTTTTTGAACATGAAAGAGGAAGTTCTTAGGGGTATAAGGATTTTATATTGGAATAGAGCAAGTGTCTCTACTCCAGCAGCCTCTTTTGAACAGATGCCACCCAGAAACTTCAATGGGAACATTAACCTTTACATAATGCATAGAATTGTCCAAATCTGTACCATGAAAATAAATTTTTTCTTGATTCTGAATTGCTATCACTTTATTTCCCAGGGTGTTAGGGTTGATTGATGTTTTATATTGTTTGGTCTTACTTGAAGCTTAATTGAAGAGAGAAGACACATTTATCCCTATTAATGCTGTTTATATTCTCATCTTAATTACTCCAATATCATTCCAAAGTTACTTCCTGAATATGAATGCATTGCTCTGCCTTGCAATTGATGTAAATGGATCTGAAGTCAAGGGTCCTGATTTGAAACTTTTATTAAGATTTAATCCACCTCCAGAGTAAAGGCGAAATTATACAGCAGTTAATACCAGCACCAGTGGACACTACATTTTATTTGGACAGCACCTTTGATCTGAAGCATGAGGAAATGATAAATGAGGAGCAAACAGAGAAACAGAAGTGGTAAACAAACAAGGAAGTAGGAACGAGTTATCAGGCGCTTGTACAGAAAGGGATCAAAGAAGAACTGTCAGGTGGTCATTAAAGCCTGTGCTAAAACAAGTAAGAGAGAAAGACTTAAAATAAAAGTGCAGGATGAAGTCAGGAGAATCACCTGGAAAATATCCTCCTTGGGAAAAGATCACTTGGTAGAGAACAGCACTACTCGGAACATAAGAAATGTTTAATTTTTTCCTGAAATTCATTAAATAATTTCATTTATTCAGCACTGACTTTGGTTAGTAAAAGGAAAGTCTTATATTGCCAGAGAGAAATAATTCTCTTGTTTGGGAGGAATATTTGTAAACCAAATGTTTGCATCTTAAACACTGTGTTTGCATGAAGACACGAGCATTAAATACTGACAAGACAAGAAAAATACTGAATTTCTTAGAATATTAGAGTAAAAGAATCTGCCATTCTCCATTACTATGCCTGCAAGTTATCAGCTACAACTATCAGGGAGAAGTTGTCAATCAACTCTATTGCAAGGATGAAAGAGTAGATGGTACAGTTTAATTTTATTATGGAAATTGATTTGCATCTTTTATATGTCTTGATTGAAAACTTTCCAGGTAATGGCATTGAAGAATACTCATAAAACTGCCATGACTGTGGTAATAACTATTATTATGATCGAATTTAATAATAAAAAAACCTGCCTGCAAGATGGGCAATATGAATAATTCATGTACAGTGTTGCTTAAAATGTGATAGAGAGAAAAAGACTTGTAGGAAAATTCTTAATGTATCCAGACAGGGATGATAATTGGTTTTTGCAACTAAATGAGTACTTCATGTACAAGACAGCACTAACAAGGCAGGAGAAGAAATTTACACATTGGGGAGACAATTTCATTTATCTGGTTATAGCAGGATAAGCGGAATAAATGGTTTTCATTAAAGGAATTGACAGAAAATGCATATCCTGATAATAATTAGTTTTGTTTACAACTAGAGAACAACAGAACAGGAGACACAATAGCATCTTTTCAATATGTAATAACATATGTAGCATATGCTTATGTAGGCCTTACTTATGCCATTAATCAACTACCCACAAACACTGACCGGATCTCTTCCATTGCTGCCTTTCAGTTGCAAGCATAAAAAGCAGACCAGCATATGGAGAATTGTTTCACAGTTGCACTTTATTTAATTTTGTCTGATTCCTTTGAAGTATACAGTAACAGATAAGCTTCTGTTTCCTGCTTTTATTGCCTACCATCTGGTGGGAAAAGCATGGAATAGCACAAAAAGTGACAGGTGACTAAGAATATTTTGGTGGAAGGGTCTGATTACAGTAAGAGTTCATCAAGGATAACAACTTCAGGAACAAAAAGCCATGCAAGAACTCGTCTCTTTACTCTTGCCCAAAGGCAACAATTAAGTTTGAGAGTTGTCTTCTCACTTGTTGATATAAGTTGAATTTCTTATAAACCGTCTTCTAAAATTAATAAAAACAAATGAAACCAAAGTTTTGCCCTCTAAAATGCATAGGAAAAGCCATTTACAATAACATACTAAAAGCAGTTAAGTAAACTGAAAAAAACTTCGGAATTGGATTTAATCAAAATCCCTGTAAATACATTGTGCTTTACCCATTTCTAATTCTCTCTTACTTGAACCTGAGATCAATCCTCTTAGTTCCGGCTTGCCACCAGGGTCTCTGATCAATGTTGATAAAACAAAATGACAATAAAGAAAGCTGTGAAACCTACTCTGAGAACGGTGGGAAAACAAAACAAAATGAAACAAAACAAAACTGTATTCTTTTGTTATGACTATGGCCTGTGCCTCTGTGTGTTTGTTTATGATAGATTACTTTCTATGGAGATTAGATCTAAAGGGAGTTACACTTGAGACGCTACACAATAATCTAGCTAAGAAGCATCTCAATAAGTACTAAAATACGGTTGCTTATTTAACATATCTGTGCTTGCTTTGCCATGACTAAGATCTTGAAATGATAAATCCCCCAGACACCCTGTGTCAGTTAAAAAATCTGCCCCGTGATGTAGTTTAAGTCATGACTCAGAAAAAAAGTTTCCCAAAATGCTTACAGAACTATAGTTTGAAGTCTGACTATTCTTGTTCTTCTTGGCCATTTCTAAACGTAACCGTGGGGAAGACAATCTCGTGTTTCTGGATCACAAATAGAATCTGGACATTTTGTTCATTCTGCAGTAACACCCTTTTCACCTTTGTTAATTACATTGGGAAAATCAATATCAGAAAATGCCACAGTGACATATCAAAAGATTATAGGAAATCCTGTTTCACTTCATTAACACAGTTTCTAGAATTGCTGCTTCTGCATGTTGTTGAGTTGTGGTGATATATTGGAAATCTTAGAAATGAAGGCAACGTGCTCCTGTAACTTCAGAGAGAAAACAGAAAAAGGGAAAACATTCTTGTCTTCTCATCGAGAAAAATAAATGAACAGTCTTTAGCCTCCACAACTGGAACTTTTAAACAGCTATTCATTAGCTTAGAAGGGGGGAGAAACAAAGAAACAAATTAAAAACCAAGAAAAACCCTCCCACACACTACCTGATATGAAATCAAAATAGATCCAATACATTCGACAGAGGTCATAGAGAAATCTTATTTATATGAGCCTTAATATTTGGCATCATAGAGAGTAACCAGAAAAAGTGACCGTTAAAATGTCGTAGTTTAAAAGCCAATACATTTGCCTAATTTAGTCATTATGGTGAATAGCAAGAGAATGCATCTTCTGCATTTTCTTTTCTAAAAAAAGAATAATAATTCTTGCAGCAAGAAGCTTTTATTTTGGCTAATACACACTTATTTTTCATACCGAAGTACTGCGGAGGAAGTGAAAGTTTTGATGAAACTTGCAAATACAGAATATTTTCTCTGACAACAGCGGTAGTACAACCAGGCCAATGGAAGCTGCTCAGGACAGGTGCTTGAGATCACATGCAGGGAACGGGTGACATGAAGACACACAGCAGGTAGCATCTTCAAGGGAAGGAATTATATCTAACTATGATAGCGGATGAAATTTTCTGTAAATTAGCCGTGTCCAAAGGGCATATAATGTCAGAACTTAATTTGTACAGATGATTTTGCAGATTTCATAAATATTTCAGAAAGACAGGAGACATTTGACGAAGATAGACATTCTTTGGTCTCTGTACTGACTTTACACAACTTTTTAAGAGAAAACACAGAAACATGATCCAGCAATCCAAGAATTGCTGGTTTTCCATTTCCTGTGAGAAAAAATACTTGCACAATTTGTGAATCCACTATAAATTTCAGATGAACTTTGCCTTGTGCCTACAAGTACATTCATGCTCCACTTTGTTACTTAGACTAACCTATCCTCTGTCTACTGACATACATTTCATAGCAATTTTCCTTTACAGCTCAAATTTGAATTCCGTGAATAATGGGAAAGACAATTCTTATTGGGAAGGCAAACTGTGTTATGAGCACCATGAGAAAAAACTTCCAGGTCATGAGGTGCTATTGCCATACCAAGGGTTTGCAGGAAAGAAGAAGTGATGGGCTGTCACCCTGTCACTTTTCAAAGGTTTACAGATGAAATTCAGTTCATTGTTCAGTCCTTTGTTCTCAGCTTTCAAACTTTTTTCTTAAGGGCAAGATGTTCTTTACAGAAGAAAGAGACGTGGATGTCAGCTCAGATGATATGCTGTATGACAGTTGTTCTTTGGCAACGGGTTAATGGTCTCATTTCATGCCTCTGGATTTTTCCTACAGTTGAAGTTACTATACACACAGCTTCAGGTTTGGGAAAATTAAAAAAAGAAATGATTAAGTGAATCTTTTGTCATTCAGAAATGCTACTTCTTTGCAGCCAATATGTACTGCAGACTAACACAGAACAGATGAAGGAAGCCAACACAGGAAGAGAGGCTACAGTTTAGTAATTTGCTAATTGAGTAAGATGGGAGTAAGTGCTGAGCGCTAGTCCTTGAGTTTAAAAAAGGAATTTTAACTCCTGGCTGTTTGGGGAAGGGTTGGGGAAGAAATAAAGGGCTCAGCAGGAGTGAAAGAATTGTTTGCTTTCTCTCAAAGAGTCCAGAAGATCTTGTTTTTATTCCAGCTGAGATGAAAGTAAAACAAACCATACATAAATTTTCAACGTATCTCATAAAGTTGGTATTACATCAAAAAAACTTTTAACTCTGAGATGATTGACAGTGAAAGAAAAGTGAAGCAAATGAACATTGCAATACAAAACTCTTGGGTGGGTCATTAGGTAAATGGGATAGAGCCTGAGATCGCTTCATCTCAAAAGCACCTGTCTGTACTGTGCAATCTAAAAAATCTTTCCTCTGTCAGAGTCCTCAACTGATGAACCCTCTCTTCAATGCCAGTAAGAATGTGTTTAAGTTACTTGTGGACACACATAAAACATGTGGGTGATCTGCTTTGAAGTGTCAGCATCTTAGATTTAATATGTTAATAATATGCTAATAATTTATGCATAAAACAGGTTGCATTGAAGGAAAAATCCCATATTGTCAGTTTCCATGACAACCAGTGTGCTAGCAGATTACACTGTCTCACATCAGATGGTTGCCAAGGTTGTGACCTATTTCTTAATTTTAATCATTTCGTTTGCAGAATTTGGAAATACTACCTGGAAAATAAATGATAAAATATCGCTCATGGTTAAGGATAGTCCTTCAATATAAAAGAATCTTGCATGCTAAATTAAGCACTATGGCTTAGAAACTGAAAAGGAAGCATAAAGTAATAATTCCAGGAGTGAAGGAAGGCATGGACAGTTGTGTGAACAGACAGTGGGCTGGTGTACAATATTTCAGGGTGAAGTCAGTGGTTATGTACAGCTTATGGCAGTAGCAGGGACATCTTTCACTATACCAGGTTGCTCACAGCCCACTCCAACCTGACCTTGAACAGTTCCAGGAATGGGGCACACAGAACTTCTCCAAGCACCCCTTTCCAGTGACTCACCACCCTCACAGTAAAGAATTTTTTCCTAATATCTACTCTAAACCCACTCTCTGTCAGTTTGAAACCATTCCCCCTTGTCCCTTCATGCCCTTGCAAATGATCTATCTCCGCTACTCTTGTGAGCTCACTTCAGGTTTTCTAGGCTTTCTGGGCTGTGAGCACACGTTGCCAGCTCTCATCCACCAGCATCCCCAAGTCCTTCTCGGCAGGGCTGCTCTCCATCTGTTCATCCCCCAGCCCATTTTGGTACCGCAGATTGCCATGACCGAGGTGCAGCACCCTATACCTGGTCCTGTTAGATCGCATGAGATTCCCATGGGCCTATTTCTTGAGCTTTTTCAGGTCCCTGTGGATGGCATCCCAGACTCCACATGCGTCAGATGCACCACTCATCTTGGTGTCAGCTGTAAACTTGCTAAGGATGCAGTCGATCCCTTCATCTGTGTTATTAATGAAGGTATTAAATAACACTGGCCCCGTACAGACCCCTGAGAGACACCACTTGTCACTGATGTCCACCAGGACTCTGGGCTGTGGACCACTACCCTCTGGATGTGACTGTCCAACCAATTTTTTATCCGTCTAACAGTCCAGCCATCAAATCCATCTCTCTCTCTAATTTTCAGAGAAGGATGTTGTGAAGGACCATGTCAAAGGCTTTACAGAAATCCGCGTAAATGATACAGGTAACCCTTCCCTTCTCCACTGACATAGTCGTTCCATCATAGAAGGCCACTAGGTTGGTTAAATGCTCAAAACTTCCAAAGACCTTTTTTAAAAATGAGTGTGCAAGAAAGCAAGTATTTTATCGGTTGTGTGCCACAGTATAAAATAAATTAAGTTCTATTGCAGTTAAATGAAAAGGAGCACTTTCAAGCATCAACGTGTGTTAGTGGACTAGATGATGCCATGTTTTCTGGATTCTTCACTGACCGAAGTTCACTACAGTTTGAGTAACTCACTCCGGTTAGTAATTGGTTTTTTCGTTCTTAAGAAAGGTATCAAGTTGCCATTCTTAAATAAATAAGTTGCAATAGTACCTTCAGGGGCTGACTGTGGTGTTAGATAGCAAACAAATGGTCCTCCAGTAGTTGTTCATTTTACACTGTGTCAGTGTAAAACAATCCAGGAATGTAACAGTTTTGTCACCAGGACTCTTAACTGACATTTTCTAGTTGACTGAAGAATTTGTCCTTTATTTTTTTCTCCCATCAGGCTACAAGCTTGGAAGACAATCACTGTCAATCCTGTTGGTGAGATCAATACCATAAGCCCCAGTTCCTCCTACTGAAACCCTGCTTTCTAGGGCCCATAAGACAAATAATTGTGCTAGTTTAATCAGATTGGTCTGACCAAGCCAGTTGAGGTAAAATGGAAAACAGCTCAAGCTATTTTTTTTTTTTTTTGGATTGCTGAAATGTCTGTCAAGTGATACAGTTATAATAACTGCAGCAGACCTGTATAACCTCAATAATCCACTGGAATTTGATTTTGGTTATCACTGTATGATTAGAGGAATGCATTAGTCATAACTTGAATAAATTATCTCTCTTTACACCAGTATTTTTGGACCTGCTTTGTCATTCTTTTTGGTTTTCTCCTCCACTCCTCTCTTAGAAGTTGTCTTATTGTAGTAAAAGATTATCTTTGAATTTGAGGCTCTTCTTTTCAGGTTGGTCATACTAGTATTTTTTT
>VZTF01017492.1:589933-730729 GCA_013397755.1 Cnemophilus loriae | reverse complement strand
TTTTGTAAGAGATGCAAATAGTATGCAAGATGAAACTTTGCAAAAGCTATTTCATGATGTTCTATTTTTTCTTCCAGTTGTTATTCTTGAACCTATTTTGTCAATGACACACACATTTATAACTGGCCTTCTTTGGGAGGGGAATTAATTCTAATGAATAAATACAATAATGAATGTTCCTGCTCCCTTCTGCCCCAGGCTGGTCAGCTAGTCCAAGCAAAAGGATTTACACAGAACAGTTGGCATAGATTTGATTTATTTTCTGGCTGCCTTGTTTATACAGAAATGTATTCTACGTAAATGCTTACTGTTCAACCTCTTCAGAAAACACTTACTACTGTAGAACACTCTTTCGTTCATACCAGAACATTCCTGTTCTTAGGATTTTTTGCAAAAAAGAAATGAGGGCTTGTCTCTCTAAGGAATCAGCTAAAACCTTATCTGGAGTACAGCCCTCTTTCATTGATATTGAAACTACTTACTATTCATTGACCCACTTGGGAGAAGTTCAAATGTGGCATTAATGGATGAGAGAGGAAATAAAAAAATGGGAGGAGAAGAGTCTGTCTAGCAACATACAAGTATCACAGCTATTTTATTTCTACCTACCACTTGCTATTTAGCAACATACTGGATGAAATAAAGTGTTCCTAGTGAGGCATAGCTCATCCTAGGAACTAGTATCTATGACTTTCTGTGACTCTGTAGAATCATTTCAGCTGCTCGCTGTGACTCAGCCCACATAACACTGGAAAAAGGGGCTCTCAGCAGGAGATAGAAAGGAGCAGACAAGCATAAAAAAGACAAATATAATACCTAGATCTTTTAGCAGCTGAACACTTGGGACAGTACTTTAGTGACACATGAACACTTGGTATGTGGATCACAAAACCTGGAGATTTTTTACCACTTCTCACGGATAAATGGGACCTGAAGGCAAGATACTGCTATTTTTCCTCCTGCTGTTACTAGTAGTGACACCTACTTGGCTCTACAAAAGAGCGTCAAATTTCAGTGGCCTTTTCTTAAGTAGCAGTGCTCTGAAAACCCCTTCGTTAAGTGTCAAGCTGGCTATGGGATGCTAGGAGCCAACTGGGGCTGGCAGGGTACCCTGGATGTGAAGTCTACACATTAATTCTTCTGCTTTGATTAGAATTTCCTGAATGCTGGCAGAGACACTCAAACTGAGCCCAGCCTTAGTGAACCCAGTCACGAGGCTCCGAATTCATTAAAACTGTACACTTCAATATAGTTTGGTGGACCATTTTTACCTTGATAATTCTCTTTCCCATTCATGTATATTTGACATGGTGAGCCTATCCTCAAAAATTTCTAGTATCTTACTTTTTTTATTAGTGTCTAACATCTTTATAACAAAAAACCCCAACAACAAAAAAAGGGAACTCTCTTGAAATTTTACTTGCATCTATTTCCTTTATCCCATGATCTGCTAGTAGTATCTGGGGGTAATGGTGATATGATGCTTTGAACTCCTTGTGTTTGTTCCTTGCTTCAGCAAACCGTGCCTCAAGTTACTAATTTGTGAAGAGGTGAAAATCGAAGGGAGGCTGAGGAGGGAGAGACATATTGTGTATACATGCTTCTTCTGCTCCACGTTTTATCCACACAGCTATGTCAGTGAAGAGTGTGAAAATACTCACATTTTCTTTGCCAAAATAGCTGCGCCAGCCAAAAAACCCCATGTGGACACAGCTATGCTGACAAAGAAGAGCTTTACGGGCTGACCTCTGGGTGTTTGGAGAAGCTGCACAACTATGCAGGCTGAGAAACTCCTTCTGTCGACATACTCTACCTCTAAAGAAAAGGATCCTGCTGCCACAGCTAAACCAGTATGGATATATTTGCATAGTTATACCTGCAATTTAAGTCTTGAGACTTGGGCAGTGGTGAGTAAATGTAACCACGGTAGAAGAAACAACTGGGGGTATTTCACACCTCTGTGAATACTTCTTTAGCACTAGTCAGAACCTGCCTATCACAATCACATCTTATTTCTAAAATGTAAAATTAATTCTACTTTATGGTGTTGGCTTTATTTTTCCTACTTTGTCTCTGGAGTATCTGTACTACACCAACATCTATCATTAGGAGCTGGTTTTCTAGGTCAGTGTTTCCATTTCTTGATTATCATTTATAATATGTCACATTTGCTAATTGCATCCTAAAGTTCTACATTTTCCTAATGGTTACTGGAATTAATGAAATATTTAGAAATGTTTTCAGCCATGCTGTTTTAGCAATAAGTTATACTATGGAAATATACATTTCTTTATGCACTTTTTAAAAGTTTTTTAAAACTGCAGCAGATACAAGGGGAGTACTAGGGAAACTGGCATTGTGCTGAATGTAAGTAATTTACAAAATACTAACAAAGGAATCCTAATAATTTTCTGTTGTTTTAAGGCAGCAGCTAAGTCAAAACCTGGCAATCATCAGGGTTTGAAAAGAGTAAGCAAATTACTCTTTTCACATAATTGTATAGAGATCACTTCATGTTACTCAATCTTCTCCATACTTGTTTTGTTATTTTATTTTTTTTCTTTTCTTTATTCAAAATGGTTTGTTAAATAATCCCACAAAAACCTAGCAAATATAGATCTTTTTCTAGTCAGGAAGAATTCCCAACACTTCTATCTTCATCCTTTCTTAACAGGGTAGTAACAGAAATATTTACTGCACTTAAACTCTCATAGCAAGTCTTTCACTCCTACTAGTGATGGTGACATAGAAGGAAATCCATGTGCAACTCCCTTTCTCCCATGTTTACCCACAAAAGGAAAATGTAGAAAAGATTTAGCATCTCTCCTAAAAACACTCAACCTGAGACTGTGATTAGGACCAAGCTTTTTCACTTTCGAGATAGTGGTGGTTTATCTTCCTTGGATTTTGCATTACTTATGTGCCTAATCAGCGTGAAACCCAGAGATCCCTGGGTTATATACACAAATATATACATATACACACACACATAAATACACACACACACACATATATACACTTCTGTACATGCATGATAGTTGGGATTTAAGAAGAAAGGATAAACCATTGCCTCCAAGATAATGTCAACAGACAGTATAAAAAACTCTCTGCTTAATAATTTTCTGGTCAGAGCATCTAAACTGTGTACAGTTTTCAGTCAGAGCTAGGCACTTACACAGGAGATCATTGTCTTACTTTGCATTATGGGCCTCATTTTGTCTGTGAGTAAGTTTCTTATTAGGGAATGGGATAGCAGTGGCTAACTGGAAATGGTCACTGAAGATTGCAAAGCACTATTGTCACAAGGGAAGAATAAGTTTGGAAGACAGACGAAAGGACAATAACAGCTTTATTTTCCTAATGTTGGTCAAAGAGAAGCCAGAGGTCAAAGAAGCAGGTAAAACTTTTTCTAAACATGCATACACATATTGTTTGGTAAATCTTAATTTGTGAAGATTTAATTTGTGAAGATTTAATTTCTCTTAATTTTTGAGGTCTAACAAAATCCTGTAGTCTTGTCTCTGCACTGAGCAACGTTCAAGTAGGTCTGGCCGTGGGAAGACTCTTGTACTTAGAGGTGTAGGGCTTTTTCCTGTAACAATGAGGATGACAAACCAGGTATAACAGGAGGTTTTGTATTGTTGGAACAAATTAAGCCACTTTTATTAAAGCAAACAAGGCAGTTGAGATCCTTTGATATATCCATAGTGCCAACATCCTGCAGATGTCTCACTTCAGTCAATTAATCAGCCATTTCCCAGAGCATGGAAATTGTTTATGCAATCCACTTTGATATGTTTTATAGCATTTCCTTTAATCCTCCCCAACTTTTCATCCCTGGCAAAAGCTTTATGGTAACATAAACCGTAATTGTGCAGTAAAGAAAATCACCTTATGTTGCAGTCTACAACTGCTTTATCACCCTCATCCTAACATACATAACCTACACTCAAACAGCTAAATATAGGCTGGGAAGCATGCTGCTTTAATAGCACGTAAACTCAATGACTTCTTGACAAAGAACTTAACCTCTGTCAGGAACAGAGTCAGAACTATCTAGGGGACCTTTATACTTCTCAGTCAATGACATTTATTGCCATTATAGCTGGCAGACATTTTTCTGAATAGAAAATTCTTCATAAAGACAAAAAGGAAGACAAAAGCCCTTTATCCTGCTTGAGAAGACTTTTTTTTTTTTGGAAATTGAAAGCATTCTAAAAATAGTTTCTACTATTTAAAACAGCGGTGTTTTTTCATTAGATGTCTGTCTTTTTATTTAATGGAAAGCAGAAATTTAAAAAGCTACAAGTGAAAACTTGTAAAAATATGAACAGTGTATAAGTAGACCCAAATATTTTGCATTGAAGAAGTAATAAGTCAAACAAGTCCATCAGCTACTGAGACTTCCTTTAATTTTTCTTTGAATCAAAAATGCATCGGGATCTACCTTACCAAAATTATTTTCTGATCTGTTTTGAGGTATTGTCCCATGACATCCCACACTGACTCTGGTAAAGACAGTGTGTAGAGAGATGTTTGTAAGCATCCAGGTGCCCTCTCTAGTGTCTGCAAACCGCCTCTGTATCCTACCTTATAGAATAAACCTGAAGCATTATTTCATGTTTTAAGTGTTGGAAACCACTGTGCTGAGCTACAACTGTCAAGAAATAAACTTTGGTCATAAACCTTGATCACTTTCCTCACTCCTTTTTCTCCTTTAGCACTTGCTGGTACCACTAAAATCTAAGCCTATGGAGAGATTCTCTAGGATTTATGAATTGTATTTTTATGCAAATTAATGTATGTCAGCAGGTTTGGTTTTGTTTAGACTTCTCTCTCTCCCAAAGGACAAATGAGATAATTTCTCCCCGGCACTTGGCCACTGAGCTTGATGATATATATAATCAGTAATTCTATTCTTTACTCTAACACTGCATAATTTTTTGCTATAGTTTTTTTCGCCCCCTTTTTACTTTCTTTTTAGGTTAGAGAAGTGTTATGGATTAAATTTGGATCATTTCCAATCTTACTGTTGTGTCCCATACTACAACACAATGATCCTCAATTGGCAGTAAAGAGAGAAAAAGCAGTCATCCTTGTAAAGCAGCTGTTCTACGGATATATGGGATAACACTAGTGTGGAGGCTGTGGTAGGAATGTTCCAGGTCACAGATAGCTTAGATGGAGGACTTTGTCGTACTGCACTAATAATAAATCCACTCTAAATTTAAGGGAACAGGATGGGCAAGAGTGTCAGACAGACAATCTTTCCCTTGGACAGAAATGAGACCATTCTGTTCTATGAACTGGACTTGGTTCCCTTTTGTCCTTCATTGTGTTAATTGGGTAAACCTTGATGATTAGAATATGGACCGTTATGCTGGCTTTGTAGCATTTCGTACTAGATACTTCTGGTATTGTTTTAGACACCAGCAAGAAGAGTGGAACGATGAGGTTTGGACTTACATACTTAAGTATGTTTTGTAGTGTTTAATGCAGGAAGAGTTTGGCCTGTTTTTCCATTGGGGATGATCTCACTTCTTGGTTAACATGATCTGAGAGGGCCACCATTTTTCAAAGACAGGAAATAAATTTAATTCACTTGATAATTTCTTTTTCTTATCACTAGACAGAACACAAGTTATCTTTGAATTCAATTTGTTTGAATAATACTGTTAAAAGACACAGAGAAAAAGGTATTCACCTTTTGTATATGGCTGCAAATGGGCTGTGTCCTCCTTTAATTCACAAATACAGCAAACCCGGATAGCCTTTTGGAGTGAGCAATTGCAACCAGGTGGATGCAAATTCGTTGCCCAACAACAAATTAATTTGTGTAGGTATGATACATCTTCTTCCCCTTTCCATTATGGCAATTGAATATTCATCACATAACAAGTGCAGTTAATTAGCAGATTATTCATTTACTGGACAAATAATGAATATCTTTTTCTGAACAAAGAAGAGGGATAGGAAAGCCAGAGGGAGAGAAAAGAAAACATACATTTTTATAAGGCTATTATTTAAATTAGTCTTCTTTTAAATAAGAAGAGAAAAGGAATCTCTGTGGTCCCACAGAAACCAGCAGAAAGCCTCCCAGAATATCAGTGGGGCTGGATTTCAGCCCTCATACTTCAAAATGAGCAGAATATTACCATCACTTTAAAACAAAAAATAGACTTTGTGACATGTCAAAATTTATTCATATTTTCTTTAATTTATTATTCTGTCATTTCCTAAAGTTTTTTCTCCGATTGCCTGTCATCATCATTCTTTTGTCTGTTTTCTAATGTTTAGACTGTAAAGACCTTTCACAAAGGTCATTTTTTTCCCTTCTCTATTTGTGCACAGTGCAGTCCTTGTCCATAATTCAGGCTCTTGCGTAGTACATTCTTGTCATCACCAGCCAGAATGAAACACTTTATTGGTATAAATTGACATGTCTCCTTTAAGGGGAATGGAGCCAACCAAATTACCTGGATGAAGAATAAGCCTTAATATTAATTTTTTTTTTACTTAGACTTTCTTTTCCTTTTTCTTTTTCTTTTTTTTAATGGGTAATGTAAAATAACTTTAGTTTTTTGCTGAGGTACCTGTTACCCAGAAATTTACCGGACGATTCAATGCAGAACAGGCAAAATGCATCTCTGATATAATTCTACTAATGCCTGTGGTCTTGTGCCAGATTTAATTGCATCCAGAATCTTTAAGCTGTGCCAAGAATAAATTCTCATTTAGCGGTGAGAGAAAAACATTTCAGTTCTAGATGAAGTTAGAGATGCAATGTGTGCAGCTACATGGCATGAACCCTTTGTGGAAGGTTTTCTCACGTTATGATAGTTTATCATTAAAATACAACCTGTCAGCATCTGTCAGAATGGTTCTGATATTGGCTAACTTTCACAACTGTGTTAAAGTGAAGGTATTTGACCAAAAAAAATTATATACTCAGAGGAAATTTTTGACAAATTGAGAGATTGAAGCAGAGAGCAAGGAAGGAGGAGGGAACATGGGAGAAAAAGGACAGAATAAAAAGGAAAAAAATAAAGATTTCAGTTAGGTGGATCCAGAAGTCTAGGGCAGGGGAAGTTGGCAGAAAATGTCTACTGCTTTACCTTAACAAACGCTCCATTTTCAATTACACTGACCTGAGAAGTTCCTGCTCTCCAACAAAAGAAGCTGAATTTAATTGAGAGTCTGGAAATAGCTGCATCGGCCTCTAAATTTATATTTAGCATCATTGACCAATTGTAGATAAGTACCTCGTAATTTACTCAGTAAAAATTGATAATGCTTTAGAGTTATACTAAACATTGTACTAAGTTTATAGGAAGAGAACCTAGGGAAATGACATCCTTAAATGTTTGAAGGCTTTTAGTGACATTGCAAGATGATTCTGACAAGTGGTCCAATATCGCTGCTGCAGTTAAATACAATGATCTCTATATTAAGTTATGGCATGTATCAGTTGCTGTGTCTTTCAGTGATTATTTTTATTTTCAACTTCCCCTACCATGGGCTGGGCAGATTAGCCCACTGTTCAGATTTCTTTCTGTCCTTGGCATGAATTTATGAAGCTGCTTGTTCTGGGCAATGTGCAGAACTGAAGTCACAGCTGAGAAATGGGACACATCACACCAAAACACCAAACAACACACAGCTCAGCCCCATGCTAACTCCTGGGTTTGAGAGCTATTTTATCTTCCCCTCTGTTTCATTCCCCACTCTACAAACCAGTATTAACTGGAGTAGCAGCAGTAGAAAGTGAAATCACCTTTGCTATTTTCAAATATTAAATGAAGTAAAAAAAAGTGGAAGATTGTGCCTATTTATAAGGATAAGGAAAAAAACTCAAACCATTAATTCAACATGAGGAGTGAGCTTATTTTCTACACTTATTCTTCCACCATGTCTTTAATTATTGAGTGCTTTTTTTACCAATCATAGAGGGAGTCTGGATTGACTGGGTTGGATTGTCACAGCCTTCTACATATGTGCAGATAAACACCATTCCTGAAGGGAAGTCTTAGTGAGGTGAGAATTGATCCTCGAGGCTATCACAGACAGACAGTCTGTACTTCAAAGTAAGTATAATACTTTTATTTCCATTGAAATCCTAATACAGAAATAATTTTACAATTACAAAATTCACAATAATGCTTGTGCCAGACACAAAATTAGATGAAAGTCATAACCAGAAATGGCTGGAAGCTTAAAAATGAAACTAAGTCTCAATGAGCTAATCACTTCCCTTAAAATAATATTTTTCAAAGGTAAATGTCAGTTTTGACATATAATCCCAGAGTTCTGTCAGGAAATCAGTCTGTATGGCACTGCTCTCTGCCTTATCAACTACAGAAACTTCCAGAGTCTTGGTACAAAGCTCTGATTAAAAAAAAAAAACCCAACAAAACAAAACAAAAGAAAACACCAAGCAAAATGCTTCTCTGTATCTTACCTCTCTATTGTTCTGTTCTATTCTTCAAAAATGCTTAATGAGATAACAGACAATTTTATTGAATGGGAATTATTGTTTGGGTGCTAATAATATGAAAAGTTGATTTATTCTCCTATAGACTTGAATATTTTTCTCCAATAAAAAATAATGAGTCCATAAATCAGAAAATGTTCCGTTTTTTACCTGTTGCATATTTAGGTCATTTGGAAGGAATGGAAATTCACCCTGGCATGTCACAGCACACAGGAGGGAAAATAAGCTTTGGAAAGTAATTATATTGCTAGAATTTTGTGCTATTATAGGAGGAAGACAAGATTAGTCTTACAACTTTATTTAAAACTGCATTTTAACTCCAAGGGCAGATGCTGGATATGGCATGTCAGAACATGCTTAACCTAAGGGTTATAGGTAGAAGAATAGGTTGAAAACCGTTTTCAGGACATTGGTTTTTGAAATACTAGTGGGTGAGCTTCAACGTGCTCAATTTGCACTCTTCTTCTCTAGCACTGGTTTTGGCTAGATCAGGACATTACCAGCTATATCCTGGAATGCCGCATGCTGGAGCTGGAATAGGCAAATGACAAATGGCTCATAAAGGGGAACTGGCAGTCGTGGTGAATGGGTTCATCAGCGATGTAAACGTGGTGTGTGTAGCTGACCTTCACTGAAGAAGTCCCTGAACTGATGAGTGCTGCTTACTGGCACAGTGCATCAGGGAATGAATTGCTTTTCATTGGCATTGTTTCCAAAAGCAGCTGCTCTGAGGTCCAGCCAGAGACAGGCTAGACAGGCATTTCCTTGTTCCTGCCTAGATCAGCAGGAGTTCACCACTAATACTGTAATATAATATTAACTGAGCGAATCACTCAATGGGGACTTATACCAGACTGATAACTTACTTCAAACTTGGAAATGGGTATCCACAAGGCCAAGCCTTCACTTATCATGTTTTTTCACCCCACCAAAATAAACTCCACATATATCAAAGACGGATTTCAGATGCAAAGAAGCTTTTTGAGAAACATGAGGAGGATGTACGTTACAGCCAGAAACTGAATGCCACTAATAACATGAGACAGAAATACTTCTTGGATAAACACTTTACTTCAATTATAATCCACCACTCAGTCTGGCAAATACCATGGGTTTCAGGATGAAACCCATGGAATAACATCCTACATCAATCTGAAACCAGAAGATGTAGGAGGTTGTCCTAGCAGGATGCCAGTCTTGCTGCACGATTTCATGTGCAGTTCTGTTAAAGAGAAGGAAGCTCAAATGATTGGTTTTGTGTCAGAAAAAAAAGCTTCATGAACTTATTGGAAATAAAAGAATAAAGAAAACCAGGTAAGTGGACAGTTTATTGCACCTACCACACTAACAGTTTTGTATTCAATGGCTTTGGCAAAAAGGGAGTCCTCCAAAATAGAAAATACATGGTTTGAGTCCCAGCTACAGAACAGGAACTTGAATCCATCTCACAGAGATTTGCTCTTCATGGGGCTGTGGGTATTTCTCAGGATCAGTCCAGAAATCCCACTCTATAGTTAAGAAACTTCTCCAACGGAAAGAACATTTTGGAACAGAAAATCTTTTCAGGAAGTGGTACATACAATTAAAATATTCCTGATCACTCCTTTAATTAATACTCAGACTCTCACTTTTAGTTAGTGACCGTGAGTTGATCATGATAATTGTGGTCCTTTTTCTGCTCACTTTCCATGTGGGTTTTGCAAGCATAAAGGGGGTTCAGGACAGTTGCAGAAGGGAAAGGTGGGGTCGGTTCGGATACAGAAGGATTAAAAATGTAGTGAAATTTTTCCTACAGTGGTAACATCTACTGTTACCACTGTGAATGGAATGAGCAGGTGAATGGAAGTGCCTGTCTGAGGGGTGAAAAGACATCAGAGGTGGAGCTTGAGGCAGACATTTAATGATAAGTGGCTACCATGAAAATATGTGGTTCATATCTCATCTGCTGAAACTCACACACATGTTGGTTACAGTTCACATGAAACCCTGCTGCTTTCTCAAAGCCTCAGTTATTGCAGAGTCATTTCAGATGCTGCTACCCTGGGTAATTGCTATCAGATGTGCCAAGTGAAACTCTTGCCAGTTCAGCTAGGTGAAAATCTGGGAATGTAGCACATCTTTTAGATGAAAAGAAAATTCTGGCGTACAGTGAAATATGTGAGTGATGCACCAGCTTGAGTATTTAGAGCAGAGTGCAATATGAGAAATCCAAACTGAAATGTTCAGTAACTGAGGATCCAGTATAGAGACTGAATGAGCAGCATGGAAGCCTTAGCTCTTGCTCAGTGACACCACTTACCTATATCCAGGAAAAATAAAATGTTAGACTAGGGATTCTGACCCAGGAGAGAGCTGGCGGAAAAATATAATGCAAACGGAAGAATGGTAGATACCCTAAGAAAGCTAAAAAGTGAGAGGACCTAGGTTTAAAGACAGCACCATCTTCATCATCCAGGAAAAAACCGAAACAGTCCAATGAACTCTCTCTGGTCTTATATTTCAGTTATTTTACTAATTCATGTTACTATCTGAAGTAGTAATAGTAGAACGTGAAAAGTTAAGGGGCATTTCCTCTACTAGGTGCTGCATTTCTAAAAAACAAAGTTAACAAACAGAGATAATTTGCAAACAAGAGATTGCTTCAAATGCATGCCGTGTAGCACAGATGATCATCCTGTACTCTGTAAATCTTGCTATACTTCCTGTATCTGAATCCATTATTTGCATAGCATTTATTCTCTAATAAGGTAAAATTAAAATCTGTATCCCCAAGAGCTCAGGGAGGTCACCAGTGTAAATTAATCACTAACCAAGTAAAAGAGCTGTACTCCAAAGAAATTTTGATCCGTTCCGATCTGCATATTAATTGATGGCTCATTCAGGTAAGTGTTAAAAAGCAATTTTCAGTCAGACAAAATGAATTAATTTGGAGGAATTGTTCTTAAGATAGATACATAGCTATCCATGTTAGAAGGGCAAATATTAAAACTCAAATCTACAAATATACTGCCACAGAAGGAAAAAAGGAAACCACATGTCTGCTCTGCAACGGGAGACTGGTCTGAGCAAATGCACATGTGTTTCCATCAACATATCAAAGAAGAGTACTTCAAAGAAGGGAAGATTTGGAATAGGGATAGATGTATCCTGCAGAATACTACCTAGAAAGAAAGAATATGTAGCAGAAACCCCACACAATTGAAAACTGGTAGGTAACGGGAGTTGAAATTTAACCAAGCTCTTACCTGCACTAGAGGACTGCATTTTGAATTGGACAGTTTAATTCCTTAGAGAAGAACTATTTTCTGTTAACTAAACAGACCTGGAAAACCCAAAAGTTTTGCTCCCTGAACTGCATTAAACATAATGAAATTCAGGATTAAATCATCAGTACTTTTCAGTCTACTCTAGTTTACACGTCAATGACTTGACTGCTCCATCAGCCTTCCATCTTGAAAGCCTAGCGCTTGCAGTGTGTCCAGGGACTGGCAGGATCAGGTGGTTTAGGATCAAGAGAAGTGCGTGTGTGTGTGTGTGCTTATGTGTGTGCTCATGTGTGTGTCTGCCAAGATCAAACCCCTCACTAACACACACCCCGGAGAGTGCTGCGTTTTCTCTCTAATTCGCACTGAGCTAATTTCAGCTATAGACATTCAGGTGAAGCAGCTCCAGAGCTTAAAGGAGTTCACAACATCTTCAAGGACGTTTGTGTCCACTTAAACCACCAGCAGGTGGAAATGTTATGTGCACTTCAGAGCACCAAGTTCTTCCATTTGAGCAGTCTTCTTGCACAGTGGGGTGCTGGGTGCTGCAACACCTTTTGCTTTGTGGATCAATTTGAGGGATAGCTTCAGGGAAAATCTACATTCCTATATAAAAATTGGAATAAAAATGGCCACTCGGGGCTATACGCTCTATATCTCTGTCAGTAGTCAGTAACAAATCCAGGGCAGAAGATGCGAAAAGTTTGCGTAGTCTTTTTACTTCCAGCAATGCACATTTTCAGGACTTGTCCATCCAAGAGGGATAAGACACATCATTATGTGTGATTTTGATTGGTCCACTAATCATACTCCAAAATATTATCTCGTAGAATTCTGAAACAATTTACAGTTTTTACCTCTACAGTACCATCTATCAATCCATTCCAGACTGAAAGCTATGCTTTCACTGAAAACTTGGGTTTTAAAACTTCTACTGGATAATTTCAGTGAGTGGACATTATTTCCTCAATATTATTTTACATTGGACCTTGGACCAGTTCTTATTAATTGATAATGTTTTATTTGTTTTTCCGATTATTTCTGACACTGGACCCAGTGAAACAGAAAAAGACCCAAGATGACATCACATTACTCTCTCTTCCTTAGGTGGCTATAGCTTAGATGTAGACAACCACAGTGAACAGTATAAAGGCAAATTTATTTTAAGACCCGAATCTCATGTTTCATTTTATTACTCAGCCGTTGAGGATGTCTGTCTGAATTTTCAATGTCTGCTTTAGTTTAACAATTGAAATTAACTATATATCGGCTTCCAACTTTGTCATTCCACTTTTTCATGTTCCTTTATGAGCTTGTTTAAAATATGATAGAATGGCACAGATTCTCACATAGATATTTTACAGACATCCCTTAATTGTGAAATTTAGTGTGATTTTTGAATTTCTATACTCTATATATTTTTAGCCTAGTAAATTCAACAAACAACGTGGAAGACTTTTGAAATATTTTGAAAGCTGTGCATACTAAAGCAGGAATAACCCACAGGTTCATTGATGCCTCTAAAGCAATCTAGTATGTTGGGAGCTTTTCAAGATAAAAAAATCCCATTTTTCGGTGGGATGACTTATGTTTTCGGAAAACCCTGTGACTCTTCACTAGTGTATTATGCTTAACTATGAATGGTTTGCATTATCAGTTTTTCCACTTTTAAGAAAATTAAATAATAGCTCACATTTCCCAGGTAACTCTAGAATCCTTTTGTAAATCAGCATTACATTTTCCCTCTTCCACTCTTACACTGCTCTGATCTTGAAGTAATATTGCCACATATACTATGCTGAAAAGATCATTATTCAACTGTCCAAACCATGTAACCCACAAGTCAGAGCCATAGGAACAGAGTAGGGCTTGAGACAATAGGGTGACAGAAATACCTGTAAGGAGCAGGGCAGAAATAAGTATATACAGATTTTTGCTGCAAGAAGCTTGAGTGGGGTGGCAAGTTCTGAAAGAGTCACCAGTGTGTGTTGCTAATGTCAAGGTAAAGAATTAGCTGTGAAAATAGAGTTGCTAGTAGCTATGTTTCTATGATTCTAGGATTCTCTGTTGGAAAGATCAAGTACTTGCCCTAAACCAAAGAAAATATTGCAGTCACTTAACAATATCAAAATGTTTTCTATGAGAGCACAAACAATACTGCCAAAACATAGCCATGGCATACGCATCCTTTTACCTCCATGAAATATGAATTCTGTATTTTAAACAGCTAGCTCACAGTCATTCCTCAGTTTCATCCAAGAATTACCAAATGATCAGATATTTCACGGCTAATCAAGGAAGAAATAGATGTGGATAAGAAAGAATAAAGTCAGACTACCAAAAGCAATAGTAATCTCAGGGCTTTGAGCAGAGGGGGAGACCACTGGTGGCACAAGGAAATCCAGGGGCAGCTAATAAAAAGATGCCAAGCAGTTGCCTCACATTAATATTCTGAATGCTTAACTTGAATGGAAAAGAGACATTCAAACTACTACTTCCAAACTTTCCCAAATTTGCAGGATTACAAACATTTATTCCTTTTCCTTGGAAGAAGAAATATAGTTTTTCAAATATTTAAATAAATGAGACTAAGTATATTTTTGAGCGGGCTGCTTCCCAACTGAAACTTTGTTTTAGGTTACACCCTGGTATTTTATTTTAATTTCTTTAATATACACTACTGTAGGGAATCATTAAAATTAATAGGTATTAATGCATCTAGTGCCAGGAGGAGTTTATCTACGCGTGCTGTAGAAGTGTCTATTACAGTGAAACTATCCTACACCAACATTAGCACAATTCCGATCAACTCACTTTCATCTGCAAATAAATCAGAACTAAATCCAGAATATAATAGACTGCTCAGTCGCTGAGACATGACAAGCTGTTTACTATTTATAAGAAATCCACTGATCAAAACTATGTAGAATCTTCAGATATAAAGACCCCGCTGTTAGCTTTCATTTTTGATATTTGTTAGTTCTGCTTATACAGCTAGAGCACAAAATAACCTTTTATCATTAACAATGTATTACTTCACTCCAAAGAATGACACAGTCCAACATACAGTACTGAGGCTGAGTAACTTTCTTCAAGTACATCTGCTCAGACAGCCCTAATTAGAAAGCAACAGATTTTAAATCTTTATTTAGGCTGAGGGAGGCTAGTGGGCACAGAGCAACAAATAAGGAGCACTAGGTTAAAAAGTGCTTGGAGGGCTTAGGAATGTGACAATTGCGTGAGTCAGATTTCCCAGCACTGGATTTTGCAAATGTGGTTTGGAAGTGAGAAGACATTTTGAATGGCTGCCTATCCCACAAGACCGCCCTTTACACAAGGCCTCAGCTGTCTTGGGCTGTATTTCTTCCCTTCTCTTCTCCTGCAGTTTTTCCTCTCACTATTCTGTAGAAGAGTTGCATGCACAACTTGACAGCTCAAGATTGAGGATGCTCCTGAAATCATCTGTGATGCCTGCTGGATATCAGCTACTGCTGTTAGATACTCAACAAATAGAATATTAATCTTTATGCAGCATAGCTCTAGGATCAATCAAGTAGGCTGCTGGGGATTAGAAGAGAGAAACTGCAGCCCCAGATCAGAGTTGTTATCCATTTATTCTGGAAAGCTGTCACTGACCAGATGTTTCAGAGGAACAGGGAGAGTGAGACCCTATGGTACATGGACACTCTAAGGTAGCCAGAATCAGACCAAGAGAATTTAAAATAATATCTTTCTGTGAAGCTATTAGAAAAGATCTCTATCCCCCTCTTAAACTACCACCATAATTCAAGAGTTCCCTTCCCTTTTGTTGCACAGGAAGAGAAACAGAGATTTATCTGCTGTAGCTTGTCTTCCAATTATCATCACTTTGTGACAAATAAGAGTCATTATTTAAAACTGCTTATTTCAAATGATGTTTTAAAGTGTTCCGTTTCCCTTAAGCAATTATAGATACTTGAGAAATATTGAGTCTCATTGTAATGGTTTAGATCAAATGAGAAAATGGTACTGATAACACCATATGATTTAGAGATAGGAAGTTCAAACACAGTGGGAGGTGTCTTTTAATTCAAAATGCTATTTCTCTCAATAGCAAAATAATGAATAAATGCTCAATGGATAATTATATTTATCAGCCTAAAAATATTGAAATACTGTTTTGTTCAAGAAGCAAAACAAAATATTCTATGAAAACAAATTTCTATGAAACTGCCTCTGCTGTGAATCTTACATGCTGGTAGAGAAGTATTTTGTTTCCATTTCCTTATGCTCATGTGAAAATTTATAAGTAATGTCTTGAGATTTATTAATTGTCTCACAAATCAAAATATAGTTATTAAATTTAACATGTAGAGGTAGTTTAATTCTTATTTGTATTTAGATTTTGTTTTTAAGTGTGAAAGAGTGGGTTATAATGAATTTAAAGTATTATTTTAATATGTGATATGTTTTAGAAATGCATTTGGCTTACAAATACTGTACACATTAATTAATATACTTTATTAAAAGTGGAAAGAGAGCAATGCTGTGACCTCCTATTGTATGTCACTGGTAATTTTGTTTCTCTGCATGTAACAAAAGTCATAGTCAAAAACTGCCATGGTCAGGAAGAGGATATGTCTGAGATCTGAAGTCATTCAGTCTCCACAGTCTCAGACCCAGTCAGCACAAATGGTGGCACTCTTGCTGGAAAATTTTGTCATTATATCAAATCTTTATTTCTTAAAGCCACGTCTCCCATACCACATAAGCACCTAATGCTGAAGGTGAAAGAAAGGCACCTCTAAATGGAGAATAGGTAGGGTCAAGGAAATGTGAGGCCAGAAGAATCAGTCAATAAAGATCGATATTGAAAACTCATGACAAACAATCACTACCCTGGTCCTGCTGGCCACCCTATCACTGATACAGGCCAGGATGCCATCGGCCTTGTTCAGCTGCTGTTGACCAGCACCCCCAGGTCCTTTTCTGCCAGGCCACTTCAGCCACTCTTCCCCAAGCCTGTAGCACTGCATGGGGCTGTTGTGACCCAAGCACAGGACACAACACTTGACCTTATTGAACCCCATACCATTGGCCTTGGCTCATCAATCCAGCCTGTCCAGATCCCTCTGCAGAGCCTTCCTGCCCTCCAGCAGATCATCAGTCCTGCCCGAAGAAGTATCATCCATGAACTTACTGAAGAAGTACTCAATCCCGTTGTCCAGATCATCAACAAAGACGATCTGGATGGGTTCCAATACTGAGTCTTGAAGAACCCCACTAATTACCAGCTGTCAACCAGCACCATTCACTCCTACTCTTTGGGCCCAGTCATCCAGCTACTTTTTAGCTCAGAGAAGACTGCACCCGTTCAAGCCATGGGCTGCCAGCTTTTCCAGGAGAATACAATGGCAATTAGTATCAAAGGCTTTACAGAAGTAGAATTTAATCTCAATTTCCTTAAGAAGTCTTACATAAATGTTACTTGGCCCCATGGTGTTCATTTTGTTGTTCATTTGGTGTTCATTTTAAAGTGGTTTCAGACACTGCTACTTCACCACAAAAGGCCTTTTCTGCCTCATCTACATTATTTCTCAGAAAAAAAAACCCAAAAAACCAGTTCCCAAAGGGGTGAACACAAGAGCAATATATTTCAAGTTTTCCACTGCAGCTCTATGCTTTCAAAGTTCTCCTGTACTTTGACATTGTTAACTCTCTCTCAGGCTTCCTGCTCCTGAGCAGGATGATATTGGAATCAGCCTTCTTGTTCTGCTATCACTGGATCTTATTTTTCATTTTCCTACATGGCCACACCTTCAGTTTTCTGAAGAATATGTTCTCAACTGAATAAACTCCATTTCACCCTTCTTCTAAACCTGAACATTTTTTTAGCTTTTATTGTCATTTTGTTAAGACTGCATATATTTTATCTGAGACATCAATACTTATACACTTTAACCCTCTAAATGCTGCCTATATAGATTTCACCCATTTGACTGTATCTTTTAATATCATCTTAAAAGGTTTTTTTCACTTTTTCATTTTGTTCTGTCCTTGTAGCAAAAACTATTGCAGAGCATATTTTGACTTTATTGCTATGTTAAGGATGTTAGATGTAAATACATTATAATCACGGACACAATGATAATAAAATTTTCAGCTGAGCTCTGCACTTGACTCATTCCTTTCTAACCTTATAAATTTACCTGTGAGAATATAATATTGTTCCATTTCAGGTGTCTTATAATGTATTTTTCATATTCTGTCTTAATGATTCTGTGCTAATTTAACTATGTCTCTCTCTGTGCAGCTGAGTGGTCCTTTTATTACTTTTTTTTTCTGCCTTTATATGATTTCCCTTAATATGCTTTAGCTACTTTCATTCTCCTAGCTGGCTGATTTATTGTACTGATCTTGTACTGTTTTTGTTTATTCTGTTTGGGATTTGAACCCATAGGGGTTTTTTGTTTTCCATTTAGGCAGAAGACTTTTTGTTCTGCTTGACTCTAGGATTTGGTAGAATGCCACCTCTACCAAGAAAAAGGAGTGCCTTGGTCAGAGACCTTCTCCTCCTTATTCCATATCTGTAAAAATATCTGACTTCCTGGGAATAGTTATCTCCTCATCTCATTGGCAAATGGCAGTCAAAATGATGGGATATCTAAACAAGGGAAAAACTGTTGGTGTTTTTCCCCCAGACTCTCCATAGTCCTTGTAAGGGAAAGATTTGAAATTAAATGAAATCCTGAGACACTATTAATATGAAGACCAGGCTTAAGACAGACTGCTTTTTTTTTTTTTAAAAAAAAAAAAGAGAGCTTTTCTTTTGAAGTAGAAAGCATTCTTAAATAACTATTATATTTTGTTTATTTTCTAATAAAACATTTTGACACAAGAAAAGGTAATGTCTGCAACAGTACTAAATAGCAGCTTTGCCTCATGACTCAAAAACATCTTAAGAAGTAGGAACACTTCAGTGTTAAATTTTGAAGCAATGTTGTATGACATATAGTGCAAGGTGAAAATGTTAGAATAAAATATAAATATAGAAAACAATAAAAAATTATACTCAAATCCTCATAATTTTCCAACATTGCAATGCTATGATACAAAA
The DNA here is from genome assembly GCA_013397755.1 of Cnemophilus loriae. Lineage (NCBI taxonomy): Eukaryota > Metazoa > Chordata > Aves > Passeriformes > Corvidae > Cnemophilus > Cnemophilus loriae. The sequence continues at coordinate 711,879 of VZTF01017492.1, read as the reverse complement.
ATTAACAATAAATTTTTAATATAGTGTATTTTCCTGAAGCAGACTTGTATGATAGTAAGTTGTTTCTAACGATGTCTCTTGAGTAACTTTATCAATGATTCATTCAATAAAATTTATCCTGACCAAGGGTCTTAGTCCTGTTTTTGCTGTCCTCTCAGGCTACTACAAGTTCATGGCAATCTTGTCTGCAGAATGGTTGGAAGACTGTTCTCAGCAGGAATTATTTGACCATGCCAATACATTGAAAAACCTGCCTTTCATGGGGATGCACATGACTTGGAACCATTTAGACTAAGGTGAATTACAGTGCAGTTTTTTTTCAGCCTGAAGAATGAAGAGTAACAAAATGTGTGCTATATGGGAGGACAATAAAATTGTGACTGACAGGAATGATGGAAAGATTAACTAAGTGTATCATGCTTGGACAGGGAGCGGTTTAGAGGGCCCTCTATCCCTAGTGTATGACATGGGTCAGTATAACACCAACTCAGAAATTATACTCTTACAAGGATGCTTTGGAAACCTCAAACACACTGGAACAGAAATATCAAAATGAGTTGAGATAACCCTACTGAAGCACTGGAAACAAGCATACTTCATTCCAGTTGTTCATGGTAGTCTCAGCATTTTTTTTGATGCTGGGAAGAAACCTTTCAAAATAAGAAGTGTGTGAGAAGTATTAGAATAGGTCTGTAGTGAAGATCTTTTAATGTTTTTCATCCTACATCTGCAAAAGAAAAAAAAAGAAAAAGAAAAAAGAAGCACATTTTTATAAAGTGTAATTGTGGTGTAATTTGAATGCCAGAAAGCTAGTGCCTAAGTGAGATGTTTGTTTCAGTTGTCCCAGCTGTATGTTGCCAATGTAGACTTCAGTTTAATTGCAGGCGTTCTTTAAAATAAATCATTATCTATCATTGTCATTCAAAAATGATAAAACATTAAAATAGATGCAACATTCAGCACTATTTAGACAGATCTGAAAACATTTTAAAAGTATGTATTCTGTAGTCTTTAGTTCACAGAATTTTATGCATTTTCTAGAAAGATCTCTCAGATCAAAATATAAGCCAAATTATCCATAAAAATATTGTAAACTGGTAGAGGAAAAGAGGATAAGCCCTCTCATTTCCAATTTGCGTGAAATTGGAAATGTTACAAAGATGTTTAATGGTCATTGCAACAGGCTGTGTCTTCAATGGATTGCACAGAGATGGAGATATCAAATAGCATTTGAGATATCAAATAGCATCTTCCCAAAAGGGGGAAATCCAAAAGCCTCCAACAAGATATGATAAAGGAAAAGTGGATGTGGTGTGTTACTTGGCACTTTAGGAGAGTCATATATGTAAACAAAAATATTCTGTAATAATCAAGAATGACCAAACACAAAATTAAGGAAAGTATATTTTGTCACCCAATGAAAAATTTAGAGTTCCTTTGTGTAGCATGTAATACAAATATAACATACCACAGAATTGTTTGTATTTGATTGTGTGTCAGCCAAATTTAAAATTATCAGATACCTCCCCAGCTTCTTTCTTCTTCTTCTGAGTCAGTAGTATAGTTTCTATATCAGAAACTATATTCTGTCTAAATATTCTTTTCCACAGCTTCTTTTCAACATACGCTTGCTACCCATTGCAGGAGCAGCTAAAGGACACAACATGTGCAGGGACACAGCTGAAGAGAGTAGAGTCACTCTGTAACTGAGAAAAGTGAAGAGCAGCAGGTCACAGATGCTGTGAGCAATAAGTGGATTCATTTGGGGATCATGGGATTTACACAAAATCTGTGTGTCACTCTGGTTTAGTGGTTCTGACATATTGCTGTATAGTATTTTATTGTTGATTCAAGCAAGTTCCCTCTGTTGCAGAAACTTTGCCTCAAACCATTTTCCCTCTCAAAGATCAGAAGAAAAAAAAATCTGCTTCCGTGGGTCATTCTTTATCTAACCCACCTGCAGATTAAAATATAATGGAGCTTTGCATAACATTTTAGAGCCAAGATATACTAAAACAAACTTTGCAACAAAGCAGAACCACTGCCACATCTACCATCAACCCTTTTTGTAAGACTGCAGTAGAAGTGGTGTGAGAAAGGTGTTCTCCTTTTCCATGTAAACACAATCACTTTCTTATAGCCACAAGTAAGCTAATATTCATTATCACTTGGCAACATAATTTATAGCAACTATGCTCAGGTGGAAATGTTTATGCTTTGCTCCAAAAATGTATTGAATAACTTCATCACACACCACAGTTTTCAAATCATGTTTTTCAGAAGATGTTTGTGTGGTAGGATTCTAAGGATGACCTAATTAAGGGCTTTTAACTGTAATTAGGGATGCTTTTCATCGAGATTGCTTTTCCTATAGCTATCGGATCTGTTTCATCGCAAACAGTGATTGGCCCAGTCATATTAGACCTGAGCTGATTGGAGACAAGAGGTGCTCTCCCCATATGAATAGTAATTTACTTTATGAGGTTCAGGGATAAGTGATTTTAAAGGTAGCAGTGATTTCTCCATAACTAGGGTAGCCATCCGATCTGCCAATTAAAGAAGGGAAATCTAGTCTGCCTATCTAGCTCACTGTGTTGGCACAATTCCCCAAGAGGTTTCTGCAGGAAGAAAGGCAACCCAGACTGTTACCCTATGGAGCATTGTCCCAGTGTGCTCCTCCTGGGCTCAACCCAACCTTGCTGTTTACACTGATATGCCAAGCCCATCTGGTTTCACTAAGTTCCTCTAGGTTTTACAAGGCTCCAGCCACATTCCTTGGCTCCAGCTTGCAGAATGTGCTTCCAGGGCAGAGGATCTTTGTCTGCTATCACTTTTTGGAAATGGATCTCTAGCTATAAAAACAACTCTGAGTCCCATATGGGTCCCTCTACATCCTTAAAAAGCGTAGCTTGGTTCTTTCTTGGATCCTGACACCTGCTATTGAGGTCAGAGTAGATAGTTTTAGCACACTAGTATAACCTAAAACTCTATGAAGAGGACCACATGCTTTTTATTCTCTGATAGTTTGGGACTCCAAACTGTGTGAGTGCATGTTACCTGAAGAAACGCAATGCAAAGTTTTCAAGAGACTTCTAAACCAACATCTCTTCAGTTTGGAAAACCTAGAAAACAGGAGGAGCAAAACCAGTAAGCATCTACTGACTGTTTTTTTCATTCATTTTTCTCAGTCACTGAGATAGAAACAAACTTCTAAAAATTAGTAGTAGTACATACTTTTTTTTTTTTTAAAAGGAGTAATTAGATTAGGACTTTTGCTTTACATGTAGTTTCCTATCTGAAGGCAACATCCCTTTGCACATCTGGGCCAGCAGTCAGCAGACCTCTTCCTGCAGAAGACACACTCTCCAATGAATATACTTACAAGTTCACCTTCTCAGCTGTTGTGTCTTCAGACATTTAGCAGAGCTATCTGCCTTTTTTTTTTCTTCTTCTTTCTCTTTATTTTTTTTTTTTTTTTTTTTTTTTTCTTTTAATTTTTTTTTTCNTTTTTTTTTTTTTTTTTTTTCTGTCTATGAACTTTTTTACTCCCTAGAGCGAGTTTCCTGCAGTGGACCTAGAGAAAATTGTTTTTGCCGAGGATGCTGTCATTGTATTTCTGTGTTTTGGCAAGATATACTCATGTGCTGATGGTCACCAGCAGGTGTTCTGTAAGACTTTACTGCGACTAATTTATAAGCACTGAAGTCTTTTATTGATTATACCTACGACACTTTTGGGATAAGGAAAATTGGTTTTCCCAAATAACTGATATATCTATATATGCACACACACACACACACACGTATATATATATATAAAACATATTTTGTACAAAGTAATGATCCCAACAGAACTCAGAAAATTTTAGGTAATATGGGAAGAAATCAGGAATTAATATTTGAATCTCTGAGGCTCAAATTTCAGTTAAATTTGAATTTCTGTGACAGACAGGTTTTAATTTCCCTCTCAAATATCTGCTTTATCCCATGACTTAAAAAGTAATTTCATTTTGTTCCCTCCCTTTTTTTAAAGTCAAATATCAAATTGGGTTTGAAGCCTTTCCTGATTTTCTAAAAACATCTCTATGTACTTGGAAAGTTATACATATTTTTTCCACTAAAGCAATAATATCAAAAACAATAAGAACTGTATGGAAGGGTATCTGGTAGTGTCTAAAATAGCAAGTAGAGTAAAATAATTTGTGCTGAGAATGTAATTTCCAACCTAGATCCATTTCAAGATTTGCACTGATCAGTCATTGTCTTGGGGTGGCTGTCTCAAACCGAGACACTCATGTAAACAAAACCAAGAATGAACCCTTCCCAGGAACAAATTAAGAGCCATGGATAGTTCTCAAATAATTTTGGAGTAACCTTCTCTTTGTCTGCCCTCATAACACAATAGAAAATATCACCCCTTTCAACTTTTACCATGCGACCTTTCCTTAATACAGGACACTCAAAACCCAACAAGTGGAAACATTCTCGATCTAACTTCTGTGGGGGAGATGAGATGTTTTATTTATTTTCTGATATATTTATAAAATGTCTGGCATCATAGACAGATCAGATGGTGCCTAACCCTGTCATACCAGATAACCCAAATCAGATATCAAAAATATGTTCTAAAAATAACTAAGATTCCAGAGAAATAAAAAGGGTCAAAATTATGCATATTAAGGCATTCCAAAACATATCAAAGGAAGATTTTTAGATTGCATTATCAAATAATCTCTATCCATTGATTTCTATAGAAAGAGAAAGAAGATTCTGATTGTACTGGACCTGTAAGATTATGGTATGACAAGCAACATAGGAGACAACCAGAAACATGTTTATGGTCTTAGAATGTCAGTAAGATCTGTAACTAAGTGGGACAGAAGTGAAATAATTTCTACAGTTTGAATCATTTTGGGTAGGTTTCCTGTGGTGTGAATATTAGATAGTGTACAGATGTATTATTCACGTTATATATTTCTATAGTATTCCTCTTCCAGTCAATATACAGAATGCATAATTCTCCCTCAGCCAACACTTTTTGACATCTTTCTGTTCCTGTTCAGTGCATACTCCTGCAAGTTATCTACTGCACAAAATTTTGACCTGTTCCTCACGTTTTTTTCTACTGTGCTTGCCACTGATATATACAAGTGCTTCATAAACAGTTCCTTTATCGTCACAACACCTCTGTTGAGAGCATTGCCTCTTTTTTATGCACAGAGAACAGAGGAACGGAGAGGTAAAGGTGAAAAGTGTACTTGAAAGTGGAGTGGCTAATCTGAGATGTTTAAAATGTGATTATTTGCATGTTAAGGTATGGCATAGGAGTCTATTTAAACGTGAAGCACAGCTTTAGTTACAAAAAAGAGTGCTCAGCATTTCTGCAAAGCAGATCCCAAGGTGGAGATGGATACAAAGAAGACAGGCAAAAAGTGTGTCTGTGCCTGTGGGGACACACGAGCCCTTTGGCTCCGTGGTGAGAACCTTCTTTCCCTCCTTGCCTCAGCATCCTGGCCACTCTGGGGAGGCAGAAGGGGAGTATGGTCTGGAAGGAAACCATGTCACATTCAAACCAGGCACCTTTCTGGATGATCTGAGCATTCATGAGAGCAGAGAGCAGGGTGAATGTTATTTATCCCCTGTTTAACATCCGTGGCTCACTATGAAATCTCTGTGAAAGATAGTGATAATATTCCTTACAATGAGAAGGCAAATTTGCAGAATACATTTCACAGTTTTTAAAAGACCCCTGGACATACTGCCTTGGGTGCCCAAAAAACATGACTGGAAATAACTGGAAATTATGGAGGCAATTTTCAGAGTATTTTTTTGTTGTTTAATGCTGCATCCTGAAGACTTATTTTTCATTCACTAGAATTTACATGAAAACATAAGTATAAAAATTGGTTACATTGGACCCCTTCACTAGAAAAATTGAAAAAGGATGACATTTTTTATATAAAGAGAGTTTAAAATAATAGGTGATGTTTCCCCTGATCTGCACATGTTGGGGAAAAATGTTCAAATTTGCTTATGGGAATCCTTAAGAGCTCACGTACTCTCACTTATGCATAGCAAGTGGTGCCAATGGTGTACATTTAATTTAACAGCAACATCCCAATTAAGATAAATGACCTTCAGAGCAGTTCTGAACAAAAATATTGACATGCTTTGAAAGAAAAATAATGGAAAAAAATACTTTAATTTTCCAAAAGTCAAATTTGGGTCTGCTCTGTAATGGTTTTATGCCTACAGCAATAGGAATATATTTATGTTTTTCATTTTCAGTCCAAGATAGTCATACTGAAAATGTTATCAAAAATTAATAGGCTAATTGGTGCATGATCACCTGTCATTTTACAGGATCAAGATTACAAAAAATGTAATTGCAGGAGAGGGAGAAACAAAATCTTGTACAAGTGCTTAAGACCCAAATCATTTGTGCATCCAATTTGTGACAGCCACAGTGGCACCCAACTCTCCGTGCTCCCTTTGAAAACCCCAGCCTTCGTCTGTGCATACAAAATATTTTCTGTTTTCAGACATGTATTAGCACTGTTCAAACATTCTGGGTTTTTTTGCTGTACTTTACATCATTTCAAGTGGTTTTTTAAACCCCCACCTGCCTGACTGAGTATTGCCAGCTGTAGTTCAGAATTGACCCGTGAAAGCTGTTTCGGAGCAGTAAAAGAGGAGAAGAGAGCAGTATGCACATAAGCCCGGCATCCAGGCAGGCAGGCTGGGGAAGGTCATTTGCAGTCGAGTGCTGGGGACAGGAAAATGCCGATCCCACAAAGGGACGCTGCTGGGGACTGCGGGAGGAATCACTAGGTGGCAGAAGCGCTCCTTCTGCTGCTCCTCCTACCCAGCGTGGTGTGGGCTGTAATTAGGTCAGTGTATGGTGAAGTAGGACTGGGTGATAAATAAAGTAGGTTTTCTCTCCTAGTACACACTGCAGCTTAATTTCGCTTCTTTTTGGGTGGTGCTACAAGGTGGATTAAAACTTTTAAAGGGGGGGAATAAAAAAGCCCTCTTGCCAAAGTAAATGAAATTTAAACTCGCTGAGGAGTAAGAGCAGAAAAGGAGAAATAAAAAAAAAGAGAAAGATGACTCCTCTCTGGTGACATTGATATTCTGTTCAGAAGAACACTGAGGAGGGGGAGGGCTGTGCAGAGATGTGTGTTAAATCTCAAATCCAAACAGGCAAAATGTGCTGTTTTGCCAACTCTGGTGCAAAGCAATAACATACACTTTTTCCTTGAGGCATTTTTTTAATTTTCCTAAGAAAAAGGCATTTTTAGTCAGCAAAACATGACTGATTTTCTCTTCCAGAGATCAGAGTAATGTATCTCACTATGGAGGTGGTACTGAAGGTCAAAGATGAGATAACATCTCCTGCATCACTTAATCTCCATCTAACTGGGAGCCACATTACCCCAGAGCTCAGTGTCAGCTCATGGAAAGGAAGGTACAAGTTGTCAGAACAATTATTACAGAATGTGCTTAATCAGATTCAGAAAGCTGTTCTTTCTGGGTTAAATCATGTTAAGGACTCGATACTGTTTCCAGAGAAGTCAATGCAAACCTCCCTTTGATTTGACTACGATCAGATTTTGCCCTCAGTGCAACATCTGACTTCCCAAAAGACATAACAGAGAAGGAGTTTTCAAGAAGTGAAAGACAGAGGACAGGAATTATCCTCTTCCTCTCTCGGCTTTCCACCCCTAAATATTCTGGGAGAATAATAGATTTACTTAAAACAGAAGATGACCTGGCTGAAAGGAACAGCATGAAAATATCAAGAAGACAACAATATACATGCTAAAACATAATTTAGGCAGAATCTGAAATTCTGCCTAGACCTAAAATGGTGATGCTTAAATATGATACTGCAAATGTATCCTAAGAACAGGAATACTGACAGCTCAGATCACTCCTCTATTTCATTCTCCAGGTGCTTACTTGTACTGTTTTGGCTTGGGGGCTTAGGTAAACAACTCTTGCTTAAAACCCTGTGGGAATTTAAGATAGGTAGAATGCTGCAGAAATTTGTTCAATTTATTTAAGTGTGGACAACTTACATCGACAGGATCTGGTCTTAACAATAAACTTTTATCTACTTCAGGTTTTAAACACAGTAAGGGATTGCGCCTGTGGCCACTTAATATAATATCCTACTGATCCAAAGTGAGAGGACAATTTTAGTGGCATCAGATTAAGTGTATATGAGGATTTTTGGTATATCTCAGTTCTGGCCAGTGGGAACTGCTAGAATCAGGTCTGATCTGCAGTGGGACAGTCTCCCCTGAAGAGTACCTGCCACCTTCTGTTCATAGCTACTTTCGGAGTGGCTTCCTTGGCTCTCTAAGTTATCTTGTGGCTTTTCACCAAATGAAGATTTTTTTTTTTTTATGTACAGCTAAGTAGGTTGGACATTCCTGGCTTAACTGTTTGAAGATTCAGTTAGAAAAGAGGAGATCTAAATCCCACCTTTAAGTGGATGAGATACCTACTTTTATACAGAATTTTGCTTTTAATCCCCTTTCTACACAGAACTAGGAATCTGCCTACAGCTTAAGGCACTTTAATGAGGAAAACCTCAGCCCTTTTTCCACCTTTTGTTACCCAAGCCTGAGCAGGTCTCTGAGCTTCCAGGTGAATTCTCTGACAACGAAACTGCTCTGTAAACAGTGGGCACAAGTCTTATAAATCATCTGGCTTCTAAAAGCAATGCAGTGAACTCTGCTTCTTGCAAGGGTGCATGAAAACAAACATTTCATGGACTCGGGTTTCCTTTGTTCAAAGGAAGCACGGGAGCTGAGATTTCCCTTGCTTAGTGTTTTTCAGTGATACCTGGTAATTTTGGGAGAGATCACATTGCACCATATACTGCATAAATCCTCATGGATACCAGATTGGATAGCAGTGCCTGAAAGACATTGCTCTCTTTCTTTAGAGATGCTGAAGCCCTGTACTGGACCTATGGCTACAACTTTGTTGTTTATTACAGTTAATTAATTTAAGTAGGACACCAACTACATTAGCATATAGAAGATGCTGTGAATTTCAGAGTTTTGAATAAGTTTCAGACAAGAGGGAAAGGTATAACATAGTCCTGGCACCTATAACACCATTCTTTCTGAGATGTGGGTGGATATTCTGTGGTGGGAATCACAGTTATCCCAGCACAAAAATGCTGTGGGCCTGAAAGAGTGTGTTAATATTAGGCACATCATTCAGACCCTCAGGTGGAGACAGCTTTGAAAGAGTTAAAAGAGTGTTAAAATAGTACTGTTGCTCAGTCCCACCGTCTTTATTTCTCATGTACTTCTTACTACACTGGTATGAACTGTAAGTGCCTGTCTCAGAGAAAATCAAACCAAAGACTCAGTGCAGACCTACAGGCTTTCTCTAAGAGGTTACCAAACTAGTTTCATTTTTGCATGTTTCACCATCAAACAACTAGTAGCATCACAGCAAAAAACTTTTTTGCCTAAGGATTTGGTCAGGTACAAGATGACTTTCACCAGTGTCATTACAGTCTTCCATCTCCAGCAACAACTGGAGACTTCATCTAAAAATTGTTGTCCTTGTGTTTGATCTGGAAATCATAAACAGGTAGTTAACTGCATGGACTAGTTTAGTCAAACTCTACACTTGCTTGAAAATGAACCATGTTGAAGACTATGTTCCTTCCAACAAGTCTGGTTTTACCACCAGATTAAGATGCATGAAAAGGTGAAAGATGGTGGCAACAAACGATGCGGATAGTGGACTCTTGCCTACATATGCCCCCTCACCAATGACAATACCAGGACAGGAGAGCCATCAAAGTTTATTTCTTAGAAATTCTCAGTGTAAACAAGAGCTGACTGTGGAATTAGAATGCTAAACTTATTATTTGACAACTTAGATCCCAAAAGGATTATTTTTGTTACTACTAAGCTTGAATCTGATGTAGAATGAGGGTTGGATGTTTTTTTTCCTTGGTATTTTTAACTGCTCTTGCAAACATTTTGTTGAATAGTAGGAGTGGTTGGTACGTTTCCAATTTGGAACTGCTTAGCTCATGAGTTCATAAAATAGCTTCTACAACTGAAAAGTACTGCAGCAGCACAGAAAAAAAAAAAAAACATAAAGAAAACTCTGCAGACTTATGAACACATTATTTTCTCTTCTTAATTGAGGTCCAGATGTTGAAAAGAAAACACATGGACATAAAAGAACTTTGGTTTTACTTTTAAACAAAACTAGTACATTTTAGTTCTTTTACTTGAAGGGTATTATAGAATTTAGAATTTCTATTTTACAGTTGTGTTATACAGTGCACACTAAGAGTAAATGCTGTGTCACAAAAGCAGTAGTACAAAATAAGATGCATTTAGCTTCATCCTCTCGACTATTTTCCCATAAGAATAAAATCTTTGTGGTAAGGGAAGGATTTGTGTTTTGTGTATTCAGTGCTTAGCTTCCTTATGAGAATCAACTCAAAACAGAGATGCCTAATCTTTCGGGCAGTGCTAGCCACAAAGCCTGTGATGGGACCATGTCAGTGTCTCATGCTCTAAGTTCTCCCCAGCAATTTGTCATACCCTTGCCTCATGATCTGGTGTACACATGTGCATTGCAGAAATATCATGAGTAGATATAAAACACCTTCCTTCTCATGACATTTTCCAAGTCCGTAAATGCTTCAATTATCACATGACCAGCTGTGTGTATTTTCACCACTACCAGTGACATTGCCAGATGTGTGGGCTTATTGCAGATGAGAACTCTGGAAATCACATACAACAGGAGCGAGCACCAGCTTACATGCCAAAGCTGGGCTGCTCCTGCCTCTAGATGTCTATTTCTGTCCTAGAAAACCTGTTCAGTGCACAAATATTTTGGGATGACATCATGTTCTGACTGTCACATCAGTTTAAGCAGATGTATTAGTTTCAATTTATAGAACAAATGGACTTTTCTGGTGAAAGATACAGCTACTTGATTTCCAAACCAATTTTGTTGTGCGCTGAGCAGGTGAATATTGGTACACTCATTCATGAACTACTGCATGGGAATGAGATGGTTTGTTCAGCAGAGATAACAAACTGTGGTGAAGAGGTTGCTGCAGTTTTAGTGATGAACTTAATTGGCATCCAGTGACAATAAAATAACAGAGGGCATTGCAGGTCAAACTTCAACTCCATCAGCAGAGCCCAGCGGGGAATCTTCCAGAGTACCTGCTGCACTATTGTTCTCTCTATTCAGTACTATCAGCATCTCCCTTTCTGATGAATGCTAGGCATTTTCTTTTCAACCAAAAAAACTCACAAGGGGTTCTGTGTTCCAGGATGGTGTAATAAACGATTTGCATAAGAAAGAGTGATTAGTCTCAAAATACCTCCTTGAAAAGCAAAAAGTTGAATTTTCCTCTTTAATAATAAAGAAAAAGTCTCATGTCACACTCTGTATCTCATTGTGAGTCTCCTATAAAATCATTTGATTAGAAAAGCAGAGGATAATTGGCATGACATAAACAAGGACACAAGAAGTAAGGCATTATGTGCTGTTTCCACAAATATTGCTGCTAATTGTGTCAATTAAATTATCTAATTAGTCTACAGTAAATCACTTGAACATACACTAGCACAAATTCAAAGCATATGTTTCTGCAGAGAAACTAATAGTTCCTAAAGGGTCAGAGTTTAGGAAAAGCTATCATACATAGCATGAGCAAAGAATATCTCCAATTTTAATTTTGATAATTATCAAACATACGTAAGTATTTTACAGGTGATCCTGCTGCCCGGGAAGTGATCTGATAATAATCTTTACACATGGCATGACAAAACCAGCCCTGGACTTATCCTGAACATTCTAGGAAACAACTCAAAGCCATGGATGTATCATGGCAGGGCTGAGCTCATATCACAAAGCTTTTGTGAACGGCAGGCCATGTGTGCTGGCCTGTGCTCCACAAGATTGGAGCAGGGCATGCTGACCTGCAGCTACTGCATAGGCAGACTGGTAGAAGTGAAACCTGTACTAGTCATTCAAATGTTCCCAGGACCACCCCCAGGGACCTGCTGTCAGGGAACAGCCCAGGCCCAAACCACTGAAACCTCTTGCAGCCCTCAAGTTAGATGCCTGCTGGGAACACTCGCTGGCCCATGCTCACTCCCAAATGTGCCCAGGAGTGGTTTAGGTGAGTGGCAGTTCACACAGCCCAAAGCCACCTTGGGCTGTTCTGTCGCTACGACTGGTCAGGCAGTCCTGGGGTTCTCCAGCACTTTTACTTTGCTTGTGCACAAGCAATCAATGACATCTATCTTGCTCTCTCCATGATGCACTCTTAGAGGGCCACCACCATTTTACAGAGAGACCATAAGTAGATTGCAGACACTGGAATCATAAGTTTGTCTGAGAGCCGAGTCCTCCTCCAATCTGAATCCTTTATCTATATAAGATCTTTATCTGTAGCTATAAAAAGAAGCCTTTAGCTGTGGCCCCCCACATGCTGTTCTGCACACATGCGTTACCCAAACTGGTAGGCCAATAATTGCCTTCATTACTAAAATGCCACCCTAATCTTTGGCAACAGCCTGAGTAAGATGTGTTGCCGTATGTGAAGAATGAGAATGGCCTTAGAAGACTAAGGACAATGAAAAATTTGCACTCTTTTATTTGATACCTTCTGGAAGAAGTTGTTTCCAGTCATAAGTACAACATATAAAATAAACAAGGAGTGTCCAAGGAGTATTAGATACAGAATTTTTGGGGAAATCAGTTTGGAGGAAGCTTCTGGAGGAGGCTGTCATTTTTCATTTGTCACCATTTGTTGTTATTGCTCATTGATGTTTTGTTTGTCACATTTCATATGATTAATAAGAAATTAAATTCTTATTTAGTTGTGGTGTGATAAAACTGCCTGAAAAACACAAGTGCACACATAGATTTTAAAGCTGACAAAATTAACCCTTTTGTCTTTCAAGGTGTCTGAGAATGATATGCTCTACTGTCTTTGAATATAGCTAATTTTTATTATAAGCATGTCTTAATACAAACTCAGAAGCTGAATCTCTATTGAATATTATTTAGATTGTATCAAATTATAATTGAGAGGAATTTACAAGTGAAAAAGTGGAATATGAGCACCAAAATAATTTACATCCCTTAATCATAAATTAAATTTTTAATGAAATTTTGAAGCTGCAGAAATGTCCTCAGAAGCTTTAAGACCAAGTGTGAAAGAAAATAGTTAAAACCTGTGAATCTTTAGAGCCTTTTTCAGCACTGAAAAAGGTTTTGCATAAGAACTTTCGTCTTCCATTCAATAACTAGACACTCTCCACCAAAAATAGTTACATACCCACAAGTCAGAGAATTTCTTACTCTCTTCATAACCAAAATTATTTCCTTATTTATTGTCCATAGTGGAGGTACTAAAATTTTGTAGTCAAATTTAATCACTAGAGATCCACAGCAATTTTGTGAATTGTATCATTTTTTCCAGCAAGTTATAATATCTGTGTGTGCAGGAGGGTACTTCACAAAAATATCAGGGTCTAAACTAAGTGCTTGTCTAACTTATTGTTATATAAATGTCATACATTTATATAAGCTTGAGAGTGTTCATGTTTTAAGTCATGTTACTTTTTCTTTTTAACTGAAGATACTATACAATGAAGCAGTTGTTCAGGAACAAGAGTTTATTAAAACAGTATTTGTAGATGTGCTTCTAAGGGTTGGGTGGGTCTTGTAGAAAGAAAGAATAAATCTTGAGTATCTGTATTAACAGGGAAATACCCTACACCTTCAGCCCAGTCAATTCTCTCTGAATAGTAACAATGATGCTTTTTTCCCCTCTCAGTTAGGTCATTATTGCAAAGCTTAATTTTTCATTTGTTACTTTTTACCTTGTTTTCAGAATCTGGACTTGTAGCAAAGCAAAAGTGAAGTGCTTGATTGATCAGACAATTATGAAAGGAGATTTTTTAAGGGTGAGAATATCAGTTTTAGAAAGTGAGCCAAAATGTTATTAACTGGATAATCTTATCTGCGTGCTAACCGGTCAGAAACAGGGATAGCCTTGGCACAGTGCTTGTAACCACAGCCTGGCAATATTTTTGTTTTCTGCTACATCCCGCTCTACTTAGCACCTGTTAAACTGCATCTGGAAGACTGGTCCAGTTTATGTGCCCTGGTAAAGGAAAGACATTGGCAAACTGAAGGAAGGTTTACCAAGATGGTCGAGGATGCAGCATGCAGCTGTCGAGGAGAGGCTGGGGGACCAGAGGTGGTTCAGCCTGGGGCAGAGACAGATTCGGAAGGACCTTACAGCGACCCTCAGCATCTGGGAGGGGGTTGGGAGGGAGGTTCACCAAGAAGCCAGTGTTTAGCCCTTCACAGTGGGGCTCAGTTGGAGGGTAGGAGACAGACTGGAGATGAAAAAACAGGCTTGACTGGATGTCAGAAAACACTTTTTTCACCACGACAGCAGTCAAGCAGTGGAACAGATTTTGCATTCCCCACCCTCAGGGGTTTTCAAAATCTAACTGGATGAAATCCTGAGCTACCTGAACAGCTGACCCTGTTTTGAGCAGGAGATTGGAATAGAGATTGCTCAAGGTCACTTCCAGCTTGAATGATTCTGTGATCCTATGATTCTCTAACTTCAAATAAAAATGATTTACATATATTTATCTGCAAAAAAATTGACCTGGAGAGCACTTTAATTTAATAACTACCAGTTGGCTCTTCACTCCTAACAGCTTAGCAGTTTAGCGCAATATTGGATCATAGAATCATTTAGATTAGAAAAGACCTCTAAGATCATGAAGTTCAACTGTTAACCTGGCACTGCCAAGTCCACCACTAAACCATGTCCCTAATATATTCCAGAATGGACCACTGTTCATAAGAAAAAAACAACCAAACAAAACAAAACAAAACAAAACAAAACAAAACAAAACAAAAGACACTACTGTACAATACTAAGGCAATGTAATCACAAACAAAAGGCTATGCATTTTATACTGTGATGTCTTGGCAGAACATATGTTACAAGGGAAACCAAGATACTTTATGTCTTGATGTAGTTGACTACCTTTGATGATGCAATTAATTTGGGCGGGGACAGCTGCCTTATAATTAAAAATAAGTCTTTTCTTTGGCAGGCCTCAGATTTTGTATTATTGGAAACATTTTTCTCATGCCAATAAACATAGCTAGTGTTTTAGGTTAACTTTCCACTGAGGGATACGAAGACATTTCCTTCTCTCCTAGTTTCCCAACAGCATGGATTAATTGGCTTTCACTGTACACTGAGCTATTTCAACAATGATTGTATTTCTCTTACACTGTGAGAAATTGGTGTCGAGCCTCCAAAGCATGGATGATCCAAGCAAAACAGTAAATGAGGTTACACCTGGGGTTTGGGACCACTCTACTTGTCTCCATCCTATAGTGCTCCCTCCCTTCTCACAGAGCAGTAGCTGCCGAACACACTGGTTTCTGCACCTCCCACAGGAAGCTCTGGTGGGTAGAAGGTAATACTTTGCTCTTCCTGCCATCTGCTGATTCAAAGGTTTTTTGCCTCTTAAAGAAAAAGCAATGTACTGGATTCATCTTGCAGATGACTGGATCACACTATTTTTCACTTGTGAAAAAATCCTCTTGTACAAAAGAAGAAGTACTTGGACAAAAGTTATACAGGCTCATATTGCCTTCCCCTTTTCTTCTCAGTTCTTCTTCCTCATACTAACTTGGTTTATAGATTACAAGTAACTCTGGTTTTAAGTGCAAAGCACAGTTACTGAAAACAAACAAGTGTCAGTATCACAAACAAATGCATGTTTGTCTTTTAGAGACAGAAAAATGGCATTTACAAATCTTGCGTTGTTGTGATGCTGTGCAGAAACCTTCTCAAACACAGCAAACTACATGTAACTTAGCGAAAAATAACATCAAGGTCAGTAAAGGCAGAGAAATGAAGCCGTGGTATAGAAGAAGAAATGGGTCTTGATTTTTCTTCTGAGACTGACATTTTTCTCTTATTCCGTGGTTTTGAAGTATTGAACGTCCCTAGCACATGACCTTTATTGGGTACATCATGGATTCATTTTGCCTTTCTATTTTATTTGAAGATAGATGTCATTGATTTTATTGACTACTCTTCTTCACTGACAGTGCAGGTGTTCTAATGAAACTTAGCACAAGTGTTATAGTCTCTTAAAATCTGATTTCTTTTCTAACTACTGGACTGCATAATCCAGAAATAATTAGACATTCACGTAAAGAAATTTCACAAAAGCAAGTTTAAATACAGTCATAAATATACACACAGGATTTTTTTTCCCTCTTGGAAGGAAACAAATATTCTTACAGTGACGGATTTAATTTATTATATTAATTATCAGTAACTGGAATATGATGACAAAATTTTCTAAATGCAACATGTTGCAAGAATTGTTGTATTTTTAAAATGAAATTGCTGCAGCTTTTAAACAAAATGATTTTAACAGCAACTAAGAAGTGCTTGCTAAAAAAAACCATTGCTTTTCATGAAGACCAGGAAAGGACATTTGTACACTATAAGCCTCAGAAATGTGTCCATTTTCTGAGATGAATAGCCTTTGTTTGCTGAGAACACTTGTTTAAAATGGATCAAGGGATTATGTTGTCTTTACTTGCTGATTAGCATAAAGATTGCAAATTCACGTGGATGGCCAAAGTTCCACTCTTTCACGTGCTGAAATTTCTCCTTTATAAGTAGGAGATATCCTGATGATGAAGAAAACAAACATTTCAGAAATTACTTTAAAATATACAGGAAAAGTTTGGAACTCTATACCACACAAAGTTATTCTGGACGGAAGTTTTCTTCCTAAATGGCACTTAGTACTGGATTTGCTTAGGGAAGAGCCATCCAAAGGGCTGCTTTCTAAAGCAATGATAAGTAGCCATTGACCACGAGAGGGGCAAAAGCAGCTGACTGCGTCTATTTTCTTACGGGTGTATGTGTGCTGCATTTCATAGTTTGCTTTGCCATCATTCGGGGCTATCCCTGTCTTTCACCAGATTCTGCAGAAGTGTTGGAAGGTCTTGACAGCTTCTTCCTAGATGCATGCTCTAATTAAGCTATACCTATATGTGAATGTCTTTTAGCACTTCTGACCTCAGAAACCTGTGTGTGAGACTTATGCTTTGGAAGATGGCTGGAACGGTAGTAGTAGGACAAGAACTATTTGACATTATTTATTAGATACAGCCTACACGTGCTAGATGTAACTGAAAGGAATAAAATATAGCTCCTTCTCCAAAGAGTTTGTAGTCAAAGTATAGGAAAGAAATAAGAAAGGGGTTAAGAAGGAAATAAAAGGAAGATGATTACTATTAGGTAGAACTCATATTGTGGGGCTTTAAGTTCACTTTCTTCCTTAGTAATAGCTAAATATTTAATTGATAAACAAGAATTATAGTATCACTATTGCCTACTCAAGTCTAGGAAAAAAGGAGTTGTTAAGACCTTTTCAATTCTGTATTCCATAAAGTTTTCTCTGTAAAGATGGATTATTATGAGGCTGGGTGACACATGAAGTAGAAATGAGGAATGAGAGGGAAAATATTTAAGTAACAAGTACAGAGAATAGTGAAATTATTAGGAGGGAGAGGAAAAAGATTTGTGGGATAGGTAGGAGGTGAACACGTGTATAAACAGGTAGAAATAAACCACTGCTTGTGGCTGGAGTTCACTGAACTATGTTCCTCTTCAATCATGTTAACTAAGAATTATCCCTGGAGCAGGATTTACAATGTTATCTCATATGTGAGAATTCCAACTCTTAAACCTGGTATCTTCCTGTATCAGAGAGCCTGCAAGAATCTAATGGCTACATCAAGATCACTGTGACCAAATAGTACACTGAACACCTATAAAAATTATACCAATACTGCATACAATGAGGATATGTCATTTCTCCTGACCATATTACAGGTTTGAGGTGACACACTTGTTTTCAAGGCCTATTGCACTCTACTCAGGTAACTTCTGCCTACAGCACATTTAGCCCATAGTGAAAAGCTGCATGTTGGAAAGCAGATACAATGCATGTCGTTGTTGGTAGAAGACACAGCTGTAGCTTCCCACTTATTAGGCAGAAAATGTATCCTGTACTGTATTGCTTTGGGCTTTTTCAGCACACACAGTGTGCATTTTTGATACAACACAGGCTGATCTAACCAGACACAATGTGACTCATGTAACAAATAACACTGGAAAGCGATTTGCTTCTTTAATGGATAAAAACAGGCAACTCCTTAACAACAACATTTGCAGCTGCCCTTCCATATCTGAGATAACTATGGTTATTAATAAGTACTTGACACTACATCCATATTGAATTTCTGCTTGTTTGTTCATTCAGAAACCAGACACATCACCGACATGATGTTTTGGAGACATTTGCAAGCTTCATAGAACACCACATGTAGATCATACTCTGCCTACTGGGACCTACTGAAACGTCATGGCATCTTTCAGACGTGCAGTTCTACCTAGTCCATTTTGTTCTCAGTAGCAGCAGCATATTGTAGACATGCGCAGCCATTAAATCAGGAATTGCTTTCTGCATACTGGAAATAAGGTTTATGTAGTTCTTTTTGTGCAAAGCAAAAGAATGTCCTGACCTAGCAAATACATTTCTCTGGCATCTCCTGTTCCAGTTACAGACCTGGCACTACAAAATGCAATGCTGAACTGTGCTTATTGGACAATTGTTGCCAATACAACCACCCTCAGAGTCAGCGTTTCTCTTTTCTGCAGAGTAAGTATGATCATGCTACTGGAAATGAGAAGGAATTGCTCTCCTAGCTGTTCCCAATTGAGGTAGTTGGGAAAACATTCTGCAGCAGCTCAGAAACGAGTATCTTTGACAACCCCTCGTATAAAGAAAGTTACTTTTAGATTTGCTTAGTCACAGACAAAACTCTCAGTGCCTGCAAGAGTCAACAGAAACAGAGGGCGAAAGTCCCCATGAGCCATCTGTGAGCCATGCAGCCACTGCTGTCAGACAGAGCCAAGAGCTTAAGGAATACTTATTATGCGTAGAAGAACAATAGGAAACAGCAAGATTAAAAAAGGAGAAAAAAAATTATGGCAGTTTACTCATGCACTGTTCCAGCTCCCAGGAGTTCGCTGCTGGCACAGTGCACCCAGCTGAAGGTACACTGAGTACAACTTGCACTTTGCAGTTAGCATCCTGCCCAGCTCTCCTGGGAGACAAGATGTTCTCCTGCTTAGCCTACAGGCTGCATTTCACAGACATTGTCCAGGGCCTTAAATCAAGAACAGTTTTTTTTTAATCTGATAAATTACACTGGAAACAGAAGACAGAAACAATTAATTTTTATTCTTCTCCAGGAGAAATTGTTGCCTGTTTGCTTTTGACCTTCTGTCTTGCAGATTACGGAAACTTCTGAATTTTATCAGGGTCTTTGATATCAGATTCTGAAAAGAAAGATTGCCCTAATAAGTGAAAAATTTCAAAAATTTAGAATCAGGTACAGTCACGGGTGACTTATGTTTTCATTTTGTGGAAAATTATCATTCATATAAGTGGGCTCAATAAGACAACACAGCTCTTACACAAAGAGTTTGTAGACACCTTTTTCTTAAACACACATTTCCAAAAACCACACCAACCAAGCAGGCAGTGAAGTATAAACAACATTTCCCTGTGAACTTCGGTGGTTTTTTCTGCATCTCTTGCTATCAGGTCTGGTGCCAAGCCATAAGCATTCTTCCAGTTACTCAAATACTACAGATATAACCTGGTATTTAACATACATTGGTTGATATATTTGCTGTTATAATCAGTCATTATTTGTAATTGCTTATTCCTTATATTAGAACAAGAAAGATTATCCATGGTAGTGGAAGTAAAGAGTGACAATTTACCTATAAACAACTATTTAGAGGAAAATGCTATGTTTGAAGAAAATAAAGCCTCAGATTTGGGTATTGAGTCCTGTGTGGCTGTAAAGCTTCTTGAAACAGTCATTGTACCTTTAGTTACTGAGCCACAGTTTAATATCATTCCAGTTGAAGGAGGAAAAAACATTGTTTTGGGTAGCACATGGGCTGCTTCCATACTCTTTGTCCCTGAGGACAAAGTCATGCATTAACTGCAAAGTCATGCATTATAAAACCCAGCAGAACATTGAAAGGTCATATTTAATGGACTGAAAAATCCTCAAGGAATGTAAATGACCAGGACTAGAGAAAAAGGATTAAAAGCTGCAGACGTCTGTAAATAGCCTTGTAGAGCTGTGCAGACATGAGGAAGAACTACATGTTGAGACTTGGGTAACGTTTAGTCCTTCTGAACTTGGCCAGCACTACAGGAATTGAGTAAGTGATGGAGAACATATAAGCAAAGGAAACATTCATGCAGAGAAAATAGCTGTGTTCCCAAATGTTTTGTACAGCTTATGTTTTTCAACCCTCAGTACTTCCCATGAACC
Source organism: Cnemophilus loriae (assembly GCA_013397755.1). Classification (NCBI taxonomy): domain Eukaryota; kingdom Metazoa; phylum Chordata; class Aves; order Passeriformes; family Corvidae; genus Cnemophilus; species Cnemophilus loriae. Next base: position 691,369 of record VZTF01017492.1, on the reverse strand, counting down.
AGAACATTTCTTATCATCAAACTTCTAGTTGAAAAACACTCCAAAGCAATAATGTTTTGTTGCCCAGTTGCAAACCATATTACTGTGCCCACAAAGTTCAGAGCTGGGAAGTCACTTAGTTATCATCATTTATCCTATTCCCACTATCAGGTAACAGAGCTTTTGAGGCCTTTAAAATGTTTATGTTGTGTTTCCAGTTTAAAAGCTTCCACTGTAGTTTATGATTCCCAGTTTTAGATGTTTCTTCATTAAGATCATGGGTTTGGTTGCATTCTCACCAAAGGGAATGTATGTAAGCCTGCATTTGGAGAAAAGCTAATGTTGTCAAAAAGAGTATCTGTTTGGTAGTACAGGCACAGTATGTTCCTATTTGCTTGAAGTACACTGTCTGTATGTTATGTTCTGTTATGTTCTGTAACAGATCAATCTATCCAAAATGTGCAGCCACAGGTTATGCTTCTGGTTCGAAGATGCATGTTCACAAATTATGCAGCTATTTCAGACGTGACAAAATCACTAAGCATAATAAACTGCAGAAGAGTTGCAATAACAGGAGAATGCGGTTACTTGACTGAAGTTTAGCATATGCTTTCAGCCAACATTTGTGTTTACATTAAGCTTTCTTGATGAGGTTAAAGCATATAGTTGTAGTCTACTTACCCTGCTTTTTAGAGAAAAGTCATTTGGTATTAGACCACAAAAGACTGAACTGTGAAATGATGTTAATGCAACAATGCTCAGGATTTAAAAAGAAAAATTAAAATATGTGAGAAACTGCCATGACTTTAGCCATTCATGCTTTTGCACACACAGTTCTACAGAAGAAGGAGTGTAGTGCTCAGGCTAGTTTTCCCTCTCTCAGATGTTTGTACCACAGCAATCACAGTATCTAGGTGCCAGTTTTGACAAAATTTCGCTTGGAAAGAAACAGTTATTACAGGTTTCATTGTGAAATAACTGGTTATGTGTCAGCAGCTGCTGTACAGAACTGCAAATACAACAGTGACTGTACAGAACAAATGTTAGAGAGATTTAGATACACATCACTGAGTCCTGGAGAGACTGCAGACACTGTAGAAGACTGTACTACATTCCTATTCTGCACAAGGCTTTCCCAAGAAAACACCTTTAGAGACATCTGAAAAGGGCAAAGTTCAATCCAAAGAAAACAGATTCCTAAAAACCAGAATCCCAGTATATTTTTATATTCTTCAGAATACATGTCAATTAAATATACCTCATTCAATTATCTTTGACGGATGTTAAGGGTATTATAATTGACTCCCTAATTCTAAGAAAGACTCAAATAGAGACGATAACATTGTATTGGCAGAGGCAACTAGTGATAGTAATAGCTTGATGAAGCAATTAGCATTTTAATAGATTTATATACAACACTTGTTGCATTATACTGCAGCTACCATTAGTGAAATCTTGGATACTGTAGTCATTTGCTAAAGTAGGTAGTTATCTGATACTTGTTTTGGATCTTATGAAAATGGATCATTAAATCAATTTCCAGGAAGTATATACCACGATACTTTCAAGTACAATCTATACAAGTGTGTGTATTCTCAGTAAGACCTTCGTACTTTAATTCATCCCTGATAATTCAGGCTTCAACAATTTCACTACTCATAAATATATTAGAAAAGTAAGATCTATGTTTCTCCTTCTTGTGAAATGCAGAGAATACTATTCACTATCATTCCAAATTATGCAGCTATGTGTGTATCTTTCACATCCAGACCTCTTTCTACTGATTGACTCATTTATTCAAAAAGTAGTATTTAATTCTTCTAATGAAAAATACACGTGCTGACATGAAGTGTATACAAAGGAAAGGAAAAAGTTTGTATTCTTATCTGAGTCGTCACCTGCATAGGCAGAATGCCACTGCCTCTGTGGCCATTATCCTCAAAAGTATTTTAAGTCACTATTTTCTGTTATGGGCTGTTTTTCTGAGTGAAAAAAATAAAACCACAACCCAATAAAGTTTAAGGCAAAACTTTCTCAGATAATTCAAATAATCTGAGGAACAGCAGCAAAGATGCCCACGGTCTAGATTGCCCTGGCATCCAAAACATGTGTTAAGATCTTGGTAATCAAGATCTGGTTGTTTTGAGCTATTCCTGGGAAAACTATGTTGACACAACTTTGCTTATATTCTGAGTACTTTGGGGTTGCTTATCATCTACTGTGTGTAGCTTTTTGCCTTCTTAATTATTTAGAGCTCTTAAACAGAAATGCCTGGATTACAATAAGGTGTGTCTTTGGGGTTTTGTTTCCACATGTCCTAAGTGTAATTTTGAGTGAAATGTTCATTCAAAACAGTCAGAAAACATTCTTTATCTACAATTAATCTTTCTATGGTTTTGTATACTTATACTCTCGATATTCATACTCATAGAAGGAGATTTAGAGAAATTTGGGCTTTCTGGTTCATAAAAACAAAAAAAAAAGACGAGAAAAGAAGAAAGGAAAGAAAGAGAAAAAATTATAAAAAACAGCATAGAAGAAAAGTTAACTTTAGCAATAATTTTTCTCTTCTATTCACTTTATATGTAGTTTCATTTGAAGTTTTGGGCACATGTTGGGGTCATTTCTTCTTTTATCAAAACAGTTTTCCCATCTTAATTAAAATCAGTGGACTATGCAATTCTGTTAGATTGGAGGAAAGAAGAGTTTGTTAATTTACATTTAAATAAAACTGATTTTCTGAACTTCTGATATAGTTGCATTTTTAATGTCTTGTGCTTCATATTATAAGTGGTACCACTGGAATTATAGGGAGTCTTGGCTCACATTTCTTACTGCTATTCTTCTGTAGTAGCAATGTGTTTGTAGCTGTGGTAGTCTAAGAACAGAGTGAAGGCAAGGCATATAGGTGGAGGGGTTTTTTTAAATTATTTTATTAAATTTATTGGTATAACTGGAAGAAGAGGCAATTCAAAGAAGTTTTCTCAAAACATTATACATTTTTTCCGTCTATTCCTTTTAGTCTAATTGAAAGTATTATTCATTACAGCTGAGAATACAAAAACTCTGTTGTGGTATCTTGAATGGTAACTTTCCTGCTTTGATATTTCATAATAAGAGTTTGAAATTTAACTTCCTAGTGACTGACAGATGCCAAAATTTTCAAAAACTGAAGAGACCAGGGTGCTTTTTTTACCAATTTTGGTTTTTTTTCAGTCTTTCCTCTGCCTTTTTTTCCCCTCTTCTTTTCTCTTTCTTTACTATTTGTTTCCAGTCCTATCTCCAGACTTGGAGTTTTCATTTTCAATGTTTCCACTTAAGTAGACAGGGTGTTCAAATGGATGTAGTCAGAGACTCTAGAGTACAAATGAAGCACTAAAGTACTTCAATTAACACTTGAACTATGTGTAATTAACAGGAATTCTCTGCAGTTCAAGAAGCTGTAAGATTTACTTGCCACACCGGTACACTATGCATGAAGTATGTAGAGCTGTACAAGAAAATTTTCTTATTTTAGTATTCAAGTAGGAATGGCTGGGAGAAGAAACTTCCTTAATGATTTTCTATTTAATGATTCTTCTTACATAGAAACCTGAAGAGACTTTCTGAGTTTAATTTTATGCTGTGATATGTCAAAAAATCCTCGTCCTTATAGTCCTTTTGGACTTAGCACAGTTTCATTTTGAATAACGCTTAAGTTAATTTGCAACTGGTAATGTATATTTATGGTTTTACCATTAACAGGGATTGGAAATGCTGATCTGAAGGTAATGTAACATTTTTTGAGAATGCGTTTGGTTTATATTTGGTTGCTGTCACTGAATATAGAATTACAAGGACACAATATTCCATCCAGTGAAAAGAGAAGGGTATTCGAACATTTTCTCACTGAGGTGTAACAGAAAGTAAAAAAAGACTTTTTTTGTCAGAATCTAAATAATTCTGAAACATTTTATTCCACATCACTTATTATCAATGGTTATACCACAGTTTCTAAGCTAAAATTGTTTCAAAAAATGTAAAATCAGATTTCCTCTTTAAAACTGTCAAACAAAACTTTTCGACAATTCCAAAAAAATGTGAATAATAGAAATTAATTCAAACTGACTTTTCTTTAGGGCTATCAGTTATTTTACCTGATGTCCTGGAATATTTATGCAACAGAAAAGAATGTGTGAAAATCATTTTTTGGTTTTCAGAGAAATCCAAGTCAACTGCAAACTTCAGTAATTTTGTTATGAGACTATCAAACTTGCTGTTGAATTTCTTGGGACTAATTCTCTGAATGAATACATGGCAATTTTTCCTTTTACAGTGAAAAAGTCTTCATTTTGTCAAATTACTATTTCCAGTTGATGCCAACGTATATTAGATTTGTTAATGCTACTGGAAGTGCCTTTACTTTTCCATTCACAACCTCCTTTGAAGCAATTAACCAGTCTAGGGGAGTTGGTTGCTCGATTTTCTCATTGTTTTCAGTCAGTGTGATTCTGAAATCAGGTAGCAAAAAAAAGAGACGAGTGCTTCATTTAGCGCTATCAACATCAATTATACATGAGCTCCGTTTACCTAGCAAAGCTGAATGCTCAGACTTGATCTTAAACTCTGGTCCCAAGAGAACAGGCAGTCATCCTGCTGGGGATAATCATATTCTATATAAAGCAACAAAGTTTTATCTGTACTTTCCCAGTGCTATATTGTACAAATTTAAATATCACTCAGGTTCAGGGAGGTTTTTCCACCATATGGAAACACTTGAAGCTGTGCTTAGATATATAGACTCTCAGTATTATGCCTTAGATTTAACTGGCAATTCCCACTAGCTTAGTGGCAGTTTTGCATCTGAGCTTTGTTGTATCATGCCCAAGAAATGTTTCATGAAAGATTACATGCATTAAAAAAGAAAAGAAAAGAAAAAAGACTAACAAAAAAAAAAAGTAAAGGAAAAAAGTGCAAGAAATGAACTCTATGAAAGAAGAAAAAATAGAAGAAAAATTTAAACCTATTTATTTTGATGCAAAAATGGGAATGGCTCTTTTAAACATTTGCAGCCAGAAAGCTAAACCTTAGCATCTTTTTTGAAGCTAGTAAACCATTACAGATGCAGCCATCCACACCCAAGATAAACTTGGTGATAGCTTTTAAGGCTATGAGTTGTATCCTCAAGAAATGTTTTCTCTTTTTCTGCAAATAGCTTGCAGTCAATTTACATTTCCTCAGCTTGAAACTTACCAGAACATTGTGTCATGCCCATATACTAATTGATTTAATTATGCTCTGCAACAAAACTTGCCAATAAAACAAGGTGTGAGGTACTGTTACTGCAATAAACGTGGGAAATTCAAAGAGAAATACAATGTACTTTAAGTTCCTAGTGCCCACACACTCATTGCCTATTAATATTGGACGTAATTCTTTATAAATATATTGTCTTGAGGAGTTCGTTTCCATAGGTGCAATATTGCTCAGTATCTGATACAAAGTAAATGTTTATGTATCAAAAGAATTCTACCTTAAAATGTGCTTATCACATTTGTGTGTTGAATCTGTATAGGTGTCTAACTTCCTGCTGAACCTATCTGTTCATGAATGCGTGTGATACAAATATCTGTGCTCCTTTGAAGTAGGATACTCACAAATATTGTGATTTTTTTCAGCTAGACTTTTTTTTTCTTAATTTTTGAAATGTTAAGTATTTTGGAGCTTAACTAAATGTCTTACATTTCTCACTGCATTAGGGAGTAGATTTTGGGCAAGGTTAGTAAATTCTGAGTGTTCCTGAACATATATTTCAAAAACTGCAGTGCAGAGCATGGTAGGATGGCAACAGTAAGAGCAGAGCAAGGTGAAGCAAAAAAAAGAGAAATGTTTGAAGTTTATTTATAACTGTAAACGGGAAATAAATGAAGAAGGTTGAAAATAGATAAATAATCTTCCCAGCTGCACAGAAAAGTATTGACAGTGCAGTATAGATGCTTTATGTCAAGTATACTTCATTTTCCTCTGTCAAATCTAATCAATCATTTGTCGGTATCTGTGATGCTGCATGTCAGAAATCCACACTGAATATAGATAAATTTACTATACACAAGAATACCACATAGCAAAAATGCACCTACCTAACAAGTTTAGCAACATCTTTGAAGAAGTGTCCTTCAACTGGAACAAAAGTGACAAATATTAAAAATAAACCAAGACGGAAATAAAAATACTTGAACTTGCAACTAACAAAACATTATCCGAAAAATGCCCTGTGTCATCAGGAGAAGAATTTCACTCATTTCCTGACAATGTGAGTCTGGATCTTGCAGAGCCTTAAGTACAACCTCAGAGAAGTCCCACTGAGTAGCTGGGTAGAACTGACTGTAGTTGAATGAATATTCTTATTAGAAGTTAACAAACATGGCTGTCATAAGAACACTTTATCCATCACTGGTTTGTTTTGATACAGCTAGTCCATACAACTGAGGTCTGCTCAAGAATAAAGCTATCTAATTTGAGATAAGACCCAAGACCCTTGTGAAGACTTATGTACCCCCTTTAAAAAAGTACAAGAGATATTACACACCTAAAATCAGGAATGGAAAGATCAGGCTGCTGAGTGTGAGGCAAGTATGGGCTCTTCTAGATGAAACAGCTCTAAGAAGAAACGTCTGAAACTTTTATCCCTTCAGTTCCTGGAGAAACAGTTATTTCCTGAGTTTAACCCAGTTCTCTGGGTTAAAACTTAGCAGAAATGTAGGGGAAAATGGAATTTTTCCACTTCAGGATGAAAAGCCAAGTCGGAGTCGATTCTGTTACATAAATGAAAAGAGAAAGAATAGATGTGCCACTCAGGGCTAGATTCCCTTCCCGTTGATTCCTGTTGGTGCTGGCAATTGGCAGATTAAAACAATCGAGGATAATTCCCACGGAAGAGACCAGAGACTGACCCTTTTAAGGACAGTCTCTCTCTGTCCTATACCAGTCCTTCTCTGCTATGGGGGCAGTCACTTTCCCACACACCCTAGTCCATCTGAGAAGCAGAAACATGACCCAGCCTAATTTTAGGGTTTGGTGAAAGGCAAAGCACATAGAGGAACTGTGATAATTTTGTTGCTATAACAGTTGGTAATTAATTCGACAATGACTTTTTACTGTATCTCTAGGACTCATGCAACCAGTATCCTCCACATATCCTCTGAAGACAGGGCCTGTTATGTGTGTAACATAAGAATGACTCTACCTTTAATTGAAACAAAAATATAAATCAGACTAGGTATTTCTGTCCGTGATGGGAAATAAATTTTTTAACAATGTTTCAAGTGTTCTACTGTTGGGTTATGGAATGGTTATTTGATAGCAAAAAAATCACCACCTTTCATTACAAACTTGAAAAACAGCTGAAAAATGAAGGAATTTCTGGGCTTTCATGTTCTGACCAAAGAGTCAGTTTCAGGACATCTGTACATATTTTGGTTGCTTCTTGTTAGTAAATTTAGCAATGAAAATAATTAAGTAGATACGATGTGTTTTCTCTCCTTTCCTTTCTTTCTCACTACCTTTTTTCCCCCCAAGCTTAGGTGATTATTAAATATAATTTCAATTAGATTTTTTGTTGACTACTACAGCTATCACTGCTACAGCTTACTTTATTTTTAAGATGTGCTCCTTTTATAAGGAAGAGAGAACACAAAAGAATTTTAAATGCTAATGTTAAAACCCACACACTTTCTTTTCACAAGTGGGTCTTTGTCCCTGTTTGCAAAAAGTGCACTGAGTTTTCAGAAATGTTTATTAAATTTGCTTGCAGTAGAAAATACCCATGAGTATCTACTGGCTCAGGAAAATAATTTAAAATACATATTAATTGAAATTTAAAGCTTGAACAATTTGGTGTAACAATTCTGCCAAAAATGGGCAAAATTAATCATTGGGACACACTTCTTTTTTCTACAAAAGAAAAGAAGTGACATTGTAAGAAAAATATCAGTATTAAAATGTAACAGTTATTTGTTAAAAGAAATGGAAAAATACCAAATATTTATGGTTACCTATTATACTGAGAACAAAGATGTTTATCTTAACTTGCTCTTTTTATCTTTCAAATGAATGTTTTTATTTCTTTATTCTTTTTAGTTCATAAGCAGAAAAATACTCAGGAAAATTCTTCCACACCAAAAAATACCTAATTCCATTATTTAATGTCATTCTAATGTTAGAGATACACCATGATTCAAAATCAATCATAAATGCTTTTCTCGTATATTTTATGTTTTCTTCTTGAAATTGAATTAGTAGCAATTTACCACAAATACTGCAATAACATGGCAGTAACATCATTCTTTTCGCTGCAAGTTTAATTCATTCTTATGGGAAAAATTATTAGTAACAGAAAGTCTGGAATAGAAGTGGTGGGTTGTTTTGTTGTTTTATTCTGTTTTGTTTTGTTGTTTTTTTTCCAAAAGCATATGTTAAGCTGAATTATATAAATTCAGTGAAGATGCACTGTTCTATATACTGCTCTGCGATTCAGTATTGCAAGACACGAAGTTTTGCTTTGGATTTCGTGAGGACTGTTATAATGTCTATCAGCTCTGTTTCAGGTAAAGTGTGATTTTTATTCCCAGTAAACAGGAAGGTTAAAATAAGCAAGTAGATCAAGGTGAATACATTGTATAGCAAAGTGCCAATAGAAAGGAAGGGATTACAGTTTTTTGTGCTTTTGAAAGTTAGTAGATTATAGGGACTGGGAAATAGAATGATCATTTGCATAGGTATCTGACATATGATTATGCCTCAGATGATTTATGTAAGGCCTTGACAAGCTACAGTGATGAGCATGCTAGAAATACGATAGATGGATGAATGGAAGGTACTCAGTGAGGGGAATGTGAATTGGAAAGTCAATATCAATTTGAAAATCAATCAGCAAGAATAAGACTGCTCAGTTTGTGTGCACAAAATATTCGGCTAAGGGCGGTCTGTAAAGGCCAGGTGGAATTTCTGAATCCTAAGGAAATATTTCTCCAGCAACATTCAAATGTCTGCACTAAAACATGTGAGATTCAATTGTTTATAGCTCAGAAAATCACAATATTTTTTATACCAGAATCTTGCCTTCCACTGCCAGGAGTCTGCCCTGTCTATCTAGGATTTAGAGGAGACTCATTTCCTTTTCAGCAACATGATCTGGGCAGGGTGGCTGTAAGACCCTGACCTTTGGCTGAGAACTCCACTGTAAGCCAATCCTTTAGAAAGCTGTTTTGGTGGAGACACTTGGCTGCCTTCATCTCTATGACACTTTGAAAGGTTTAGGAAAATTAAAAAAACCCAACATTGTTCTTATTAAAAAAAAAAATCCTAAACATGTAAAGCACTCTCAAAAACCTGCACCTATTTATGCAGAAAACATCTTTAGGGCAGTCATTGTCTCAATGTTTTTGTGCAGCCTTGTACAAAATACGACTACACTGACTGAAGCAGTCGAGATTATTTTTGATAGAATGCATCCAATAATATGTTAGAGAATACTGGGGTTAAAAGCCAAGAAGTCTAAACTTAGGAAATGCCAGAATTAATGCTGATAATACTTAATTCAGGATATACACCATTTGTTCATTAAATACTGTACTATTTCTGACGGTCTCCGAGATTTTTTTATTTCTTGGGAAAGCTCATGCTCAGCATATGAGAAACAGCTCAGACTCTCATTCCACTCCCTTTGTTCAGGGTTAAGCACCATGTTTTGTTTACTGCATATGATTTAATTGAGTCTCTGAATACAGAATTATTAATACTCTCATGAGTTTTTCCATGACACTGCTATAGTATGTGAATGTATCAAAGGAATAATTCATACATCTTCTTGGTATTTTTGAGACATGAAATATAATTATTCACTTTTAATGGACAAGGAGGTAAGATCCATGTATTTTTTTAATAAAAATTGCTGTCATTTTGAATGCCTAATTGAAGATGGCCTGATTTGTTTCACAACTTACTGCATCACAGCATTATTTATCCAAAGCACAAGTTGCGTGCAATTCAATAACAGATATAGGGATGTGGTATTTCTGAAAAACAGATATGAAATTTTTGTGGAGACTAAAAATAATCATTTGGAAGCTCTAGACAACTTATCTAACACTATGTTTGGACAGTCTCATGTAGATGGGGCTAAATTAATTTCCTGTAGGTAGTTCTAGCTGTCTAAACCATAAATCATACTTTCTTTTCCTAGAATTCTTGCTTTCTGTTTACACAATAAGTGTAAAGGGTAGGATTCCTATGACAGAGTCCTACTCATAGTGATTCTAGACTATCACAGGGAACAGAGGTAGAACTTTTAGGCTGAGGAGAAGAAGATGAAAAAATTAAAAAGTACAAATACTTTATTTCCAAGAGGATCTTCACGAACTCCCAGATGCAGAAAATAGAATGGTAAAAAAGGAAATTATAAGCTTACAAGGTCCATCATGTTTGTTGTCATAAATGATAAGTAGACAGGACTGGAATGAGAAGCATGCAGAAAGAAACTACTTTCACAGACAATTAAAAAAGCAGAACCTTCTTTCTCTTACTGCAAAAACACGAGGAATGCATTCTTCACGTTTTCAGTATGGAAAACCTGCCTCTTATCACTCTGTATCTCCTGAACATCCATCTAGCAGTATTTTTATACTAAAATGGAATCTCCTTCCCCTGAACTTTTTAACATTAAACACCTTTGCTGCTACAATTATCATTAACTTACTGTCTGCACGATGTTCCTGGCATTCTTTGCATGTTAAAGAGAGGATACACACAGGTCTGTAGCAATTATTGACTGCAGTGTTGAAAATGTACAAAGAGTAACTAGGTGCTCCGTGGATCACATCCTTATTTTACCTTCTGTTCAGAAAGCCAAATACAGCCCCAGTCTGAGCAAGAGAAAGTAAGCAGTTGACCCCACAGCTGAAATTATAACATTGACTATGAAGCTAACATGGTATCAGCACGGAGGTATTGTTCAGGGTTCCTTACCTCCTTGGTAGGGAAAAAGTCTCATCTGGTGTCCCAATTTTAAGATGCATTTGCCATCTTTAATTAATCTTCTGTTTGTATCTCAGACTTTTTCTTGAATCAAAATATTCCCAAAACATAAAAGTTTTCGAATGGAAATACCAAACGTCTCTAAATGTCATCTTATTTTCATCTATCCTCCCAGAGTCCAGGTTTTGGAGCATGATTTGACTTATATCAGTATTATACAATTTGGAATGCATTTGTATAACTGTTTCACCAAAGAAACTGTAATTTCTACCGAGGCATTACGTCAAATGAGGTCACCAAAGTCACCTGTATCTTTTATTATTTTCGATCTAGTTGCCAAAATCTACAATTTCCCAAGCTTCAATTTTTTTACTGTAGGTGCTAAAACTACAAAAGTTATCTCTTAAAGACTGCAAGCAGTCTTGATGTAGTTGGGCTATGCTAAACCAGTAAGCACAGGTAACCAATCCATATGTCATAAGAGGATCTTGCTTGTTTTGGTGCGTTTCAGTTTCTCTTAGAAGTTCTAAAAGACATAATACTGCTACTATGCTGGATATTCTTCAAAGCTGCCTAGGGGCACCAAATTTTATGGGAGTTGGTTTACAAAATCCTTAGATGTTTTTGGAAAATCTAAACCATTTTTTTTTACCTCTACAGTGCTCAGATATTCATTGTTGCAGTAAGGTATTAAGGTTCTGCTTTCCTAAATTTGCAAAGCATCTAACTCAAGCAGTCGTGCTCGGTAGCTGATAGTACTAAAATTCTCTTGTCAGATAATGGATACAAGCCAGAACGTGGGCCAAAAGTTAGCTTCCTGTCTCTAGGTTATATTTCCCAGACCATCAAAAGACAGTCTTTATAATGCAGCCCCTGAAAGGCATTTTAACAGCTATAATGAAAAAGATGCTTTCTTTAATTAATACATGTGCATAATCTCAAAAACGGCATAGTTGTTGCTTTCATTAGTCTAATTTTTTCTGGTCATAGTGAACACTGCCTATGCAATTTTCCAATTAAAATTACAATTCTGTGACTGTAATTGAAGCTTTATCTACTGATCCATCAATTCAGTACAGAAAATGATCTGACTGTAACAACTTGATTACGTTTTCCTAAATAGCCATCAAGGTTATATATTCCATTCTAAATACATCTGCATAAACCTATGTAAAATGGATTTCATTATTAGTTAAACAAAATTTAAACCAATTACTCAAAAGCACAATACTTCTCAAAAACTACACTAAATTCCATCACTAGAATCAGCCCCTCAAATGGAGGACAGTCCATGTCAAATTTTTTTCTCAGTTGGCAATACATTGACAAAAAGAGTAAAACTGCTTAGTTTTCCAAACCCATACATTTTATTAATAAATCCAGCTAGTGACACTTTTTACTATGTTCCATGTTATTTTCCCACTCCAATTTACTAAAACTTGAAAAATATACAAGAATTTAGAATTTATTTTTTTACAAAACTTTGAGTTTTTGAAAGTGCAAATAGCTCATCAGGGCCTGCATTGTGTCATAAAGCTGAAATAAAGTCTTGGTTGCTTGGGGTTCCCAGTCCAAAATAACTGTCTATTTATTTATTTATTATTTTGCACATAAACTTACAAAAGTGGGAAAACATCTTTCCCTCAAATTGTGTTTTGGGGGTTTTCATCAGAAATAAGACCTTTAAGTGATCTTGGGAACTGTGCTCCAGAGGAAAGAAGATAACAGTTTATACTATTAGTAGTACTAGTGTTTTGATATGATCAAAACAGCATTCAAGATCTTTCAGCATTCAAGATCTTCTGACAGACACTATAAATAGATTATTTTTTGAAGAATATGAGAAGTATGATAGGAATTGTCTGTAAGGAATTAGAAGGTGATAAATTGTAAGAGAAATATGAATGAATGTAGGGAGTTTTTGAAAAGGAAGAGTTGGCACACAAAAAATGTATGGTTCCATAATCATGAAGAACGTTTCTGTAAAAGTTCATTAGCGAAACAAGGCAAGACAGGAGACAGAAATAGAAACTATCTATATCATCTATATCTATATCTAATCTATATCTATATCTATCTATATTTATTTTATAGACCTAAAATATTAGATGTACATAAATATGATTTTATCAATACACATATTTATAAAATAGATGAGAAACATAGATGAGAACAGAAAATAGCCAGCAAAATAATAATTTGAAAAGACGAAATTTTGAAAACTGGTAAGGAAATGTAAGGATACTAGAATAGTTCTTTGACTGAGACAACCATCTTAAAGGAATATTCATTGCAAGCTAGATAGCTATGAAAAAATCATTACTAAGAGTTATTCAATAAATGAAAACGAGAATGTATTCATTATAAGTACCCCTGCTTAGTAAATCAACCAAGAAAATGAAACATGAAAAATGAAGGATAAACTAGCTCTGTAGTGATAGCAAAATGTCAGGGACTGTCAATAATCAATTCACAAAGAGCCAAGTGAGGAAAGGGAGTGAGATTATGGTTCCAAACTCAGGAAAATGTTAATACTGACAAGATACTGCTGAAAAACTGAGAAAAACTGCTGAAAAACTTTTTGTTGTTTCCAAATATTCTTTCAGAGTAACTTAAAACTGCTGTCCTACTCCAGTCAAGTCAAATTCTAGTCTTTGTGGCAGCAACAGAGCCTGGTTCCTGCTGAGAGGACCTGATGCCTTTATCTTGTCTCCCTGTGAGGTAGTGACTTTATTTCTCAGAAAAAAAAAAAAAAGACAGTATATTTTACATTTTTGGATATAAAAATTATGGAAAATCACAGCACTTCATGCTGCTAAACTTCAAGCATCATCTACTATGAATAAATATATTCAATTAAGATAATATTCAAGAGTCCTTAAAAATTGGCTGAGGAAATGCCTGCTTCTCTGATGTTCATTTTAATAAGTCTCCAAACAAGAAAATTCCAGCAGCTTGAAGAATTGTTAATCTGCCATAGTCAGTAGCTGGTAATCCTTATATCAGTCCTAAGTAATAGCAGAAATGTTGGTATAAAATTCACTGAAAGAAATTCAGTGATAGGAATACAATTAATGCTAGCCAAAATAATTTTACATAATTTAGATCTAGTCAAATAAACCTGATTCTAGTGTTTGATGACATAAAATTTTTTTCTAGAAAGGATAAAACTGCAGATATTTTATACTCTGACCATGATAGGCATAGCACACCATGTGACCCAGAACTGTGATTAACACCACACAATATCAACAGATCACGTAAGAAATTGATCCAACAGATAGATCTCAAAAGAGTAGGTGTTGATGGGGAGCTGTGTTTTTCCAGTGGAACTGCACAAATATTAAGTTGTTTGCAACTTTTGTGCAGCATACCTAGAAATGGTTCCTAAAATACCAGAAATCATGGATAAAACTGATGGATGTTGAACAATTAGTAATAAAGATGCAATTATTAATAAGGATGAAGAAATGGGGTTGATGCACGATTTCTGAGTAAAATGGGACCACTTACACATAGCCAGGTTCAACAGAATTAAATAAGAAATCAAAAGTCTTGTAGCAAGTAGTGCAGGAAATGTATACAGAAGATAGAGCTGTCTAATAAAAATCAAGATTCCAGAGAGGAAATAAGAGTCATAGTGGACAAACGACTTAATGTCTCTTGTCAGTGACACGCTGTGGCAAAAAGACTAACAGGGAGAGCAGAAGCAAGACACTGAATTTTTTCTTTGTTGTAAGATTTAGAGAGGTTTTAATATTGGAATGCCATTCACAATTCCTGTGATCCCACTTTTTGAAATAATGCTGCAAAATTGAACCATTTGCACAGAATTGAGCAAAATGCCACAAAAAACCTGTGAATGGGGCAATTCTTCAAGCTTTTGCAAAGCAGGCTTAAGTGCTTGTAAGAAGAAGATGAAGATGCCAGCTGATTACAGTGTATCTGTATTTCCATGGGAAAAAAAATAGCAGGGATTATTATGTTCCTTAACAGGTGAAGGCACTTGTTTTTCTTATATCCAGAGCCAGTGCCTAGAAGCTGAAACCAGCCATTCAAATAAGAAACGAGGCAAAATATTTAATAGCTGTTGCTGGAATCATAGTTATTCTAAGTAGGAATTTTCTTACTATTGATAACTTCTCTCTACGTTCAGTTCCATCTATTTTCTTTTCTATTCTTCCTCATAGTTTGCTTGAAATATTCTATCTGGGCAGATATTAATGTTGTTCCTTATTGAAGTAATAGAAACCAAAGTTACCTAAAAAGCCAAATACAAATAATCTTTTAGGTAAACTTCTGTAACTCACGTAAATGTGGGAGTTGGTGGTGACAAAATTAAAATCAACAAACAGTTTAAAACGCATTGAAATACATCAACATGTGAATTCTCAACAGAATTAATCGGGAAGATGGATACTTGGTGGATGTTTTGGTATAGTAAGTAGGTGAAAATATCAGTTTTTTATTAATTTCTGTTGAAAAGGTAAGACAAAACTGCATTTCTATACTACTATGAATTGCTATAAAACTGCTTGAGGAAATCCCCAAAACTTCCTTTCGAGGAAGTAGCAATTACACAGATGGATCATCCTCATATCTTGTAAATATTTAATTGCAGGTTACAAATCCGTACTGAAATACTGACTGGGACTTCATACAGAACAATAGTCACTAGAAGTGACTCTTCAAAAAACATCATCCTATGCCTTAGCATAGCAAATTTTGTCAATCAGACAGGTAGTCCTTATTAATGTGTTTACTAGTAAAAATACAGAAATCCTTCCCAGTTTTGGAGACATTGTCATAGAGTAACAAAATAAGCTGAGTTGAAAGAGACCCACCAGGATCATTGAGTCCAACTCCTGCCTCTGCACAGGACACCCAAGAGTCACACCATGTGCCCAAGATCATTGTCCAAATTCTCCTTGACCTCTGTCAGGCTTGGGGCCATGACCACTTCCCCAGGAAGCCTGTTTCAATGCCCAACCACCCTCTGGTGGAAAAACCTTTTCCTGATACTCAACCTAAACCTCCCCCAACTCAGCTTCATGCTGTTACCTCAAGTTCTATCACTGGTCACAAGAAGAGTTCAGTGTCTGCCCCTCCTTTTTCCCTCACAAGGAAGTTGTAGACTGCAATGAGGATTCCCCTCAGTCTCCTCTTCTCCAGGCTGGACAAATCAAGTGACCTCAGCAACTCCTCGTACGGCTTCCTCTCAAGGCCCTTCACCATCTTCATTGCCCTCCTTTGGACACTCTCTAATAGTTTAATATCTTTTTTATATTGTTACACCCTAAACTGCCCCCAGCACTTGAGGTGAGGCTGCCCCAGTGCAGAGCAGAATGGGAGGATCCCCCAGCTTGCCTGGTCAACAGTGCTGTGCCTGATGCCCTCCAGGATACGGTTGGCCCTCCTGGCTGTCAGGGCACTGCTGAATCATGTTCAACTTGCCATTGACCAGGTTCCCCAGGTCCTTTTCTGCAGCACCGCTCTCCAGCACCTCATTACCCAGCCTGTCTATACATCCAGGGTCGCTCCATCCCAAGTTCAGAGTCCGGCACTTGCCCTTGTTAAAACTGATAAAGTTGGTGACTTCCCATGTCTCTAATTTGTCAAGGCCTCTCTGCCTTTGAGGCAGTTGACAGCTACGCCCAGTTTAGTGTTGTTGACAAACTTGCTTAGCATTCCTTCGAGTCCTGGATCCAAGTCATTAACGAAGATGTTGAAGAACACAAGGGTGGAGCCCTGCAGAACCCTAGTAGTTACAGGTCACCAGCCTGATGTCACCCCATTCCCAATCACCCTTTGTGCCCAACCCGTGAGCCAATTGCTCACCCATCATGTAACATGGTTATTCAGCTGAGTGGTGGACATCTTGTCCAGAAGGATCTTGTGACAGACAGTATCGAAAGTTTTACTGAAGTCCAAAAAGATAACATCTACTGGCTTGCCTAGATCAACCAGGTGGGTTACCCTATTGTAGAAAGAAATCAGGTTTGACAAGCAGGACTTTTCCCCTCACAAAGGTGTGCTGGCTGTGACTGGTGACTGTGTTGCTCTCCAGGTGTTTTACAATACCTCCCAGAATAATCTTCTCCGTGAGTTTACCAGGCACTGAAGTGAGACTGACAGGCCTGTAGTTTCTGGGGTCCTCCTCCTTGCCCTACTTCTTGCCTTTCTTGAAAATCGGGACAATGTTTGCCAGCTTCCAGTCAGCTGGGACCTCTCGTCTTCTGGGACCTTATCTTCTGAAAAACTTACATTCTCTTACATTTTTTGGTCTTACCTTTAAACATTGACTCCTCAGAAATTTCTGACAATGAATATACCAGTGCTTTTTATGAGAGCAAAGTCACACCAGAGTAGGGTGAAGGGGGTTGGAGAATTTTCCAACAAAATATGTCCACACTGAATCTTTGTATCTGTCGTCCAGTTTCAGTCTTTAGCTGGAAATATTATCTTACATTCCATATGTAATTGCTGCTCATATTGAGTCTCTCATCTCAAAAATTTTGTAATGAGAGGAATTAGACTTGTGGGAAACTGAAGCTTCAGAACTCAGATTCTCATTTAATTTATGAATAGAAGCCACCTGTGTTTCTTTCCTACGTATTATTAAATATTAGAAACTATTCTGTGGTCCAGTATGTCTTATCTGTGTGGCTTTGGTTTGGGCTTTTTTGAAGACTGTGACGTATGATTTCTGAGAACTTCAGAATAGGATGCATTTTGAAACCATCAGAATTAACCCATCTTCCTGTGTTATTTTCGTTATGAATTGCATTTGAAAACCACTCAAAAATTTGTAGGACAAAAAATTATCACTATAAGCCCATAACAAATCATCTGTCTGCAATGATGGTGTTTTATGCTTTTTTTTTTTTTTTTAACTGTGCATGCTGTTGAATCCATTCTTCCTAGAAAATATATGGTGGCTCTTTCCCATTTAGTGTCTGTTATGCTACATTTTTTGGCCTATGCTTGACATGACGAGCAGCAATTGAATGAGGAATAATCATAAAGGATTCTATGCCTGTTGTTTGAAATAGAGTTATTTGCATGACAATATATCCTGGAGAAGTAGAAACCAAGAACTAGGGCAAGCCTGAGCTTAAACAGGCTGCTGCTTGGTGTCTGCTTGAGATGACCTGAATCATTCTTTGTGCTCTGACACACACAAAGATCAGAGGCAGCATTCAATTGACAGCAATATTTGATATGGGGATGAGAGTGATAACACAGGATTTAAGAAAGTTTCATAGCTCTGTGGTTGTGGGATTTGGATGCTTACTGGGATAATGGGGACTGCTTCTATTGGCACTAGATGACAATGCCTAAGCAACTGAGCTGAGCCCTAGATCGCTGCTAATTCCAGTAACTGAAGGTCAATCACTTACTGCACATGTACATCCTCACCAAAAGATGCCTACGTTTAGGATTCTTAATTTGGAAATTAATACCAATCCAAATCACTATTGCCCTGAAATCACCAGTCTGTTTAGACTAAATGTGTAAAGGTGAAATGTTTTTGATACATACTAATTTCTTTATCGAATCCCAAAATATTTTCTATATGGTGTCAGAGATTGGGAAGTAGACAGAAGATTGACTGAGCTTTATCTGTAAGTAAAGTCTTACCCAGGTCTTGCAGCCCTGAGACTGAGCTCCTGATGAAAAAGGAAACCTCATGGAGTAAGGCTGTCTAATTGTGTCAAGGCCCTAGTGAGCATTTACATGTGAATATTTCAGAAAGAAAATTCCTCTCTGTTTGGAGAGAGTCAGACCTGATGCAGAAGGCACACCATGGTTTTAATATTCCCCACAGCCAAATAGTAAGTCTTTGCTTCTAAGTCTGTACTAGAAAGTTTTAGTGAAATTCTTGCACAAAAGAAACCAAAAACCCAAACCTGCCCCAAAGAAACTCAAAAAATCATTCACTCCATTTTGTTCTGAGAAATCACATTCCTTTTTTTACATCTGGAAGAAATCAGCATAAGCCAAATTTAAGGGAAACTTCTTCTGGTCCAAAATTATCAATTTTAGTTTCGCAAAACAACAAGTTAAAACAGTTTTACAGTGACAGGCTTTACAGAAAAATTACTCTATAGTCATCAATACATATATGTACTTCATAAAAAGAGTGAAATAAATCAAAAGCTTTTGGGAAATGGAATGGGAAAGGGAACTTAATTTTTATGAATCTGTTTCTGTCAAAAGGTACTACGAAAAGAGAAACAGAATCAGTTGTGTCACAGAATTCTTTATTTCATGTTTCTTCTTGAAATATCACCTCCTGGAGTTGTGAATTTGTGAAAATGGTTACTACCGTTAACTCAGCATCACACCAATTACAAAAATAGAAGAGTGGTCAGAACTGCCCACTAACTAAGCTGCTATTATTGAAGAGAACAGTTTGGAAAGCCTTCTAGCAGTTGTAACACTGCAATTGCTTAAAAAATAAGACTATAAAACATACTGTGATTGCTCAAGACTCAGACCTAAAAATGGGAGACACGAGACACCCAGATATTGCAGAAACTGTGCTTGAGACTTGCAATATTGTGCTTTTAATAGTGTCTTCTGTAGACTTAATAATTCTAAATTAATTAATTAGGTGTATAACAGATCAATTAGCAGAAATCTAGTTGAAAATCATGGAGATTCGCTATAGCGCTACATCGGGAAAATGTACACACCTATTTAAAAGCAATTTTTAAATATATTCCAGTTACTTTTGTTAATGCAAATTTCAGAATAATTAGACATTGTTAATGGATGCTTTTGTCAATACTTTATATATTAAATACTTTAGAGTGTTTAAAGCGTCCTTTTTTCGAAAGCTGTCCTTCTAGAAGAGAACCAAGTCTCACAGTACAAAACAGATTTTAAAGTGAGATAGAAGAGTGTGACACAATAAGTTTAAATAGTAGTGAAGACAGCATAACAATTTTAGATAACTCTGTTCTGCTCAATATTCATTGGAAATAAATGTAAACTTTGCATTATTTGTCTCTTTTTTTAGCAAGGTCATAATGAACAGAATCAAACATGTTTTACAGCATTAAAAATAGAAAAGGCAGAAGAAGCTTTGAGCTTTATGTTCGTGTAGAGAGACGCAAAGGATGCAACATATTAATTTTTCAGAAAACATATTTCTGCTGTAACTACCTAGTACAATATGCACACAAAATGACTTGGGATGTCAGATCTGTGGAAGTAGCACTTCTGAGGAATCATTAGTCAGGATAGCTGTATTTTTATTAAAATATTAGCTTGAATGCATCTGTGAAAACTATAAAATAAAGTTAATATTCTGGAAGCTCTAAAAAACCCCCCACCTAATGTCTAGTTTCTAGTAATTTAAGAATACCAGCACAAGAAACAGATGGCAAAATAGCTCAATATCCTTTGGAAAATCTTCTGTTACCATTAAAAGCTACACCTGCTGAAATGTGTGATCTTACTTTAAATGTAGAAAAGCATTAATAGGAATGTACAGCAGTGTGGTTATATCTCTTAATTGGTATACCCTAGTGGAAACAAACATGCTAATTAAGCGATCATCCTGATTATAAGAGCCTGATAGGAATACACAGTGCTGGGAGATACTTGTTTCTATTGGCTTTAAAAATGGCTTTAAAAATAGTTAGGTGATTGAAATATTTATATTATATAAGTGTAAGTGACTCACTATAGAGCTCAGAATGAGCATGAAGGGAAAAGGATTGAAGCAGAGATATTTGTGGCACAGAAAAAAGTTACAACTTCAATTTCCTCTATAGAGTTTTGTGGACAATACCAAATAGTCACTTTGATTTGACTAGGTTTGTCATTTTTCTACTCATTAGAAATTGAAATTCATTGCATTCAATACACTCAATATATTCAATGTATTTTCTGAACTCGTTTCATTTAAGGCTTTACTTTAATCCATGTGCCAGTCTAGAAACTGATTTCAAACGTTCTTCAAAGCTCCTACTGCAACATTAATCTGGAACGCTTCGTTCAAATTCTTCTAGTTCTCCTTTAGAGGTTTGCAATTGTATTCAATGAAATTTGCCTCCATATTCAAAGAGACTCCAGTCCCACCTTCACTTTTAGCTGGCTGATCCTGTCAGACTCTAAGGAGCTGCTGGGTACAGCCAAACAAGAGAGGCATCAGAGCTTCCAGACCCCTGGTCATTAAACACAGAGTATTCAGGTACCAAAATAGATGTTTGGATCCTTGGAATTTTCTGGTCTATTTTTAACTCCAAAGAAAGAGAGGTAAAAAGAAATAAAATTCAATTGGAAGTAGGCAATGCGGATAGAGAACAAAATGTTGTGTCGTCTTCTGAAGGAAAGCCTTTTTTTGTGGAAATAATAGATTATTTGCTCAAATCCAACAAGGACTAACAAAAAGAAATGTTTCCCTTGAATGAAATGCATGCTTTTATTTGAACCATACGGTTGAGGAGAAACAAGATCAGCATTTATTTGATCCTTACAATGCCATGTACTGATGTAGATGACAAAAGACTACAAGAAATCACAAATGCTATCAAAGAACCACACGTCATATGGAATAAGGACTGGAATAGAGGATTACTTCACATGTTGGGTTAGGAAGTGCATTTGGAGGCATGCTTGCTGCTCCTAGAAGAAAAAGGAAAAAGAGTCAAACAAAGCATACAGTTACTGCTAAATTTTAAATCCAGTCTATTAAATCCAGTATTTTGTAGAACATATTACCACAAATTCACTCTTAAACTTACATAGAACCTAGAGAAAGAGGAAGTTTCTGCAATATTGTTAACAATATTAATCACCTGGTATTAAAAAATCCCACTGTCTAGCACAACATAACATTTCTGATAACAGCTTTATTCCTTATTGTCTGTAGAAGAAAATAAGAACACATCTGCTTAGCCTTTCCTCTGTTATGGGTCAACAATTAATAAAATGATTGTATTTGTATCCGAAATTTCACAAAACACTAAGCACTTAGCGTTGTGGTCATGAGCAATAGAATTGCTCATTAGCAGCCAAAAAATACACTCTTTCCCTTTTTTCAAGTAGAATTAATAGAATAAAGCTCTAAGAATCCTAACACTTTTCTTTGGCAGGTCCTTTCTCATCTCACTCCAGCTGAACCCTGGACTTTAAAACTATGTCTCAACCCTCACTCCAAAGCATTCCTGAACTGTAGGAAATCCGGTCAGTGCAGGCTGAGCTTTTGAGAATCTGCTGGAAGCTGCTTCTTCAAGATTTCAGGAATAGTTTACTATAAAATGAGATCTGAGTCTTTATATTTCTATCTAATTCATCAGGTATTTCTATATAATTTAAGGGTTGTGGAAATAGTTCAAAATAAAAATAGAATTTTACTGTTTGGATACCAGGATTGGCATATAGAATATAAGATACAGTATGTATGAAATTGCAGATATATGGTATTACTCTCTACTTGAGTAAAACGGTAAAAGATCTCTGAGCACAAGATAGTTGTTGAATCACCAGAATTAAAGAGACACAAGTAAGAAAAATGCAGAACCAAACAACCCTCCTTGCTACCCTAGTTCGCTAATCGTATATAATACCTGAAAAAGTCCATAGTGTCTCTAAAGTTCCTTTTCTGAACTTTAGGTGTGGCTCTCCCTATCGAGTTTTTGCACGTTTTACTTAAAAATTATTCATAACACCAAGTGATTAGATTCCCTCAGTCCTCCTTAATGCCAGTTGTGAATCTTTGACCTTACAGCATATATAGGTATTAATGTATATCTGCATTTGTCTCTCTCTAAATTGTACACACACATATGTATGTCTAAGTGTATTCATATTAATACCTAGTAAGTTGAAGCTCTCAGAAGTTAATGAATGACACCTACAATTTAGGAATACTGAACCAAATGGTGCAGGAAAGAAAAAGTCCTGCGAGTGCATCTGTGCTAATGGCTTGTGCATTTCCTTCCAGTCTGTCACAATGCACAATGTCTGACTCGTTCAGCATACCTAAAAGACAGCACCACAATGAGACCATCCCAGACCTTTGATACACCTGTGAGCAGCAGGACAACAGGGCACTTGAGTTAATAAGAAAAGCAATTGAAGGGACTCCTTGTACAACTGAGTGATGGCACTGGAATTTTCAGTATTCAGAAGTAATTAGAAAACAGCTGTGAAGGAAAATCAAATGTTCCTGGTCATCAGTGGCTTATTTTCCAGAATTAGAATAAAGAATGCAATATGACATCTTCGTAAAGAGCAAGTAATTGTTTCTTCTTTGTTTATTTGTTTTAACATTTCTCAATTTATTTGTGATAGCTATATTTTAGTTGCTTTAGGACCACTTTTAAAATTTTTTCATTCTCCTAATTATATTGCAATCCTGTCTAGTCATAAAAATATCTTTTACAGAGTTCTTTAAGGTGATAACTTGTGATTCATGAAGAGTTGAACAAATGTTTATAAATTACTCTTCGATGGTTTCATAACAGAAGACTTGCTAAATGAAAAAAGTTGAAGCACATCAATGAAATTGCAGTCTTATTAATGTTAACAAGTATTTGACCTATAAGAGGCCTGAAATCTTCAGATTCTTTGTCCTGATCTTTGAAGCACTTTTGAGATACATCTGTATTCTAATATGATCATTTTCTTTTTGTTGATATAAATGTAAAAAGAGTAGGAGTTGAAGAGTATTGTGTCTGTCACATAGTGGAACTACCACTCTAGGAAGAACCTTTGCAATCCAAATCATGAGATCAGATTTTAATTCTGGCAGGAAAATTTGAGTTTTAAGCTATTATCATTCGTACTATGCCAGTGTTGTTAAAATTGATTTAGTCTTACACAGTGACAGAAATTGAAACGCCAGGATTGATAGCTGTGCTGAACTGTTTTGAGCATGTAAAATGGTGCAGTATTTGATTAAATCACCCTTGATTCATTTGTTTATCTTGTGCTGCACTGTAAATTTAATCTCTTATTACATGATTTGGATCCTAATTTACACAGGATTTGAAGCTGGAAATCAAAGCACACTTATTTGCAGCAATATTCCCTGTGACCTCTTGTTAGTGTGAGGGAATGTTCACTCAGAATGAGAAATGCTCATGTGAGTGTGTCTTGCAGGAACCTGTACAGCTCTTCAGGGAAAAAATCAACCCTGCTATCATTGTGTGCTTGCACAGTACTTAGCCCAGAGATCAATAATTTGAATCCTGAGGAATTACTGCCATGCAGCTGATTATTGAGACAACCATGCTAACAGCTCTTGGGAGCTGTTCAGGAGCAATTTTGTGCCTGCTGCACTGTGCCACTGCCAGAGACGCTCCTGCTCTGGCAGGGGTGGCAGCTGCTGGTGCCCGAGCACTGGCTTTCGATGTTGACATCCAGCTGCATGCTGTAAAACTGTGCTCGCCTCTGGAGGGTAAGCCGAGGCACAGACTCTTGCAGCAAGTGTGCCTTAATCACACTCTTAACCTTTTTTCCTCAGTCCTCAGGGCTGGTGTGCCTTCAGCCCTTAAGTCAGACGCCAGGGTTGCAGATCTGTGCCTATATTCTGCTGCCATTCTTAAATTAGCTTGTTCATTAAATGGTTGTAAAGAAAATTCTGCTAAACACAGACACTCTGAAGAAGATATTTAACTGCAAAGGTGTTAAAAACGCCTTGCAGAATAATAATAAGGAGCTGCCGCTCCCATATTTTTTCTTCTTCAAAAAAGTAGACTTCACGACTTCCAAATGAGCCAGCAGGAAATTTTCCTATTCACAGCTTTGGGCTTCATATAAGAAATAATATTGTAACAGCATTCATTTAAATGGAGTATATTCCTTCAAAATTTTGGGATAGCAAAATCTAGAGTTTAGGATCCAGAAAAAACGATGAAGTAGTTTCAGAGTATTAGTGAGGACAGATATATTGCCATCTGTAAGTTTCTACCTAGGAGTTTTAAAAGACTATCTTTCCTTGGCAGGATTCACAGAAATCAATGAAATAAATCTGATGCATGATCTATTAATTTGCTCAGAATAGTGGTACTAACTTTAGAGAGCACATTAAGCACTGGCAGTGGAGTTTCTTTTTGGATAAAATTCTAAATGTCAACTCCTCTACTTACAGCAGTTTTACATTGCTGGCCATTCTGTAACTGTGATGAGGTTCCTCCTAATTTACAACAATATAGATGAAATGAAAATAAAGGTCAAATGTTTTCAGAGACTGAGTAACTTATTTCCCTGTGGCAGCTTCAGTGCCTGACCAAGAAGAGAGTTGCATCGTCCAGCAGATCAGCAACATCTCTTAAAGGTGTTCTCCCCCTGTTCCTCTTTCCTGAAAATAATCACACAAATAAACAAAAATAAATAAAGTAGTGTCATCACAACAGGCAGTCTTGCTGAAGAAGTCTCTATAAAGTGGTCAAACAGTAAGGCTGAGGGCTGAAGAAACACACAGAAGAAGCTATTTTACCTTCTAGGCAGCTTCTGAAGTTGAGTATTGGTTTTGAGGCAGCAGTATGGCAGGGAAGGTAATGGAGCTGCCCACAGTTCTGTCTCTATGACCAACAAACTTTAATGAACATTGAATTTGCAAGGAAATCTTTTTCAAACTGGAAACTGAGCAGACAGAAAAATTATAAATTATTGAAAAGACCTGTTTGAAATTCTTATATGACATTGGTGAATTGTTTGCCTGATTGGAAAACTATAGATTAGTGTGAAGATTAAAACCCCAGAAACAGCACAATTTGTGAGAATGGTGGCTTTGCAAGTGTGAACAGGTGATGAGCAGTTACTGAAAGTGTATCTCATCCCCAGAATTTGAAAGATAATTTATTAAAACAGTGCTTTGCAAAAAAAAGAAGTCCTGCAGAATAAATTTTGCAAGAGAAGAAGGTAAGAAAGAATAAACACTGTCCTAGTTGCTTGTAGTGAGAGGTGCAAAGAAGTGAAAGAGATCAAGCAGGTATGATACAGGATGAAGCATTTAGAATTGCAAGAGCAGAAAAGGGAGGATCTAGGAAACAACAGAAAAAAATTACCTGGATACATGAAAGCTTGGATGGGTTAAATAAGAGGAAGGCTATTGAGCCAAACAAAGATTTTAAATGAAATACAGGATTTTCCTCAATCCGTATATTCCACAGCACTGCTTTACTTCCAACGTTAGCACAGCTAATGTATCTAACTAAAAAGACATGCCGGTGTTTGTCATGCAATTAGTAGTGCAGGGGGAGGGATGCTGATAGCTGAGCAACAAAGTTTGAAAAATGATGACATTCCAGGACAGAGATCCAGCCCCAGACTTCTCCAGATTCACCCATGTTAACTTTTCCTTCTTGCTGTATGTTTTTGACCTCTGAGGCTTTTGCAGGTGACAGCATTAACATTCCAGAAGGCACAGGGGGGGCATTGAAATTCCCTGCAAGGTTTGAATCTCTCTCCATTGATCGGTGTGTCAGTCCACGATGCAGCCATGCACAGATGTTACACAACAGCAGCAGCAGGTTACAGAGCTCTAAAAATATTTGGATTTAATTGAAAAAAAAAAAAGGTAAATGTTTTAAGCCCTTTATTTAATGCCCCAGCTTCCTTTCTGGCATAAAACAGTGGATGTTGTAGCTAGGAGGTGTCTTATCCTTTTTGGAGACTACAATTGATTCACACAGAATTTGAAAGGGGAAAAAAAGGAACAGAAAACATGGCATCTGAAAAATAGTGTAGACAGAAGAAGAAAGGGGAAAACAGACACTTGAGAAATTTTTCAAGCATGATTCTTTGTCTTCTTGAACTCTGATTTAAAGGTTGCTTAGCAACAGTGGCAGTAACAGCTGGGACACCCTTGATCTTGTTGTGTAAACTATTAAAAATAGGTGATGGAAAGTAGCACCATGGAAACAATGACAATTCTGAAGCAGGTGTCTGCAGTGCTGCTTTTCAGCTTAATGTCAGAGGTATAAATTACAAAATTTATTTCTCCCTTTAATCTGAATTTTTAGAAAGGAAGAAATCTTTATATTCCCGAAATTAAGTAAAACTGAAGATTACATTATCCCATTCTGTGGCACTGACTCCCGATTATTGCTTTATATGCTCTCTTGCCAGAACCTTTAGAGGATCTTCATTTCCAGAGACTGAGGTAATTTCACTCCACTGAATTACTGAAGCAGTCCTTCAGCGAGGGTCATGACTGGTATTTACAGTATTAACCTCAGCTATGAAAGGATCATAACCTTGATTTCAGTTGGACAGTTTAGCTAAAGCCTCACCCAGAATTACTATTATTAAAATCATAATTTGAAAATGCTTACCTTATATGCAGCTAATAATCATAGCTATGATTAATAAATGTACAAAATGGAATCAGCAAAACTCATTTTGAAAATATTTAGAGACCCAGGGTCAAGTTTTTCTTAATATGACTAGTAAATCTGTGGCATGCAAAAGAGGACCAATTCTCAGAAAGAGTAATTGTCTGCCCTTTGAAACAGCCTCCTTTTAGGGCTCTTTAATTCAATATACATGTTAAAGCAGACAAACTTCCTTTAAAAACATGGGACAGTATCTTTTATTAGGCTAAGGATACTGAGTGTGAGTAAAACACTCTGCACTATTAGTGAGATTTTTATGCACTGTTAAGCTAAAATATTACAAAAGAGAAAAAATATTCCTAATCCATGGGATAGCTGTCCCATGGGGGAAATCCATGGGAAACTTTACATTTTCTTTATTTTTTATTTATTTGTAATGAAAGATAAACAGAGTCAAATATTCAAAAAGGCTCAGAGATCTATGTCATTTTGACATCTTTCTCCTTATTCTATCATGGATATTCCTGCATTCTGATTTACTAATAATCACCATTTGCACAATTGAAACAAAGAACTTTATGGAAAAAAAAGCATAAAGAATTGTTCAATAAAACCAGCTATGACTCTAAATAACAACTACTTATGGTTATTCTGACTGACCAAAGCACATCCATCTCATCACTGCAATATCTTTAAAGAATTCAGCTTAATTTTTTAACGCTTCTTATGAAATCAAAAATTATTCTTTTCTTTGAACATCTTTCCTGCTGCTGACATTGGTACTTTGCTAAAGCAGCATCTTCTATCAGTCTTGCTTTGCTTATCTTGGAAGAGAGAAATTAGGCACTAGAAAGCATAATTTTGATATTATGTTGTAGTGCACCGTACTATTTTTAGAAGATATCCTGCACTGAGGCAGGACAGAGCTGACATGAAATGTCATTACCTCCTTGGGAATTAAATTCTTTTGCAACCTGGATGTAAAGGAAATAGTGGGTATAAACCTTACTCTTTTTGGTTTAAAGCAAATTTCATAGAAACCTCAACTGCTATCTTGCTTGGATTGGCATTTCTACAGTACCATAGAACGGTTTGGTTTGGAGGGGAACTTAAAGACCAGCTAGTTCCAACCCTCCTGTCATGGGCAGGGATGCCACACAACTGGATCAGGTTGCTCAGGGTATAGGGTAGCATGAAAGTTACAGACTGTTTCTTCTAATCTACTTTAGTCTTACGTACTTTCATACATTGCTAGGCAGTACAATTACAGACACAGGCACATTCAAATAGTCAAACTGACACTGGGCTGCATTTGAAAGAACATAGGAGTATTAAACCTTTGTGCTCAGCACCCGTTTCTTCAAAGACTCTTCTGTAGTGTGCAAGAATGATGTACTATCCAAGCAGATAGACTTGTCTTCCTGACCTCCATGAATTAAACTAAGTGCCAGAACTGACTTCATGGAAGTCTGTTCTTTCCAACAGTTTCATAGGAGTTATTCTACAATAATCTAGTAATATTGAATTATTTATTTTGCTCAAATTATTTTGTGAAATAGTGTATTTGATTTCATTTGTCCTGCCCTGTATGAAAAGCAGCCTGTCTTCTTCTGCGATTTAGATGAATGGGAGACGTACAAAACTGGAGGATTTATTTTCGGTGTTCTGTCATTTAGATCTAATTGGTAGCAGCCAATTCACAAAGAAAGCTACTTTAAAAACTTTGCTTGAGAAATTTAAGTAATGGGATTTATTTTAATTTCTGGCATATCCAAAGGTTGGGCTGACATCTACAAAACGGGGGAGTGAAAAAGAGAGTTTTCATTTTTAACCTGAGTATTACTCTAGTCTATAAAATCATCTGAAGTCAGAGGAATCACCTAAGGAATAAAATAGTGTAATTGGCTATAATATCTGTTACAGATTAAGAAAATTTTTCAAGACCTATACCTGGTACTGAGAAAGTATAATGGAAATTATTAAATATTCCTTTTGGTTTTTTGTGGGGAGTAAAACTTATGACACGTGTGACTAATCTACGTCTTCAAGCATCTATTATGCCAAATTATTCCTTGAGTTATGCCAAAAAATATGCCAGTTTAAAGGCTTTAGAATATCAAGGTGTTACAAGTTGCCTTTACTATTTGATAATGTCCTAAGTTTTTTGAGGTTCCTGAATTTCTCTATGCACAGAAATATTTTACTCTAGCAACAACCAGAGCCACTAGGGTAGGATATCACAGGCAATGAACTCTATTTTACAAGATGATTATTAGTTACTAAAATATTTCAGTACTCCACGACTAGCATACCAAAGCACTAGAAATTTCTAAATATGAAGGAGTAACTCTCCAGGTTATGTGTTTTACTAAAGGAAAGTTTTCGACTGAAATTTTCTCACAAATATGTCCTCTTCATTGGAGAAATTTGAGAGATAAATCAAAGGGAGAGATAATCTCAGTGTTTCTAGTATTAGCTAGATGTTTCTTTAGATTCTTTTGCACTATTTACCAATGTTATGTTTTTCTGGGAATTCATACTTTAGACAGATAATTTTCCATAGCTTTTATATGCCTCTAAAAACCTGGTTTCTTCCTTTCTTCCTTATTTTCCACTTGCATAAAAAGCCCATGTATTTAGTCAAAAATTTTCTGGAGTCAGTACAAGATTATTACTGAAACCTTCTGGGAATTTAGGGCCATCATGGATCTACTGTAGTCTACCAATCCCTTCTAAGCACAAGGTCTACCTGACTTCTACAAACATATTAAAAATTCCTACCACAACAGCATACTTCACTGAACAAGGTTTTCTTTATTTGAAGGAGCTCAGGAGAACAACTAAAGCTACAGAGGTTCATCATGTTGCTCAGTGTACTGCTGCGATGGTCTGTGATATTCAGTATAGGAAAAATAAGAGCAGTGAAATCCGAGGCTACCTGTTGGGGCTGAAACATCCTCTAATTGATCACTTTGTCTGGCAGAAGTGCTGCCTGGAGGCTTTTCATGTGGATTCTGAGACTAGAAATTTTAGCTCAGCTATTCTCTTCTGTGTTTGTATAACATGAAGGATTACGTCCTTGATCTAACAAGGGGAACCCCCTGAAGCTGCCCTCTGAAAATGAAATAAAAACAAAAATAGTCACAGTACACATGGTATTAAAAATCTTCCCATATGACTCCTCCACTTTGGCAGTGCTCATCATCTTTTTGCTTCTCTTGTACTGATAAAATTGATCACTGAGGTGGAGCTGAATGGGAATGAGGAGTCTTAGAAAGGACACCAGCCATCTTGTCATCCAGAAAGTCCCATATCTTCACCTTATCCCACTGAGCAGTGTGGGAAGCGGGGGTCAGAGGCTGCTCTGGATTCTGGAGCTTTAGAGAAGACAGCAGGATGACTTGTCTTTGAATATCATTGCCACAGGTTTCTGTGGGTTTTGGAGGTCAGCCTACAGTTGTGGGACAGAGTGGGGGCCAAACTCCACCCGAGGCTGAAATGGCATCTCTGTGCCACAAGGAGAGGGTGGCTCAAGGGGACTTAGGTAGCGCTGGTCCAACAACACTTGTGGGTACACTCAGGGCCCTGATGTCTTTCTCCTCTCTCAGGCAAGGAATTTGCTGTCAACATTTCAGTCCCCATCCTCCACTCCCTCACTTCCAGCCTCTCTGTCTATATTTGCTGGATTCAGCATTTTCAGGATCTTTGTGTGAGACTCTTTTCTGTACATGCTAGCAAAGAAACATATGGAGCAGCCCAAAAAAACCCACGCTCTTGCTGATTTCACTGCCTGCTGGGCAGTATAATGAACTACCAAATAAACTGTTTGCCAGCAATATTTTGAGATTAATGCTTAAAAAAATTATGCCTAAGAACAGTAATGAAAGAGCTGAAAACTAGACTAACCATATTCCATACTTCTCAGACAAGATGTATTTTATTCCTGCTATGTCTTGACAAGTATCTTCCCACCAGGACTGCAGTTTGCAATGTAGAAATTAATCAGATGTTCAAGATAATTAAAAACACATTTCTAAATGCTGTTGGGAAAGAGACATGTGGAATGAAGGGACAAGTTTTTAAATGGACTTACAGACAATGATTTTACAGTTCAGTTCCTCTGAGCATCCCCATTGAAATGAATCTTAAAGTTACTTTCAATCTCTTTGCAAATTTACAGTATCAGTAAAACAATTATGGACACTTTTCTCAAATGAAATGCACGTTAAAAGATTGGGGGTTTGGGTTTTTTTTCTTTGTTTCCTTTTTTGTTTTTCTTCCCACAGTAGCAGCATTTAAGACAGGGGTGAGTGGAAAAAACCCCAATATTTTATTCACAAGCAAAATAAAAGGTTTCATGAGGATGTATTGAACATCTAGAGGTAAACACGCACAGAATCTAAAGGGATATTGGGACTACTAACCCAACAGCAAGCCTAAGTCAAAAGGTCTCCAGAAATACATCTGTGACCTGAAACCTATGAGACTCTGAAGAGCCCAAGAGACCTTTGATGAGATGGAGATGGCTACCCCTTCACATTTGCACAAGTCATGGAAACGGTGAATCCACTGTACGATTTGACTGAGAACTTCACCTCATCCTCCCAAAAGATAAGAGGTGTTTCTGTTGCTCTCTCCTTATGTGTTTTCCCAGTGGAATGAGCTGTTGGAAATGTTGAAGGATTTGCTTCCAAAAACCTTCCAAAGATTCATGTGACTGTTTCTGGAAAAAATCCACCCCTTAATATTTTTTCACTGAGAAGATTATGCCTTTTTGGTGCTCTGAAATCAAAATATATGCCTTTGTGATTAGCCCAAAAAAGGGAAAAAAGTGTGATCTTTCAAACCCAGAGGAGCAAATTATGCTTTCGGTAACATTATGGAATTTTGACTACATGTTACATATCTATTGAAAAGATTACCTGTTTGTCTGCTCGGGTTTTTTTTTATTATTATCATTATTATTAATTTTATTTCTAGAATATCTTGCTCTTTTCAAGGCTCATTGTCCCTTCTGTCACTGGAACTACATTTCACTGAATATGTGTGACACCACATTAATTTCCATAGAGCAGGATTAGGCTATTACAAACATGGGATTAGGCCCACTTGAAGGATCAAAGCAAAAAGAGAAGTGAGATGTGAAGAATATATTTTTTTTTTTGCCAAGCAAACAAATATCCACGATAATAGAACAAAAAAGAAAGCAACTGCCCAAGTGAATTTTTATAATTTAACTTGAACTCCTGATCCTGAACTAAGAATATTGGATTTTATCTGATATATTTTTTTTACCAATAGAAAAACTCTGAGCTGTTTGTTTTCTTTTGTTTTCCACTGCAGCAGCGTTATTCATACAGAAACCAATACAGAATCTGAAACAATATCCTGAGGCCATTTTCATACAATTTAACATCTTGTATTCATGTGCATCGTCGAACAGCTACACTTCCCATTCACGTTGCTAAGTTATTGCAGTACATTTGTGGTTGATTTTCCCATTGATGCTAGAGCAGTGTATAATTAGCAGTGAATAACTTATTCCATGAATTCAATCCCATTTTCCTCTTTCTGAAATGTCCACAAATAGATAAAAACATACCCCTTATTCCATTTCACTGTGGAATAAAGAAAAGCTTTCTGCTTTAAACTCTGTAGGTTTGTATAGTGGTTTCACTTAATTTGGATATTAAACAGGTGTTTGATAATATGATTTTTTCACCTAATTTCTATAATTTTTTATCATTTAATTCAAAAAGTGTTACAAATTCAGGATGAAAGATTAATCTGATACAAAACTAGTATAAATTTCTTGAATATAAGAGCTGCTTTGTGGGGGCTGAAAAAAAGAAAACTGAAGAAACATAATATCTGTAGAGACATTCTGGACAAAACAGAAAACTACAAAAGAAATGAAGTGCTCTGAGCCTAAAAAAACCTACATTATTTCTTTTAAGGAAAATGTTTATATATATCCCCATCTTCCTTTAAAGAGGTTATGATTTCCTTCTTAATGGAAATGCCGGTTCAGTAATCTTTGGCTCTTGACAAAGCCGAAGAGCTCTGATCGATTCAGAAAAGGCAGGAAGAGAAACATGATTTTCAAATTTCTTTTTCACATTATTTTCCTTTGTTGAGCTGCACCAAATACGGTCTTTGTTGTCCAAGCAATCATCCATTTTGCTTCCACATTTGAACATGATAAGTTAATCTACATGCAACAATGTCTTATTTCATAGGAAATAGCAGGTCTGAAAATGTATGTATCTAAATTTAAGTGTATTCTTTATGATCTTCCTCCATACATAAGTACTGCTTTCCTTGAAGATTAATGAAAATGCCTGTTACACAGTCCGAAAAGCAAACATAATGATTAATCCCTTTTAACCATCTTTTAATTTTTTGTCCATCTGGAGGCATTACCAGGAACATTTAGCTACTCTGTTTAGCTGGTGGATATTAGGATGAGGGAGGCTTTTCTTATGCACAGTAGGGTGAACAACAGAAGTGTTTATCCTGACTTGTAGGTATGTGTCATTCTGTGATCCTGTGATTCTGTTTGCATCAGTTCCTTGTAAGTGACCATGCATGTGTGGGAAATTATGTTTTACAATAGTGATGATATGATATGTACCAGACAGCGTCCACTTTCGAGTTTAGAGCATGTATTACAGTTAGCAATTAGCTCAGATAAAAACAAACTGAATGAACAGCAAATGCAATTTGATGTTTGTCCAGACTGAGCCCCGTTCCCTAAAATGACCAAATTTCCCCATGTACCTGAAAATTTGATATATAAAAGTTGTCTTTGAATTAACTTTGCAAATCAGACTTCCATACCGTGAGTAAATTAAAAGTATATGGTACCAATGCATGACTGACAGAACCACCAGCAAATCTAATTGCATACAGAACTTGAAGATCTCACTGGAGAGTCCTTCATTGAAAATAATTATGTGCACTTTAGTCTGTGCACTCGAGGCAGCAAAGTCTGGAAAGCTTAAAAGTTAAAAAAAAATAAATAAATAAAAGAAGAAACGAAAGCAAGAAAGAGTGAGTGAGAGCATTTTCTTGCCAGGCGTATTTATCCAAGCACACAGCTCAAGATTAATCCACAAGGGCATAGAGGCAGAAGATTAACGAGCTAAAGACAGTCTTCATTCCTTGCTGAATTTTATTTTTACTTTGAAGCTATTCGAAGGAATACGTCCATAATATTGCATTCTGTCAAGCACAAGACATTGTTCATGAAACAGATGTCCAGTACATTTGTATCATCTGTGTAGTGGCACACACATACAATTGCACAACGGAAGCAATTCTGTATATTCTCACAGAAACTGCAGAGGAATTTATCATATGTGAGTAAGACATCAGAAAAAAAAAATCTCATTTTCCTTGTTTTCAAGCAGCACTAGAATTAAAGCTATATTTACACTGAGGAGGGTAAGGAAATTTTGATGGAACATAGCATTCACAAAGGGTTATGAAGCAGCAGGATAAATTCCTCATTTAAATTTGAAAGTTTCAGGAATTATACAAATCATGGGAACTCTAAGTATGCACTGCGGAGTAAGAACAGAAAATTGAAAATGTAGCAATTATTAATGTTTGGTCTTAAAATATAGAATCACAGAACATTGTTAGCCGCAGGGACCCACAAGGAACATCAAGTCCAACTCTTAAGTGAATGGCCCACACAGGGATTGAACCCAAAACCCTGGACTATTTAACACCAGGCCCTAACCAACTGAGCTAATCTATAAGAGGCACTCAGTCAGTCAGATAATACGAATGTGCTCCAAAGACACCCATGCAGCCTTACACTGCACACCAAATATTTAGCTGAATAAAATTAAATATAGGTGTACACATATAAACAACTAAAAGGTTCAAAGTAGAACACAGTATATCGAAGAATTTGCTACAAACCGGAAATTATTTGCTTAGTTCTAATAATGCACTGGTGCTTTCTCAATTCCCTTTGGTTTTGTGTTACTATTCTACGGCTAAAAGTACAAAAAAACCCCAAACCAAAAAACCCACCTATTTTTATTTAAAATAAAAGTAAAATTACAGTATACAGAAAGCATCTCATGTACATTTCCAAAAAAGTATGAAATGGGCTCTGAAATGAACTAAGTCTTAAGAAAAGTGATGGGAAAGGAAAATTGCCATAAATAATGCAATAACTTGGACTTGTCGGAGACAGAATAATTTTCTACTCATTCATGAAATCCAAAAAACCAAAAGGAAAAGCATTGATTCTGATAATGGAAAATGCATGAGAAAGATAAGACCCAGATGACTTAAAGGACTGTATAGATTAAGGTAACTTGCACATATTTGATCACAGAAAAAGATTTTGAAATTAATATATACAGGAACATCAGAATGTAGGTCTTGAGTTCGTGCTGGACCAGACCTCTACCTGGCACTGCTTTTCAAAATTCATCACAGCAAGAATACTGCTATGCGCAAAGTATTATTCTTGTCCTCACACGGTTATTCTGGGGCAGTTTATATTTAGTTCAACAACGTCCTAGAAAATCAAGAGATGTTGGAAGTGGAACAGCTTAGTACAGACCTTCTCAACATGACATATAAGTGGCCTCTTCCTCGAGTACTTTCTCATTTAAACTATGTCATGCAAGAGCAAGGAGAATTTGTGGTTTTAATCTGGAAAGGAGACTCAGGGATGAATGAAACATCTAGATATTGTGTATGTTAGCTTCTTCAGTGAAACTGCTAAGTTTATCCAAGGTGCAAGACACATAGATGAAGTCAGGATCTACTTCAAGAAGTGATAAAAGTTTCTGCTAAGTCAGTGGAAACAGAATTTCACTCTATAAAGTGCCAGCCTGTCTTTGATAGAACAGTGATAAACAGTTGCTTATGAAGACCAAATATCCAAGTATTAACTGTTGTGCAAGTAAACTGCACATGAAAAACACACAAATCAGGTATTAGAAGAACAGCAGCATTTTTTTTTTTTAATACTTCTGGATAATCTTTTAAGAAATGCAGTACTGTATTCAAGACATTTATTGCATTTGGAGGAGTAAACATATAAGAAGGCCGTGCTCTCTTTCTGCACCAGATGTTGTAGAAGAGAACTAAGGAAACCCTTGTGCTGGTTTGGGCTGGGATAGAGTTAATTTTCTTTGGAGTAGCTGGTATGGGGCTGTGTCTTGGAATTGTGCTGAAAACTGTGTTGGTATTTCAGGAATGTTTTCGTTACTGCTGAGCAGCGCTTGCACAATGTCAAGGCCTTTTCTGCTTCTCTACCACTCCACCAGCAGGATGCTGGAGGTGCACAAGGAATTGGGAGGGGACACAGTCAGGACAGCTGATCTCATACCGTATGATGTCATGCTCAGCATATAAAGGTTGAGAAAGAAGAAGGAAGCAGTGATGGTGGTTTATCTCCCCAAGCAATGTACTTGCTTCATTTTGCTTTTTGCATCCATGCATGGCTTTTGCTTTCCCCATCTCAACTCATGACTTTTCTCACTTTTACCCTTCTGGTTCTCTTCTCCATCCCACCAAGAGAGAATGAGCGACTGGATGTGTGGGGCTGAGAGGCAGTTAAGGTTAAACCCCAACAACCACTTAGACAAAAAGCTTTTATTACTATTATCTGGAAAAAAACCCTGAAAACTCTGAAATTATTCCAAATCTAAGCACTGCGAACATTTCTAATTCAGTGGTTAACAGAAGCCAAATGATGGTGATGTATTTGGACAGATAAGTGTTGGTTTCAACACTGAATATTCTTCCCAGTTGTTGGAACTGCACTGTTAGAGCATGTTCTGTATATGATTGTTCCTGAATCAGAAGCAGGAGGGCAAACTATGATTGTCTAGGCCCTGATGAGTATTTTAGTATCTAAAGTAAAAGTGCAAGCATAAAATTATTTCATTGCCTCACACGAACTGGGTATATAATCCTATAAAATTACCAATATTTTTGTTTTGTCAATATATTTTCTTTGAACCATATACACATATAAAGGGCCTTTGCTATTCAGAAGATTGGTATTTAGGGCTTGGAATGTCTGTACAGATCCATCTGGCTTGTACAGCACCATTTCATTTCATCTTCTTTACAACTTCAGCACCTCATGCAATGTTTCTTAATAGCTGTAATAAAGTGGCTCCATGCAGGAAAGTGACAAAAGCACATTCTGCCAAGAAACAGAAAGCAACCTTTGCCTGTGTTATTCCTGACATACTCTGTACACTGAGCACCTGATAATTTTCTTGGCTGTGTGCTTTACAGTCTTGTAACAATTCCTGATTTTCAAGTCAGACCAGAGCAAAAAATCTATTATTGTGGCTTAGAACAAGCACAGGAAGTACTGTAGCAAGAAAATATTTGTAAGGAACAAAGAAAGTGTAAGCAAAACATGGTGCTGTGATTTAAGACACGACAGTCTGATTCAGTAGGAGTCAAAGTTGTTCCTTACCTAAACATGTAAGATGTAAGTTCTGCACTAAGCAGTAGATATTTTGTATCTTCTTTCAGGCTTTGCATAACCTTTAATATATGATATAATTTTCTTTTTGTTGTTATTTTATTTTTTGTTTTAATGTCTTCTTTTTGTTTTGAAAGTAAATGAGTGCACTGGCATTTAGCTCTAAGGTTGTGCAAATTCTACCCAGTTAACTAGAAGTAAATACTTTGGTATTTTTATAGAAGCCTGAACATATGCAAATCCCTTGGGCATTGCAAAGATAGGAAAGGTTCTAACCCATTTTTTTAAAAAATTCTGTATATATGATGAGCACACACACAAACTGGGCAAACTTTAATGTCAAACTCCTGTAGACAGCATTGCCTGCAGATCTCAAAGACAACCTTTCTCCAAGTTACTTCTTCAATTAGAGAGCAAATTTTTTAGAAGGTTACTCCATACATGGCCAAAATCTTAGACACATTTTAGGTATCGTAACCGAGCCAAGATGTTATGTCCGTGAATTCAGTTCAAGGGCATCTTCAAAATATTCTTCTAACCTGCTCTGTGTATCACTCTTAGGTTTCTTGAATAATTTTCACCCTCTTCCTGCCCACTCTGTCAATTCATTCACATTTTTTTAGAAGACCGTTAAACAAACTCACCTGTCAGTAATCACGTTGCCACTTACCAATAACAGCAACAGCAACTCAAATGGGAGAGATATTGCTCACCAACAGACAAAAAGTATCGTGGTCATAGCCATTAGCTGCCCAGGTTACCTTACACAGAAGAGGAACTTGTGCACAACAGAAAGTTTCCTAGTGATTCCAGGAGCTAGAAACTCGAACTTGTCCCTGCAAGCTAAATCTACAAAAAGCAAACAAATTCCAATTTTTATGCGGTGGCTATGGCAACAGAATCTCGGACATTAGGCAAACGAATTCTTAATGAAATTACTGAGGGAAACAGAGACAGGTTTCCCAGAAATTGGATTAATTCTGGGACTTCAGGATACAATTCTGAAATTTGTCCATCTCCTTTGTGTTGCGACCTTCCTAGATGTCTGATCACCTCTATGCCCAAAGTGAAACTGAACTTCACTGCCCGTAATATGCTGATTGGTATGTTTTCTCAGGCAGGTAGCAACTCTTTTGAGGTTTCCCAGTTTGCATTCTGTCCGGAAACAAATGACCTTAGTTCAGAAACTGGGTAGCCATGTGGTCCTTAACTTTACAAGGTTTTAAGAGGAAAAGGATGCATTTATTTCAGGGGTGCTGGCATGGATGTGGGAAAAGGTCTGAAGGAAGCTGAACACTGTTTTACTGTCCACTCATAATGAAATTAATGTATCCTTACTATCTTGGTATTGCACACAAAGACAGCCTAAAGATATCTGAGGAATTCTAGAGAAGCAAAAATGCTCTGACCGCCAGAATCTCTAAACCTAGCTGTAGGCTCTAGTTCAGATCAAGCTCTTGACTCCTGTCATTTCTTGAGTTAATAGATCACTTTGGGGATCCACAAAGAGAAACCTAAAGAAAGAAAATTTGAAAATATACATATATATTTGGTTCTTCTATGGTATAACACCAATAACATAGCGTAGATCAAGAACGATAACAGTGCCAAAAGTGTTACATCTCCTCAAGGACGTCACAAACAGACTGCTGTAACACCACCATACGGTGTGGATCATTGGAGGATGCCTGGAAAAAGTAAGGGATGCTTTTCACAGCAGCAGCAGCAGTCATGAAGAACTTCCCAAGCTGAATTACTGTGTCAAGTTTTCTAGACCTTTGGCTTGTCAAAGACCAATATTCCTTTTGGCATGTCCAGGTATTGAGTCCTGTGGAAAAGGTGTGGATGGAGAGGAAGCTTCCCACTCTGGTAGTCCATTGGGGTCTCAATAAATTCTGATAAAATTGGCAATTCAACATAAAATAAGCATACGGAAAGCATATGGAGAGGGAATCTTAAGGCCTTGCAAGTTTTTGCAGCAGAGCTAGGTATCAGAGGTAATATTCAGTCTAATGATTACCTTAGATCAGCCTTTTTCTTTCTAAAAATGGAAAAGGATTAGAGAAATAAAGACTTTAGCACTCATATAAGAGTAAGATTTCTCTTACACTGGTAGTGATAAATGAGCAGTGCTGTTCTTCCCAAAACACATGTGAATTAGATGCAGGATGACAGGAAAAAATGGCAGTAAAATTAATTAAACAAACAAAAAGATAATGTACCCAGTGATGGAAAGAGGAAATTGAAAAACTAAAAAAGACCAAAAAACCACACTGCTTAGAAAAGAACACTGACAAAAAGTACTTTATTTCCTAATTCTCTATTGCATGCAGCATTGTTTCAGAAGAGAAACTTTCCAAAGCAAGGTACTAGTAAAAAAAATTAACAGTGCATTACAGAATTTAGCAATATTTTTTCAGGGTAGTTCCTTGTATATGTGATGACACCATGTAGATTACAAAATAGTGACCGATTTAAACTATTGCAGATACTATATCTTAAAATCTCACAAAGGTTTTCACTAAGGTTGAATTTCAGAAAAAAAAGTAATTTATAATTGCATTTTCATACATAATTATCATATTGTCATTACAGAAAATGATTGTCAACCAACAATTATAAAAAAAAAAAATTCTTTTGCAAATGAGAGTATCATGTACTTTTTAAATAAAAGGTAGGTGTCAGAGTTTCAGAGGGGTTTATGGGTTTAATATGGCTAAGAAAACGTTTTGTAAAGACATTTTTAAGAAGAGTCAAACAAGAGATGTTCTTAATTAACAGAAAGTTGTGTTTAAAAAATAAGAAGATTCAGAGAACACATATGTGAAAGCTGATGCAAACTAAGCCTATCATTCTTTTAAAAGCTACAGAACCCATGCGATACTGTAATTATTAAACAGAATGTTTAACCTGGAAAATTAACCAGAAGAAACAGCATTTTGGAAACTCATCTGCTGAGTCTTCTGGAAATACCAGAGAACTAATTGATGAGATTTGAGTGTACTGTCACAAGACATAGGAGGTATTTCTTTAATTCTAAGAGGTGAAACTTCACTTATCTCATGCCTGAGCTCCATATTCAAATGATTTGCTCTTTATTATTAACAAGCGTTTTTAATTGGGACTTTCACCTTATAAATGAGGGAACAATCCTGCAAGATTCTGCACACTACTGAGTGATTCCAAGAACCCTGTATTTTAAATGCAATTGAAGGAAAACATCAACTTTCAGTATCTCTTTTGAAACTAAACATGCATTTTAAGCATTTAGATTTCTGTACTCATGGTCAGAAACTGGTATTCATGGTTTATACACTGTGCTTGTGCTCACTCAGCTTAGAGGAAAGCCACAGCTGAGTGGCTTGATTTCCTTCATTTAGCAATAACTACTAAAGACAACTAGAGCGTAGCATGCTGCAGTATCAACTTGCACCTACCTGAATAGGCACAGCATTTTCATTCACTCTCAGTGCTGTATCTGGCAACCTTTTGAATGTTCAGTGTATATTCCAGTCCAGGCAATACAATAAAATCATGAGAT
Source organism: Cnemophilus loriae (assembly GCA_013397755.1). Classification (NCBI taxonomy): domain Eukaryota; kingdom Metazoa; phylum Chordata; class Aves; order Passeriformes; family Corvidae; genus Cnemophilus; species Cnemophilus loriae. Next base: position 650,061 of record VZTF01017492.1, on the reverse strand, counting down.
TAAGTCTGACAAGTGAGCAGTTTTTTTCAAGGAAAAAATATCTGCAGACAAAAATTGCATTCAAAAAATGATCATGAAGTCAGTTGCAAGTACCTTCTATGTAAACAGTAAGAGAAGCACCCTGAATAACTGTGAATTTTTTAATAGGTACAGAAAAATATCCGTGTTTTTATATATTAGATGTTGGTACCCTTAATAGCACTATTTAAAATAGAACTGATTGCACCTGTCAGTCTCAAAAAGTACCAGGACAATATGCAGTATTTCTTCCTTAAATTATTTTAAACTGTTTTTGTATTGCACTCATTTTTAAGGATTTTCCAAGCACTATAATAGAAACAAACATATGTGACTGCTACTGGGATAGTTTCATGACTCTAAATAAAATAAAATAAAATACATGAAGTACCTGTCCAAAGATAGAAATATGAAAAAATATCCAACCTGAAATTGATCTGTACAGGCTTATTATTTTAAATTTTTAAATTTGGAATTACTATGATAAAACTGATTTCACAAGGCATAAACATCTTTATGTATCACTTATGTTGTATATAAAATTGTTTTCAATATTTGACTAATATGTTTTCTTCTATTAGCATAAGGCTTCAAGATTAATCTATATAAGTAATATTGACTAGAAACTTTTCAGGATAGTAAAGAACGCAATGGAGCATTAGCAATGAAAAGCAGATATTTGTTTCCCAGGTAGAAAGTAGTAATCACTGGCTATTGATCATAGGCATAGGAAAGTTGATTAACACCTAGTAATTAATAAATTCTGTTTTATAAAAGTGCACTCACAGAGAAAGAAGGCTTCTTTAACATGACAGTTGCAGAATTTAAAAAGACAATAAAAATGTATAATTTTTGGAACAATCAATAAAGCGGAGCAATGATTTTTGGGTAATATTAAATTTCAGAACTAATTCCTTAAATTGAATTACGATGGATTAGGAATTAGAAGAAGATTCATAATCAATTTGAAATTAAACCACACACAGAGAATGAGTGACATTTCTGATACCAGCAATTTTTGCTAATGTTCTGCTCAGGGACAATTTGAGGCAGTAACTTGAAACACCCAACCTTCCTATGAGCAAGACATTGAGTATTAGTCCTTTAAAAGACTAAATACTTGAACTAAACTTGAATGGAGTATAACACTAAATGAAAAATTGTTTCAAGGTCTTTGATGCGTATTCTATAAATCTAAACTTTGAAAAATTCTGTAGTCTGGAGAGACACTCTCTGCCAAGGCCTGTAGTAACAGGACAAGGGACAACTGTTTTAAGCATAAAGAGGGTAGATTGAGATTGGACATGAGAGAGACATTTTTTATGATAACCATGGTGAGGCATTAGAGCAAGTTGCCCAGAGAAATTCTGGATGCCTCATTCCAGGAAGTGTTCAAGGTCAGGTAGGATGGGGCTTTGAGCAATCTGGTCCTGTAAAAGATCTTCCTGTCCAAGGCAGGGTGCTTGGAATAGGTGATCTTTAAAGGTTCTTTTGGACCCAAACTATTGCATGGTTCTACAACTCTACAAAATTTTTTTGCTGTCACTTATTATTTCTGTGATTTCTTCTTTAATGTGCTCCTGAAAATCTCGATAATAGCATTTAACTAAGATACACATGGTAGATCTAAACACATTAAAGATCATGAAGAATTTAACTTTGTGGACAGTGGGGTCATATCTGTATATTTTGCAGTATTTCTATTGAAATGACACTTTATGTAGACTTTTATAGAAAGAGATCAAAGAATGCAAGCTATGTAAACAGATTAAATTTTTCTGCTTTTGGATATATGATTGTTTTAGCAGGACTGTGGTACAGCCTCACCCTCCATTTGAAAAGGGCTTGGGATAAATTTGATTCAAATTAAAAACAAACAAACAAAACCAAAACAGAAAAGGATGAAAGTTCAAGGGCAAGGCACAGCTATGTTTCTCTCTGGAATGATTTAACAATCCCTAGCAGGCTTGCTGCAATAGATAGATTTTTCCAACTTTAGTCTAGGGCTTTCAACACTTGCCTGTCTCCCATATTCAATTGCTTTCTATGAGATGAGGGAGCATGTCTCTGACAGCACTTCTTGATTTAATTTTGTACTGTTGGGCAACAACAGATCAGCCATAGTGCACCCCTGGTGGATTTGTATGAGCTGGGGGATATAGCAATATCCTATTGGATTTTTTGCTATCATAGGCAGGATGCCAGACACAACAGGGAGAATTAATTATTAACAGCACTGCTATCTTTCCAACTTAGCTTCAAGGCACTATTTTGTTTGCTCTCACTGGTGGTGATCATTTCTCAACTGTTCCGTGTATAATGAACTGCATATGCCTCTCAGATTTCAGACCTTAATCTAGCAGGTTATCTGCTGTAGCCACAAATCCTGTCATTCCTGCAGTATCCAGGTATTGGAGTCCGTGATTTAAACTACAGACCTCTCTGGTGTGACAGTAATAGGTGCAGGATTTCAGTAAAGAGCGTGTTCAGGCAGATCCATGGGACACTGGACAAATACGTGAAGGATGCCCACTGAGGCTCTTTATGTTTGTATATTCCAAAACAACCAGCTAAATAAATTCTATAGGCTAACTAATGGAGAGAAGTAAGAATGCATTGCATGGACTCATCGAGAAGCTGACAATTCTCTTTCAAGTCTAAAAAGTGCCTCAAAATTTAAATTATTGTAAAGTCCAAGGGCATATCTGAACAACATTTTTGGTTTTTTATCTGAAAATTGCCATTTCCAGTGCCTTCAAAATTCAGTACTGTAGCACTTTTTTTCCCAGTCAGGAGCATCTGCTTAGTATAACATATAAACAATTAAAAACTCACAAATATGTATGATAACTTTTGCATGTTGAGGAATGCATAATAATGTCAATATTGCCCTCCTAAATCACACTACGAGTAGGCTGAGGAAAAGTAAATGAGAAAATGAAGAAAAAAAACAGAAATGAGATTTAAAATATGACCATAAAATCAGCAAACAATGGTATTTTTCACTAAAACAAATACTGAACCAATGAAAAATGAAGTTAAAGCTATTTGTTTTCTTAGTACTTATATAATATCAAAGTTATTAATGTGACCAAATAGGTAAAAAAGCAGCAAGCAATTGCTTTTTAAGTGTCCAAGGCAGGGTTTTCACTGTTCCTATTATGAGGCGTTTCTAGTTTAAGCATATGTTCAAGAACAAACTGAGAGCTGTGTAAATAATTTCTTCTCAGAAGCAATCAAAATTTCAAAATATGAACATTTCAAAAGATGTTCCCTTAAAAAAAAATTGTATTATAAAATACATTTTCATTTTAGAAATACACTTTTGCTTTAGAAAAAATATCTCTTAGTATAAAGTAACTTTTTTATTTGAGAATTTAAATAAGTTAAATTTTGATTTTACTCTTAAAAATGATTTATTGGTTTATTTATTTTATATGTATCCTTAAAATGTAATTATTCAAATAATACAAAAATAATTTTAAAACAAAACGATGCTAATGCATGAGTTGGAACACTGTGAAACAAAATTCAACTAAAATTTCATGAAAAATTCACACATAGTGAGACAATGTGACAGCAATCAATTGGTCTTTTTAAGGGAGAAATAATTTCATGTCAAAAATGCTTTTCATCTTCTCTTGAGACTCTTATGAGATTGCCTCAAAGATTAACCTGTTTCATTAGATTAATGATAATATTCAAGTGTTTTCAAAGGAAGACTGGGGGTACGTCTTCACAGGAGAAACACAAAGAAAATCTTTTTTTTGGTCCCATTTCTCAATTCTTTCTTGTTTATAATAGGGTAATGAGATACATATTTGGATTCTAGATTCAAAGCCTGTATTTGAAATGTGCTTTCATGGACTCTGTATTCTTATTTAAAGTTAATAGGAGAGAAGTTCAAGTGCGACACTTAGCATGAACTACATTAAATTTTTAGTAATATTGAATTAAATTCTTGCCCTTATTTTTCAGGAATTTTAGTCACCACTTTTGCTTACTCATTTAAAATACAACTAAAAATGGTTCTGGACTGTTATTTGTAAATTACTTCTTAAATTCATGCTTTTATGCATTTTGATTTCTAGAATGAGTGAAGTACATAACCAAATTAAGGATTCAGAGTTATTTTGAAAGATGCTATAAATTTAATGTGGTGCCACGATGGACTATGTAGCCTTCTGTAATCAGAAGATGATAAGGTGTAAGGCTTTTGCTATTCTCAATAACTGATAATACCTAAGGTTAAAAAATGAAAAGAAAGAACAAGAGAAAAGTTGTAATAAATATATTTATTTGTCAAGTCACTGCGCTCCCTTCACTCAAGGTATGATTTGAAGTCTTGATATCTTGCCCTTTGCATAGTTTCTGCTACATAAAACAGAATGCTGTGGCATGGGAAAATGTAACTTCAACTCTCAAAAATTCAGCCTGAATGCATTGTATATATTCATCAGACAACCAAGGATGCAGCTTACAGCTGAGATAAGGAAAACAAAAAGTCTAAAAATTTGTTGAACTAAAGAGAATTTTCGCAAGTATTTAGCTTCTCTTTTGGAGGTTGCTCTTTGTAAACATCATTTGAAATCATTATTAGATCTTCAGGAGGACAGAGATTCTATTAAATTTTTTAAAATGTTTTAGTTCTGGAAATAGTAGTATTGAAGCAATCTGTAGAATGTTAGCTTGAGTGTAGGTGGAAATGAAGTGTGGAATTCAAGTCTAGCTTGATGACAAAATACTTATTACCTCATAAAAAGTTTGACAAAAATGAACTTATCCAGAGCACTTAAATTGAACTTCTGGAGAGGATTCCCAATGTCTATTGCATTATCTGCTTCTCACCAAATGCAACAGATAATGTTTATGACATCTATGTAAATTCATTTATCAGCTCGTAATTCTTTCCTTTCATTCCTGCTTTGTAACCTGTTCTGAATTGCTGAGGACAAATGTTGCTATTCAGCAACACATAAACTTCTGGGAGATGTCAGATTAATTTTTTTCAAATATAATTGGCATTTCTGCAAAAATGTTCTGTTTTGCAAAACAGGAACAATACATACCAAAGATATTTTGCAGAGGTACTACAAAGACTGATGGTATTTTTAGAGCACAGTAGAGCTTTTTAAGAAAAGTGCTATCTAAAGCCCTGGTATTTGCTGAGTAAAAGCAATTGATAGTCTTATTTTCACTTACATGTTTGTTGAACAAGCTTTGAGCATTATCATGTGGTTTTATACTCAACTCATTTGTCTATTCATTTCTTTTCGTAGAACAAGCCCCAGAGAGCAATAGAGAAAAAAAGTTAAATGCATGAGCAGTATTATCTGTTCTCCAATGTCCATAGAAAAAGAAAAGGAAATTATAATTATTCATTGTGTTAAATAACATCCTTTTAATGTCTAACATTTATTTTGAATGTTAGAATCCAATTACATGTAATAATAAAGACCTTTACAGTACAATATCTTTCAGCACAGGGGGCTTATGTAGCTAGTTTCCATCCATTATTTGTACATTTTCAATTTGTTTAGTACAAGAGTATAATTATGGAGAAATATAGGAGAATAGAAAACAGTTCAATTTTGTCAAAAATATATACAAGTACAGCATGATGCAGGAGAGCAAAAAAGACAGTATTAAAAAAGAAAGACCAAAGCATTTAACAAAAAAAAAAACTTTATCTGCAAGAGAATACAATTGAAACAGGACTAAGACAGCTGAGTAACTCAGTTATTTATGACCTTGTTAAAGACGATCAGAACGAGCACCTGAAATAAACGTCAGTATGATCTGAAATACCCCCAAGGGATACCAGGACTAAGAAAAGTGACAAGCTAGCATGTGTCTGTCCTACAAAACTGATGTTGCTGTAGCTACTGCTAGAGATAATATCATCCAGGACACACAAGCTCTTCTCAAACAACAAATAAACATGCGCTCGCACAGAAAAAAGCGTGTAATCAAATTGCTTTTTAAGCTTTAAAATGGGAAAACAATCATACATGTAAGGTCACAGACAAAAGAACAAACTTATTTTATTCCCATCAGAAGGAAAGAAGGCCAAACAGGTAAAGAAATTAAAGACTGACTGAAACATGAATCTCCATTTTATAACTGAGCGTATAAAGTAAGAAGAATTACATACGGTATGGATCCAAGTGGATACAAAGTTCTGAGAGCTGCAAGAAAATAGATTAATAGTTATGAGCAAGAAGAAACTTAATAAGCTACAGACCAAGCAACAAAGAATTACAGACTTATCTTCATTTTAGCCTCTATGTGCTAAATTGTAAAGCACTTAGGCTATTAAGAGAAATACTGTTGGCTTTCTGACTGGTTTCTTCATGTGTTCCAAATATAATATAGTTTTGCAGTTGAGTGTTGCAGTAATATCTCAAAACCAAACAAGAAAAATAGTTTTATCAACCCACAGAATAACATTTGATAGGTATCTAAGTTCATTATGACCAACTATCAAATAAAGTATTTCAGCCCTTATATATTTGCATATCTACAGTTCAGAATGATTATTAAACTGAATATATTTGATTACAGAATATAAAATCCTCTGTTTTCCAAACTTAGATTATTTTGATAAAATTCTTTTGCTCGTAAAGTGTCATCTGGGATAAGGGCTTAAATCAAGCATTGCTAACCAAGTAACCCCAACCCTCACTGAGAAAACGGTTCAAAAATTTTTTATTGTGTAAAATACACACACACACACATACACACATACAGGTGACCCATACCATATATATATATATATATATATGAATGTATGTATGTATGTATATATATACAAACACACATCTATATAAATACAATATTATCTATATATATTATTGGAATTGATGTTTGGAAGCTCAGAGTAGGATAAATTAATGTTTAGATGCATGTTACCCACAATTCAGATTTTCTGATGTTCTAGAGTTTGAGTCTAGCCCCAAAATATCAGGAAAATGAGGTCTTCTGAGATGAAGTAGCATAAAATTAATACAATCCTATGAATCCTTAGAGGTCTTACTGCCACTGCGATTTGCTTTGCATGGGTTTGCAAACTAAAAAATAATTCTAAAGTAAAACGCAAATGCTAATACTTACTTTACTGCTCTCCTGCTTTTTGACTTATTGATTAGCTTTACTGGCAAATACCTGCAAATCTCTGAAGGGAAATCCATCCATCTTTAATGTCCTCCCTTTAGAAAAAAATGTTCACACAGTTTGTCGGGATCGTAAAGACAGCAAACTAGGCACACTGTATTTTTTATTTTTCAACACAACATGCTCAAGTGAGTGCTATGCGATACGGAAGGAAAGGTAATTTCTATGTTGTCCTAGACCCCTTGTGCTTGAAGCAGCTAAGTATGTTCTAAGGAACAGAAAGTTAAGGAGGTAATAGATTATTAAGCAGCAGCTTAGTAATAAATATTTTTTTAATAATTTTTGTTATAACCTGGTTGCCATTAATACTTTGTTAGCAGAGTGTTTATAGGGAAGAAAATCATTAGTTTTACTGAATTTATAACTCTACACTCACCCAGTGTTCCCTGCCATCATTTTATCATCTTATCTCTTTATATCAATTACCAATGTTACCAATTGCGTACCAATGCTCTTCAAAACAAGCAAACAAAAATATTAATACAGAAAAAATTGAAAATATGAAAGCGATAGTGATCTTTGTCCCAGGAACTATGTGTCTAGAGACATGTGCAACTACACTTGAAGGGATTTCTCCCAACTTTGCTTATCATGGTGGTTGCTTGCATTCTAGGCCAACTTCAGTCCCAGGAAGAACATCATAACTGCTTAATGGCTATTTCCACAGACTGTTTCCCTTCTCTGAACTCGTGCAGAAATTCTGATGTAGGGAAGACTTTATTTACATTTAAATTTTACAAAACATCTCAGTCATCTGTAAACAACTGAGAGGCCTCAAACATAACCCTGTCAAACCTTAGGTACTTGTAGGCACAATTTCGCCTTGTGTTCTGCTTTATATTCACAAGTGATGAAGGAGTACAGCTGATACCTGAAGCAGCAAGTGGAGGACCACATGGTCAGTCTAGTCCTAATGTGGCACAGGTTAAGAAAAGTACACTTTAACTTCCCTGGCTAGTGAAAGCAGTTTGAGACAAAGAATGTATGATACGTACATGGTCCTGCTTATGCTGGACTTGAAAGCACTGGGAAGAACTTTCACCCATGATCGTGCGCTCAATGTTTATTTTCTCTACTCAGTATATTTAATAAATACCACTACAAAACTTTACATGTAAATTTTTTTGTGCCCCTTAATTTGAAATATTATTCCAGTATTCAGGAGGAGGGTGCAAGGATATATAGACATATGGAAAGCATATTCTTAATAACTGATTTTTACTTATTCACAGCATACATTTTAATTAGTGTTAAACTTGGGCAAAACAGTTTTGAATAATGGAAGAAATGAGTAAAACATTTTTTGGAAGCTTATCTGAAGAAAAAAATTGAAATTATTTTACCTTTCATGTGTCTATACCCTTTCTAGGTGTGGAGGAGTGGAAGATTGAAACAAAGACTATAACAGTAAGTGTTTAAGAGGGCATAATTATTCACAGTATTCATTTTTATCCTGTATGACTTCCATATCTTTTTCCTTTCACCACTGGAGTTTGAATTAAGCTTGCTTATATCTCTAAGGAACTGTTTGAGCCCTTCATAAAACCTACTATCATAGTTCTCCTTGAATTCTCCAAATTATTCTCTTTTAATATACAATGATCTAAAGCATACAAATGAAATAATCTAAGTATTCCTCCTCACAGTCTACAGAGTCTTGCAAATGTTGCAAACCATTCTGCAGTTGTTGATGCTTTTCAGTTTTCAACTCTGGTAATCGCAGGCTGAAGCACACTTCCAAAATGCATAGAGGAAAATGCGACTCCTGCAGACCATGCCCAGAACAGCAAATCTCCCAATCCAACTAAACTGAAAAGCAGTTTTAATTCAATAGCATGATATGTTAGTGACAAACTTTTTTTTCTTTGTGCAGTTCCAGGTTTTTTCCATCAGCTGTGTCGGTGCCCTTATTGCAAAAGAATTAGTTACAAAAGTGATTTTAATAGTGACTGTATAGCCTTGCCCTTGGTAACAAGTCCAACAAACTGATTTTTCATAGAATTTCTAATACAGTTTCTTTGAGGACAGAGACAAAGGCTGGCAATTTTAGGATAACAGAATAAAACAGAATTTGATTTAGAATAGGAACCTGTTTTCAGACTACGAACACTTGGAAGTACAAGTTTAGAGCTGTCTCAAGCATTCCAGCTACAATTTCCATTTTATTTGGAAACAAAAATGCGCTGTTCTTGTTTATAGTGCACACGCATACATTTCTATGCTACAAACATCTGAATCAAATAGCATGTGAGTTACAGGAATTTGAGCCATTTACCACACAGTATAATTTTGGAGTTTAGAGTAAATTATTTGGGAAGACAAAATAGAGTCAGCACTGTAAAGCCAGCAGTCAGTAGATTATTCTGAAGCACACACCATCATATTGATATTTTGAGATGGATACTAAACAATTGCATGGGGAGATATGTTAAGTAGTTTTGGAAATCGTAGATATATTTAAACTAGCAGGCCTATGCCTATAGAGACAGAGATTTCATTAAAGAAAAGCACCTTAAATGAAACACCGGCAAGCTGTTAAATTTAAAAGCAGCATGGGAACAGAAATTTCTATGCCATTCTATTCTATTCTTTTCTAGCCTAGTCTAGTAGTCTATTCTATTCTATTCTAAATATGTGATAGACAAAAAAGCTCAGAGGTTTCATAAAGCCTGCACAGTAAAAGGCTTTATAAAGAGTAAGCAGATTCTTTTTTTGCTCTGATTAAATTTGGAAGGAGACACCAGAATTATAACACCTCCTGTTTGAGAGATAAAGTCTTTCTAACTATAGGCATTTCCCAGTTTGCACAGGATATAAGTAACAGGTGTTTTGAGTCAAGAAAATGACTGTGGCTCAATTTGCTATGGTATCTTGACGAAGAATAATGGGACTTTATTCAATTCACTAAGTATTATTTACTGTAGGAGGAACTACAGCTGAAAAGAAGGAATCAAAGACTTTAAGACAGTGATCATCTTAATCTTTCTTTAGCAAAAAGAGAATACTAATCTTATGTGAATGTGTGGGGGAAATATGCATTGAGAAGTCACTTTGTAGAGAGGTTAAAGCAATTGCAAAATATTGGTTCCAGGAATTGCTCAGAATATTGTGCAAGAAATCCTCTACTCTATGCTGGTAAATCCAGTGGTGGGAGGATGACAGCTTGGGGATTAATTTTTTTTTTAAATGGAAAGTAGGTTTTTTTTGCTAGGAAACTTCACTAACCACAAAGAGAAAGATTCACTGTGAAAATATGAACTTGGTTCTGTTACATGACTAGTTTCATGATGGAGACAGTATCTATTAAAACCCTGGTTGCTGAAATAAAGAGATTAGAGAAACACCTCAGCTTTCATTTTAAAAATGAGTATATATTGGTCTTTCCTACCTACAAGGGAAGCTGGAACAATATTCAAGTTTGAAAATAAGTATGAAGCCTTACCATTTACAATTTCAAACCTCATTAATTTAAAAATCAAACTCCTGGCTTCAACAGATCCAAACTCAGGGTTTGGCCGTGATAGGAACTGGTAGGTAAGCTTTATGCTTACACTCATGATAAACTCACAGGCAGTCAGGAAGAAGTTTCAGCATGTGTAAATGTAGGTCAGACTGGGACAGTGATATAAGCACACCTTGATTGGGAAAGGAAATATTGCTGTCTATCAACAGTGAAGAAGTTGGTAACCTCTCTCTCGCACACACAATCTAGCAAATGACTTCTGTGTCCCATCTAATAATTCTCTTTCAAAGGGGAAGGAGCATGAGATTTCAAACACCAGACAAGGGAAGAAATGGACCATTAAACGTCATGGCAGAATTATGAAGTCGGGGTTTTGTTACACCAAGAAATCCCAGAAGGAACTACCTTAGGACACGTCAATGTAAACATGCAGACACAAACTCATTACAAAACAGCTTATTGACACAGGTGAAGTAGAGCACAAATTTATGCAGCCTGCAGCTCTGATCTACCTCTGCTACAGCAGTTTGAAGCAGTATTATGTTAAACAATCAAAATTCCTTCTTGTGTGGTGAAGGAAACAGTTGATATGTGGAGAAGGAATGATCTGTATCTTGGCCTTACTATGGCCTGCTTTTAGAATAGAGAATGCAAACGTGGTTGATGAACTGTGCAGAGAGAAGTTAGAATCATTAGCAAAATGTAGAGGTATGTTGAAGGCAGGTCATCAGAGATCTCGCCTCGGTCTTGACCTATAAAAAGTTCCATAAATAATCTATATACTAGAACACAGATGATACTTTTTTATATTCAGTCAGTATGAAAATTGAAGGGATTTGATTAGATACATGTATTCGTGGCAAATAAGACAAGTGTCCTGGAAAAACAAACAAACAAACAAAGAACAGAAATAAAAAACGGAAAAATTGGGACAAGTGCAAAGCATTTGAGAATGCAAAAAATAAAGACTGTTTAAGCATAGAATGAGGAAATCAAGTCTGATCATAAAAGAATAGTCAATAAATGTGCCAAACTGACAAAAGTATTTGTGGCAGGAATTAAGCCTGCATGACATGTGACATACTTCTTTGTTTTCTCCAGCACTGGCAGTACCCCAGCAAGTGTATTGCAGATTAGAACATCACACCTCTGGAAGAAGTAAGATCCCTTGAAGAGCTTCCAGAGGAGAGCAGTGAGAATGATCTGAGGTCTCTAATAGCTTTGTTGTAGAATGAGAGAACAGAAGACTGAACAGTGTAGTCTGAACAAGGAAACAGAGGACAGGAAGACACAAAAACAGGTTTTAAAATGTAAAAGATTGATACAAAAACTGGAACAGCCCCTCTCCCCTCCCCGATCTGATTTGCATGTCTCCACCTGAATGACATAGGGATAATTGGACCTGCCATTGTTTATATAGCCCTGATCCCTGGAGTTGTGTTTTTTCAAGACAATTTTTTCTATCTCCCAAGGAAATGCACCTAGTATTGAGCTGATCAGAGAGGAAAGCAATTAAACTGGCAAGCATGCATTTAGATGGAATTTTGAAAAAAAAAAAAGAGGAAGGAAATGGGAAAACTTTTAACATTCTAAAGATAAAAAACCAAAACTCTTCACAAAGTTTGCTGAGAATGATTAATAGCTTTGGTGTCTCAAAAGCTCAGCTTTACGATTTTTTTGCCTCTAAAAACCATCTCAGTAATGTTTTATATTACATGATTCAATAATTACTGATGTACACAATCTAATAGATAATGAATAAAAACCTACATATAGACCTTTATACAATTTTGCCCCATATTTTCTGTATCCTAAAGTGAAATAGTGGTAAGAGGATCCATTTCTATTCTACTTCTCTATATCAGAGTAATTTGAAGGGGGAATGGCATAGCACTTACAGATATCTAAAAGTTCAGAATATTTATAATCAAGCATCTTTCAACCCTAACCACAAATTACTTATCAGACTGCTCTGTGAGGTAGTTTTTAAATGTTCAAATATTTTAAAATGTGAATCATATGCATTACATAATTAAAGGAATTCATTCCTATCCAGTAAAAAATTGAATAAAATGTGTTTGTTTCTACTTTCTCCCCCTAACAAATATGATAAATGGTCTTTGGCTCATGGTTTCTCTCTGTATGGATCTTAATTAAAGGCATTTAAAAATTGAAAGCTAGAAAGAGATTTAAACTTAGCACTAACACATACTATTTGCTCTGCCACTGTCGTGGTTTAGGAGAGGTATTTTCCAATTCAGTGCTCCTACCCAAACCGTGCTGGCCCTTCCCTCCTTTCCCTTCCCCACCCCACCCACTTCTGCCTTCAGGTGGATGGTAAGGAGATTTGGAGGCACAAAAGGCAAAGATAATGGGTTGATATAAGAACAATTTACTGGAAACAGTAATGAGATTAGAAAATTAAAAGTTATAGCAACAATACTAATGACAAAAAAATGTGCAGAGGGGATGATTTTCACACAAAATTTTCACCAAGCCCAGGACCATGAAAGAACAATGGCACATGGACCCTCCACCTGCCATGCTTTCCCACCACTGGAAAAGAACGTCCTTTCTTCCCAAAAGCAAGAGTGAGTCTCTTTCCCCCACTCCTGGCAATGGTGTAAGATGGTATCAAATAACACTAGGATTTCGGCCCTGCCCACACAAATCAAGGCTCTACCACCTCATGGCTACTGAAGAAATTAACCCTGTCCTTGGCCGAAACCAGGACAGACATATGAAATGATACCAGCCTGAACCACTTAGTTATATTCTCAAAAATAATTAAAGGAATAATTTATAACTCTAGAGACGTTGCAAAAGGGAAAAAATGCTTAGTGAAGAAGAAATTATTGAGTTACACCAAATACTGAGAGTTTCCCTTTTTTTCCACCCTAAATGTTAAGTATACTCCATAAAAGCCTTATTGAGCTTTTTGAGCGAGCTAGTCAGAGATTAGGCACTTTATGAATCCCACTGGATTTTTAGTATGTATATGTCATGCTTGCAGGTGATATCAAGAACTAGACAGCTATGGAAGAGAAATGCAGGGACTCCCTTCTCCATTTCTGGCTCGTACTTACTCAGGCGACTGAGAGTTCTGTGAGCGCTCTGGCAGGCAAGGACAGAGTCCTCCAAATACTGCAGTGTAATCCTCTGAGTCTGACCAGTCAATCTAACCCAGGTGTCGTAACAAGAATGTGCAAGCATCTCCTGATTGAACACGGCAATGAAACTGGGTTTCTCCAACCCAACTTAAATATTTTATTGAACCTCTTTTTTTTGAGTTTAAATGCTGAAGTGCCAGGGAGGGGAGTTAAATGGCTAATGTCAACATTTTCTCATTTATTGTGTAACCAACTTGCCAGCTCAAGGTAGCTGATATGCTTAGCTGAGACACAGAATGGTATTATTTCAACGCCAGGGCAAGACGTATCAGTTAATAAAATAAATCTCTGCCTTTGAAATTCGAAGACAGTTTTCGGCCAGAGATATGACAGAGACTGCAATTTTAGCATATTATCATTTCACTAATTTGGATTGGTTTGTGGTCAGTATACGGCACAAATACATGAAGAATAAAGTAGTTATAGTACAGGTTAGAAGACTGTGGTTTGTGACTAATTTAATAAATGTAGTTGTTTGGAGTCTTTTTTCTTCTGTATTTCAACACCTTCCCATAAGCACGACTGAAAAGAAACAAATGCAGGTACTGCTATCTTCATGTGTGCATTGGCAACTTGGCTAAATATATGCTTGGATTTATTTTGTTTACCTGAACTGGTATTCATACTGGGATATGCCTGTGGTCTTTTTAGTAGCTACAACTGAAAACCTGTTCTATAATTTGCAGGTTTTATTTTTTGCACTTTATTTATTCAACAGCATATTTAAAATTCAAACTACTCATCTAGGAATGATTCTTAAGATTTTAATTATTGTATGTTAGTGCAGTTAGGGTAATTGATTCATTGAATGTTCAGATAAGCAAAGTGCCTTAACAAAAGAGGATCCATTTTAAAGGAAACTGAGTATGAGATTGTGAATATAAAAGAATATAACTGTATTATCAGGATGCTATGAAATGTATATTTTTATATGATTAAATTTTGGATCTTGATAAAGAATTTTCCAACTCTATTTCCTCTTAATGAAATATCTGTTAAACACTGCTTGCATTTGTCTCTCCGAGTACATGAGGATATACAAAAGAATGGATAGAAATGAGAAAAGCTTATATATATGAAAATATTATAAGGGCAACACATTCTCTCACAGGAACTCCAGACAGCCACTGTGGTGCTTCCTGACAGAGTAAAGCAGCAGGAGACAGCTAATGAGGCAAGTCATCCGTTATCATTGCAGTGCTTAGCCTGATTTAGTTATCTGAATCAAAATGACAGATTCAGGAGGAAGGCTCCTGGGAACCTGACTGAAAATGTTGTGTTGATGTTACCATGCATTGATCAATCTAGTTGAGTGCCTCTTCGTTTCCATGCCAACAATGAATAGAAACAAAAAGCAGGGGTTAAAGGGCATGCTTTTGGAAAACTGATATTGGGGGAGATATTTTCTTTATAAACAAGTTTTGTTAAACGCTGAAATAAGCTTCACGCCTGGGACAAGTCATGGCTCTTCAAAATATGGGAGGCTTTGTAATAATGTAATTTCAGCTTGTCAGGAACAATTTTCCTCCTTCCTTTTAAGATTACTTAGAAGTTTAGCTTAAGAAGCTACTCTCTATGTCACTGGTTGCTTATTAACTTTATTCTAACATTAAGAGAAAGAAAGAAACTTTAAGCATTTCAATACCAGTAAAATGCCAGTCAGTAGTTTTTTAGAAAGTGTGATCATATTTTTATAGATTATTCATCATGTTAGATGGGGAAAGTTAATCTTTATGGCATTAAATATTTTTAGATAACATGCAATTTAGAAGACAAAAAAGTAGTTACTATCTGCAAAATGAAGAAGCAAATGGTGACATTTTGATGAGGAGTTAAAGGGAAAGTTAGGGTTATTTGAATGAGAGCTCTGGACTAGGCTTTTGTGCAAAATCAGTAAATTATATTTGAAAAAGAAAACAAAGGAAAAAACAGTATTTGAAAATAAAATCAAGTCCATAAAATGAGAGAATCATAGGATATACTGGCTTGGAAGGGACTCATCAGGATCACCAAGTCCAACTCCTGGCCCTGTGGAGGACACTCCAAGAATCACACCGTGTGCCTGAAAGTGCAGATCAGAGCAGGACAATCCTCTCCCTTGCCCGGCTGGCGATGCTGTGCCTTACGCCCCCAGGACACGTTTGGCCCTCCTGGCTGCCAGGACACTGCTGACTCATGTTCAACTTGCCGTTGGCCAGGACCCCCTCTCCATGGCATTGCTCTCCAGCCTCTCATTCCCCACTCTGTAAACATAACATGGGTTGCCTCATCCTGGGTGCAGAATCCAGCACTTGCCCTTGTTAAACTTCATACGGTTGGTGATTGTCCATCTCTATAATCTGCGGAGGTTTCTCTGCAGGGCCCTTCTGCTCTTGAGGGAGTTGACACCTCCACCCAATTTACTGTCAACAAACTTGCTTAACATCCCTTTAAGTCCTGTATTCAAGTCATTAATGACGAGTTGAAGAGAACTGGGCAAGGATGGAGCCCTGTGAAACTCCACTGGTGACGGGCCGCCAGCCTGATGTCACCCCATTCACTGTAACCCTTTGTGCCCAAGCCATGAGTAAATGATTCTTATTTGCATTTTCCCTTTCGCTCTTCCAAGTTAGTTTAAAACTCTGTCAATTCGCCCTAATAGCTACTGAGCTTGAATTCTTTTTACCCCTTTAGAAAGGTGCATCCCATTAGGTCTCAGCAGACCAGGTGTTGAGTAGATCATTCCATGGTCAAAAAACCCAATATTTTTCTAGTTACACTAGCCTCAGAGCCACACATTGACCTGATGGATCTGCCTATTCCTATCAGCTTTATCCCTTGTTACCAGAAGGATCCAAGAAATCATTACCTGTGCTCCTGGTCCTTCAATCAATCACACTGAGTCCCTGAAGTCTCTTGATTACTATTGGACTTTTCTTTGTTATTTTGTCACTGCTGTTTTGAGCAAACAATAACGAATAGTAATCACCGCTTACTAGTGTAGAGAGTTTTCCAGCAATGTCCCTGATGGAAGGAAACTATTAAAAGCAGAAGAACGGAGATGAGGATGGTAGACTCGCTGAAGTGACTTTGTGGCTGGGAATGCTGAGGTCTGGAAAATAACAATGTGGGAAACCTCATATTATCATGCCTTCTGCTGTTTATTTTCTGCCTGTTTTGAAAAGTAGAATTTCCATGTAGAGATAACACAGGTGTTCACAGCAACTTGGAGGCACTCTCACGGACATGCCTGAGCTCCCTGTTTTGGGAGAAAGATCGAAGTTCAGAGATCCTAAAGGGCACAGGGGAGATCACAGTATGGTGGTAAACTACACACGCGCAGACCTTTGATAAATTGCTGCAAACAGCAGCCCCACAAGTCCGTCAGGATGGACTGAGCTTAATGGAGTCTGTGTTCTGGCTTATGTGTCTGCCTGGGTGTTGTTTCAGGATCCTCCAGTTAGTGAAGTAATGAAATAAATTTACTCTGCATTTCAGTGGTTTTGTGGTTTTTCTGCCTGCCTGCCTGCCTGCCTGCCTGTGGTGACTCACACAGTCCCTTACCTGAGCCCCTGGGAGACAGCAGACTTCCCTGTGACCTCAGTCCAGTCTGCATATTGGGCTCTTCATTCTCCTTAGAAAGGAGTTGCATTTTAGAACTGCTTTTCTTTTCCTCTTAACAGAGGAGGTCATGATAAGGGCTACAGATGGTGTTGGTTTAGGAGGTCCCTTTATCCCACAAGGGCCTTTGCACACCTTGTCTGGACTTCTAGTTCCAGGGCCTCATACCTGTTGCGAAAGGTGCCTGTCTTGTATTACATTTTCAGAAGAAGACGTGACCTTGCGCCTGGTACATGCAGTGACTCACTTTCAGCTTTCAACTTCAGCAGAGCCCTGACTTGCAGGGTTCTGGGTCCACCTGCTTCTCAGCTACAACTGATGTTTGAAACTCCTGAGGGTCTTAAGACTGTAGCATCTCTGAAAATAACCAGTCTTGCTTGTTCTCCCAAATACTACGTAGCCTATTCACTTCCTTATGCAGCTGCCTCACCTGCAGACACAGGTCTTCAGCCACAGGACACCTTCTGCAAAAGAACTGTTTGTTTGCACCAGCCTCGCAGAGAGGCGTGAGGCAATCCTAGAGCATTGCTGAATGGGAAACTGAAGTTTTACTTCGGGTGGGGCCAAGGCGGTGTCTTTTGTAGACTCAAAGGTGTTACTGATCTCCAAAGGAACAATCATTGCCATTTTCCAGCCATTCCACAGACAGATGGTTCTGAAATCAAAACCTGGAAATTCCACTATCCCAAACAATAAGAAGTCACAAACCTGGAAGACAATATGGTAATTTTCCTATTTATAATAATACCAACAAAAATGACTATGAAACTTAAGCAACTACAGTCAAAAGGCACAGACCGTGGACTTAAGAGACAGTAATTAATACAGTGTTGAACACTTCTAAATAAGGATACAGAGAGGAAGGAGTTTGGAGATGATAAGAATAAGACTCTTGACCCAAATTTAGAATCATAAAATTGTTCACATGGAAAAGACTTTTAAAATCATCAAGTTCAACCATTAACCCTGCACTGACAAATCCACCATGAAACCATGTTCCTGAGTGCTACAACTACCCATCTTTCAAGTAACTCCAGGGACAGTGATTCAAACACTTCCCAGTGCATGAAAACTCTTTTGGTGAAGACATTTTTCCTAATAATGAATCTAAACCTCTCCTAGCACAACTTGAAGCCTTTTCCTCTTGCCTTCTCGCTGGTTCCCTGGAAGACCCCCACCTGGCTACACCTTTTTTTCAGGCAGTTGTAGAGATCAATAAGGTCTCCCTTGAGCCTTTTCTCCAGATTTAACACCCTCAGCTTCCTCAGCTGCTCCTCATCAGACTTGTGCTCCAGACCCTTCACCAGCTCTGTTTCCCTTCTCTAGACTCACTCCAGAACCTCAATGTCTTTCTTGTAGTGAGGTGCCCAAAACTGGACACAGGAATCAAGGCGTGTACCTGCCCTGGTCTTGCTGGCCACAATATTTGTGATGCAGGCCAGGATGCTATAGACTTGTGTAATTTTTTTGTGCCTCTCTTCATCATCTCCTTCATAGCAGTCCTATTCCTCATCTTGCCTTTCAAATATAGACTTTAACCTGCCTCAGCTTTTCATAGCAATCTAACCCCATCAAACTATCTAAAATACTTCATATACCTCATAACATGGACATGCAGTGCTTTGTATGGAAGCTCATAACTATTCCCATGTGGCATCAAACTAATACAGACTAATCTTGTACCTGGATTTAAAAAAAAAAAAAAAAAAGAAGAAGGATCAATTGAAAAATATTTAAATATGTGCAGAAAGAGAGAAAGAGGTTATGCTGTCCTTTTACGTCATACTCATATCAATTTCTGTTCTGCTCATAACTGAACTGCGGATACAGTGCAGAGCTTTTAGCAAGCTAACCTTGGTGCATTTTCAGATATTTCTTAACATTTTTTAAGGTCCTGCTTTTTTTGTTGTGGAAGGTTGTAAGGATATTATGACACTTGAAAAACACAGGACTTTTACAAATGTGTAGCAATTAGACAATATACATTTATTTAGAAAAAGAAATTTTTTTAATATTCACTAGAAGTCCTCATCTTTCCTGGGAGCACAATGTGGATTTCCATCAGTTCTGCCATTTGAGTGCTCTGTTACAAATATGGAAAAGCTGTTTTCATTAAAACAGCTGAAGTGCTCTTTACTGAAGCACCTGTACGACAGAGAAAGAGCTGGATCTCTGTGGATCTGCATTCTCCTGCCAGAGTGGCATTATGCACAGTGCTCCAAGGGAACTCTTAGTACAAGTAGTGATTGCGTAAATGGAAAAAACCAAAAGCTTAAACGTCACAGAAATCCAAAACTTTTGGATTGTAACATTGTAGGGTTCAAACTTGGGATCAAGGCTTATAGATTGGAAGATACTTTTTTTGTGTAAGAAGGATTTTATCTTAGCTTGCTTGAATTCCCTTGTATTCAAGAAATGAGGCGCTGGGTTGTTTTGGGGTTCTTTTAAGCAAAATCCCTTATTGGATAAAATAAGTATGTAATAGAGGAGTGCTATTTGTGGAGTGGATTTATCTACTTTTCTAGCACTGCTTGTGTTATTGCTGGCATTAGTAATGCAATATGCAGACACTGGCACAACTCAGTCTTGTGTGACCTGAATAAAACTAGTGTTTTAATAGTCTAACCACTGCAAATGTCATGGATGGGATGGAGACCTGTCAAATGGGCAATTTATTACCAGAAGGAATATGAGTGGAAATATATTCCATGATCTTATAGGGCTGTAGAAATTGTTATATTTTAGTTTTTTGAATTGAACAGCAAATGAGATACAGACAGCAAATTATTTTTGTCTGTCACCATTAGTAGCAGATACACTAGGCAGAGTGAATGTGAAAATGCATCTTTACTTCCAATCTTAATAAAATATTTCACAATATTTTACACCAATGCTGTAGTAGATGGGAGGAATGATTGACTGACTCAAAGCAACCAGGTGGAAAGTGTGTGTGGTGGGCAGAGAGTGTTGTGTGTAGGTGGGACAGTGCTTAACAAATGCTGATGATGGTCTATCTAACCCTTATGTACTGTGATGGAACAGCACCCATACCTATGACTAAGGGATTCTAAAAATACCATTAAGCAAACTCAGTAGCAATGAGAGTTTTACATTAAATGGGTTAAGTACATAAAAAGCAGAGAAGATACATGGTGCATAAAGAAAGCAAAGTTGATATAACAGAAATTCTGATGAAATGCAAGATTCAAGATTGCACATGTAAAAAATATGTGGCCTAGTTTTTATACTCTTAATTTCCTCTTTTCATTAGTTTTCTTGCCATACTAACTTTTTTTTATATCTGAGGTATCGCTTAAATTGCACAAATCTAGTGACCTAGTGTCTTAAAAAGTAAGTCTAATGCCATTTACAATAAAATTGCTAAAGGAAATGGTCTATTCAATGGTAAACTTTACATCAGAATGCAGTCCTTAAAACCAGTTAACTTGTTTGTTCCCATGTCAGAGCTGAAGGATACCTTTTATAAATTGCATTCACATTAGGAATCATATGCAAACGCCAGGCTTCGTGTTGCATTCAAAAAGGAAAACAGAACAGTTTTACTACTATCAAAGGAGACAGCTTCTGTTGTAAACTTACCCCAGAGAAAAGCTGAATCTAAAATGAATTGAATCAGAGCCAACACTTTATTTTATAAATTCTGGAAGTACATAACCACTTAGTTTTTATCTCCTTATTTGGGAAAAATAAGTTAACTCTATCTCTTCCTCATTTAAAGGAATGTTTCTGGATTGTCTGCTAAATTGTTATTGCATTCAACTTATTTTTGTTGATGAATCAGAAGTTTATTGACTATTCCAGACACCTGCCATGGAAAGAGAGTTTGATTCATGTTCCATGTTCATGTTGACTTTCTTATCTTTGAAAGAAGACTCATGTAAATTATTTCGGCTGACTTCAGCTGTCTTCAGTACAAAGTAGTCAAATTTGGCTTAGGAAGTCTTCCTTTCGTTGTAGATGGTGCTGTATATTAAAAATGGCCTGAAATGAATCAGGCGCTTTCCTTCTAGGGATTTCCATGTAATATGGACTGAATTTAAATATGTATACAAAGAAACACACTGAATTAACAACAGATAAAAAGTGAAAGGAATTTCTTCTTCTAAGAGACATAGAAGTTTCTTAGGATGGAGAAATTACAGGCAGTGTTGTGTATTCATCACACACTCCCCTTGAAACTCATGAGGAACCCACAGGCTCCAGAAACAGTCTGTAATGATCTTACAGAGCAAATCACAAGGACATTTCTTGTCTGTGTTTCCTTGTGATTTGGTGTAGTTCAGGTATGTCTGTGGCAGTGGAAGGGAGGACAGACTTTCAGATTGCTCTTATTGTTAACTAGTAGAGAACGGGACAGAGAATCAGATTCCAGAAGTAAAAAGCTTTCAGGGCCTTGTGCTAAACATTGTGAACAACAAAAGTGTCAGACCATTGCCCTTCTCTTCTTTGTGGTAAAAAATGTTTAGGACACTTTTAACTTTGGTAGCATTTTCATTCCTATCTCCAAATAGTGCGGCCAACCTACTCCAGTGCGACTTGATTCTTCGGGATTGTATGAATTGTTTTCCTCCCTGGTTTTCTTCATAATCGCACATTCAGTTCACAGAATTCACTCATTCCCTTAATGAACTGTATATGAAATCCTAGAAACAGAGTGCTGTATCAGGCCTTGGAATGGTCCAGCAGTAGCAGTTTAGAAAATTAGTTTGTTCATTATAGAGCTCTCGAAAGGGAAGTGTCCCATATACAAGAATCGCAAATTTACTTCAGAATACATCAGGTGAAAGCTGGCTGTGTTTCCAAATGCACAGAGTATTATTTACACACCTCTTTGTAACTTTCTTTGAGTTTAGCATTTTGGTGTTGCTTCAGTATGGATCCAGGTCTTCAGTTCAAGGTAGAGTCGGATATCTGAAAAATAGGTAGGGGAGAAAATTTGGAGATTCTTTGGATTATGTTACTGTATTTTATTTCTCAACAGAAGACTGCAATAGGTTTAGTAATACAAAAATCCTCTCTGAATTTAATGCAAATTTAGCCACAGTTTTAACAAAGAAAGGCTCTAAAAACTTTAAAAAAATTACAATTTTATGCCGTATGCTTTCCATGAAACTAATGTTTTTCCTTTCTTACTCAGAACTGTCAGCATTTATTCTGTGAGAATTCTATGCCCTAAAATTTTAATTTTTGGTTAAAAAAAGGATATGACAATCAAAACAAGGCAGATTTTTTCTTTTGAGGATAAATTCATTTTAGATTAATGCAATTTATGTTTTTGCAGGATTTTTTTTCTGGTTCCATCAGCAAGCTGAGAAATCCACCTACTGTTTGTACAGTTAAGGCTTCATGTTCACTTGTCATCCTTGGAGCCAGGTTGTTTCTTTTGTCTGTATTAATACAGTGACAAAGATTCAACACTGCAAAAATATTCACTGACTGCAATTTGTGTGACTTCCTACTTTTCTAATTAAGTTGTCATTTATGCACATCTATAATTGAGGGCAATGTCTGTCCTGCAAATATTTATTACCATAAAATGAGAGAAGGCAAGAATGTAGCTTGTCTTAGAATGCAGTCCTCACAGCAATTAAAAAAAAAAGCATTAACAGCAACTAAAAAAAAATAAAACTTTTTGTTTGTAAACTAAAAAAATTTAAGGCTGAAATAATGAGAACTTAAACCATTTTAAAGTCATTTTACACACCATCTTTTCTATATATCTTCACTTCCTCTGTTTAGCCAAAGGCAAAGAAGGGAAAGGGAATGAGTAAACAGCCTGAATCTGTTTTTTAAGAGATCATGTCAGTTGTTATTAACTCTTATATTATGTTTCATTGTGCTGGTTGAAGGCAAACAGAAGGTCAAAATATTTGTTTTTCTTATCTGGCTTTCTTATCTTTGAAAGAAGATTCACTTAGAATATTTCAGCTGACTTCGGTATTTCTTAATGTATTTTATTAGAATCACCTTTTTCAGCAATATTTTTAGAAAGTGGAAAGCTTTTGAGAGGAACATATGGAGGCAATACCTTCGAGGGGTGGGGGGAAGTGCTTATGTGGTGGTATAAAAATGTCGTGCCTGTAAGGACTAATATCAAGAACATGAGCTCATTCTAACTTAACCCCGTAAGCAAAGGAAGATGGCTATGAATTGTATCAATAAACCTTAGGAATATTCCTCATTCCTAAGTATTATTGTCAATTAGCGAACCTAAAAGAACTTAGCCTTTTTTTTTCTCCTTTTGTTTTGCTTTTTTAATTTTTTTCCAAATGGATGGAGCACAAGTTATCCAAGGTAATGTGTAGGTGATGTCAGAGCCAGTAAAAGAACCTGATTTACCTGGAAACTGGCTGTTTCCATCAGGCAGTGTTTTAAGTTTTTCTGCAATCTTGTTTTAACCATACTGACAAATGCAGCTTATCTCCTGGAATATTTTTTTTCAGTTACAATCACAGTCTTGCACACTTAAAAACCATGCTGATGACCAATCTGAGATACATATATATATGTTACCACATAATAATTCCGTAAACTGTTTCCAGTAGTTTCAGGACGTTAGTCTATTCAACCCTACTCTAGGAAGTTCCTCACATAGATGGGCATTTTGTCCCACAGAATTGCTGTACTCAACAATGCTGTTTCATTAAGTAAATGTTTCTCTTTGTCCATTCAGTGATGTATGATATTATAGGCTCCGGTAACAGACATGATTTCCTACAGCATTAATGGCACAAGCACAAAAGCTCAGCACTACATAGATTTGCAGCAACCTGCCCTTCCCCACTGTCAAATGGCAAGATGCATGAAAGCAGCTTGATGTTGTAGAGTATTCAATAAAGTAGAAGCTTTCACAGATTGGCGTGATAGATAAGCAAAAGCCCCTGATAAAAGTATGAGCTATGAAATTGCATGTTCCAACAAAAGTGTTGGATTTGCCAGCGTACAGGTGAGACCCTTTCATCCCACTTTGCTTTGGGGAAAGAAATATCATTGCTTTACGCTTACCCATGCATGTGAAGGTTCTTCATTGCTGATTTGGTGAAGAGAAGTGGCTGACTGGGTGGATCTATTATTTTAAGTAATTTTTTAAAGAACTCAGAACTTGTTTGTGGACACTTTTCTCAATTTCAGTGAAAAACAAAAAAAATCATAGCAATATTTTTAACAGGTTTCCTGTCAAATAAATATGAAATATTACATCCAGAAAGCCATGCTCACTTGGAAGATCCTATACAGAGATGTCCAAATCATCACTTTCCAAGTGCTCCTGGTAGTTAAACTGCAAAAAGAAACTTCTCAGGTAATTGCTTTCAGAAAATCAGCAATTGCTTGTGGTTTCCCACACAGCAATATTTCAGGTTATTATTGTGATAGATGAATAAAGTGGGGCAGTCCATTATTAAATAGTGCATGAGTCATATTTAGTATACACTAGATCAGGTACTGAGAATTGAGTTATTTTTAAAAGCTATTCAATACTGGAAAATCTGTGCCACATTTACACATACTGTAGAACTCCCCCTGGGATTCCAAATTTCTTTCTAGAATTTTAAAAACAGATCTTTAAGATGTCATTAATTAATCTCTCAGGACTGGGAACAAAGGAACAGAAGACTTCTAATTTTTTAAGTCCATCTATATTTTTCAATTACTACCAGTCATAAGTATGTGCTAGAGACTTTCACCCAGTACAAACAGTTATTGGAAGGCAGAGGGGGATACATGAGTTAATAAATTACTTATAATTATGGCAGTTTTCCTTGAATTATCCATCTGTAAAATTCTTATATGAATGACCCTTCAAACAGTTGGGAGCTGAGCAGTTATTCCAGTGAGTTAAACTGACAGCAAAGAGGTACAACATACTAGTAATGAAAACCAGATAGCAGAGACTCTAGAAAACACCACTTGAGCTGTAAAACATTTTTGATATGGTGGTAATGAGACAAATCAAAGAAGCTAGATATATATAAACGGATTCTCGGGAAGATAAGCTAGAGGTATATAAACAGATTCTCGGGAAGATAAGGAGCAAAATTTGGAAAATACGATAGCTGGTCATGAGTACCGATTCTCTAACCATGTGGGACCTGTTCATTAAGTATGGTTTGGGTCAGGAGGAATCTGGAAGCTTGTATTCCGCAGGGATTTTTAAAATATTCAGACCTGTTTTCTTCCAGCTTGGACAAAGAGACAGACATTTTAACTGAGGATAATGTGCAAAAATTATTATTTGGAACCACGGAAGTGTATGCATATTTGTGTGCATTTAAGATACTTTGCACTGGGTGCAAAGCTTATTCATCATGCAAAATGGATCAGATTGTAAAAGAGGAAGGCTTTTTAAATTTTTATTTGCTGTGGAAGATGAGATTGGGATGGAGGATTGGTCAAGAAAAGAGAAAAGAAAAAGACATGGCTCCATTTTTAAGCTGAGTATCACTCTACAAAATTATCCTTATCTGATAAAGAATTTCTGCATGAGTTTAAGCATCCTCTCACGAGTAGTCAGTAACTGTGCATTCATCATACTCTGGGCTTGACCCAAGATCACGGGGTCTGGTCTACAGAAGTGCTCAACTTTCATGGATCTCACACAAAAGTACTTTGAACCTTTAAAATGCTCTGTAATGCATGCTGGAAAATCAGATTCTATGTCCTCAACTTGGACTCTAAAAATCCATGAGTGCGCTTGACCTCTTTGTCTCTTTCTAGTACCTATAAAATAGGGAATTACACCATCTCTTCATAGCACTAGAGTGCTATGAAGATTAAATAATTTTTGTGAAGCACTCCGATATTGCTAGTTGGGCATCATAGAGAAACCCATGAGAAAATTAATCATCATGTCTTCTGAACGACTGTGCACTACATAAATCCTAAGACTACACATCTGACAATGAGGATAAAATTTACGGAACGGCTAATTTTCTAGCTTCTTTGTTTTTGTTCTTTTTTCAGTCATTCTGCTTCTTTTTTTTCCCCACAATCCCCAAAGTTTTTTCTCCCATACTTGCCAGAGATTACTGGTGGTAACAGCCTTCATCCAGCCCTCCAAAATTTATCCTTCTATTCCCTCCCTGATATGCTGTTGAATTCTTCTCTTCCCCTACTGCCTTCCTAAAGCACATTCCAGAGTGAATAACAAAAAACTTCTGAATATTTATTCATTGATGTCTTATTATGCCTTCTGTGGAGAAGAAATAATAAATTTAATGTGTGTTCAACCTGGCACAATGAGTTCTGATCCTCATCACAGCATTTTCATGATGCTATAAAATTAAAATAAAATACTATTACTGTCTTGGCTGTCTCGTATAGGAGTCTTGCACCACATGCAGCTTGGTTTGAGTGCGACCTCATCGATTTCCTGGCATATGAGAATTAAGAGGGGCAAAAAAGAGTGAGAACTGAGAATACTGTTGTACATTTTCTTATTTTCCAGTAAATTTAATAAATTCGGTTTTTAGCAAATGTTTAGAAGAACAATCTGTATATTCTCTTTTTAATTTACATAATTTATTTTCTAATATATAGCACACAAAATAGTTCAGGAATCATTTGCTTGTATTGTTCTTCTTTATAAATTCTCTAAAACTACTTTCCTTGCCATTTTTCTTGAGAAACAGTTCTTCAGCCCAAAATGCATCCTGAAATATCAATATGACACACTAGCTTTGGTTAACAACTCCTCTTAGATAGAAAACATTAGATACATCACACTAAAATGGATTTTTAAGCTTGTAGGGTCAGAAATACAGATTATGTAGCTCCCAGAATTTAACAGAGTTGGCAAAGTACATGAACAGAGAATCAGGCTCATAAAAGCACATTTAGAATAGCTTTGGTGAGTTGTTTTTGTATTTCCAAAGGAAATAATTATTTTATAACACAGCTACAACTGTCTCTCTTTCATCAACATGGATTTTAGTGTTTCAGAAATCTTCAGAAAAAAAATATTAATGGGAAGATAAAACAGGGAAGAAAGACCATCAGAAATTGAATGATTTATGCACGTTTAACCTTGGGCAATTCAATTTCCCCTTATTTTAAAAAGTGAAACTACCTCTTTAATGAAAACACACTCTATTAGGTTAGATGATTTGTAAAAATTTTTGATATAAATTCCCACACAAATGTTAAAAACAAAAAAGCTTTTTTTAACTGTGTCACAACTAGGTATAAGAAAATCTATATATATCAGTTAGGGAAATGGATATTACTATGACAGGAATATTTAGAAGACCAGCAAATCAGACCAGTTTAAAATTTTAGGATGACACTGTTCAGGATTGTCATTTGTTAACAATGAACATTGTGTTGTCAATGCCTACTTCTTAAACATTAACAATCATTATCACTGCATATGCAAAATACTGAGACCTTCATAATCTAAACCTAAACCAGCTATGAGTGTGCAGTATCCTGGAACTGATGTGGTTTTACTTGGCACTGAGGGCTGTCCTTCACTTGACCAAGATCAGTCAGTCAAGGTTTTTCCCAGGGAAAGACAGTTTCAGGCTAGCCTCTCTTCTTTCCTTCCCATCTTTCTTTTCTCATTGCTCTGTCCAATTCTGTAAAAGAAATGAGATTATCTCATCTAGTTTTGACAACTTATATTTTGGGATCAGAACTCAGGCTGACATAGCTTATTCAGCAGAATTCTGGTTTTAACACCCTTCCTACCTGTTCCCCATCCTTAGCTCTGCTCTGGCATATTTTACTGCTTGTGCATGTTTTTCTTCTCCCTGCTTGTGCAACTGTACTAGAGATCTCTCTTTGCTATGGCTATTGTTTTAATATTTAAACTTAGCTGTCTTACACAATGTTATTTGTAGTGTCACAATGGTGTAAAATCCTTGGACATCTTACCAGTCATACTATTTTAAATTTTCTTTTCTTTGGATTCAAATGTTAATAATGTCTTCCTCAACGTCTTCCTGCTACAGATCCAATTGATGTCTGCTTTGTCTTCAAGAGTGGTGAATCCGTCTTTCATTAAACCAGCTAGTAATTTTTCATGTTTTGTCCACAAGCTTTATTCTTCCTTCACAATTTGATAGCCAAACTGTAATATCTCTAGGAAAACACCATTGCATGATTTCTAGTCTTATAGCTGGATTCCCACCCGTTTGGTTTCTGACCATAATATTTCCACTGAAAACATGCAACGCGGGGCCTCCAGGAAACTTTTGGGTCAGAGCTCATTCCCTTACTGCAATAATGAACTAGTTGTGTTCGTAAATCTGCAGTACTGATCTTAAATAAAGTTAAGTTTCTGGAAGGTCCTGCAGGAAGATTGTTTCAAAACCTCAGTCCTCTGAAAGCCTCTAATATTCAGACTAAATCCACCCATTGACAATCTACATAGCTATGTTCTTGTGCAGTAATAGCTTTGCACAGCTTTTCTAGCTTTGCGTCATTTATGCTAATTTCTCAGCTCTTTTTAACTCCCTGTGACAGATGTTTCCTCTTGCCTGACCACACCCATACCATAGACTGAGTGGAAGATACATCCTGCAGTGGTTCTCAGGAGAGCCACGTAGCTGTCCTGCTGTACAGGACCTGGCGTCAGCAGCTGCACTTGGGAGGTGCTGGACGCAGCAGAGCAACCTCAGACCTGTTCTGCTGGTCCTGGGTCGTTTTTGAACAGCAGCACTGGCAGCCCCCAGACCTTGTTACAGTGTCTCACCTAATGCATCTGAGAGGTAGAGCTGCGGAAGGCAACTGCCATTAGAGCGGCTTCTGATGGAAAATGCCTTTTTATCAAAATCAATTTTTTCCCCAGAAAAATTATATTATTTACTGTGAAGGTTGCAAAAAGCATTCAGCTGTTCATTTCTCAATCTGTCTTGCAGAGTAATCAGGAAGCATGTCTAAGGATGCCAAGAGGATTGTTCTGCCAATCTCTACATTGCATTTGTTCAGATACAAATTTCTTTTCCAGTAGGTGACTATTGAAATCTCTCTTAATCCTGACATGTCTAGAAGGGTTTCTAACAAAAAGTGACATTCTCCTGACTATACACATTCACTGAATTCAAACCCACATGCCTTTTAAGCCAAGAGGTTTGGAATGAAATTGACATTCTTCCTGCTCCACCCTTCCACGACCCAACCTCCCCGTCCTGGAGTGAAAATGTTAAAAATGAAATCATTATCAGTGATTTCAATGGTGGTTGTGTGAGTTTAGTTAAAATATGAATATGTATGCAAAAATAAGATTGCAGCTTCATAATATGACAAGTGATTGAGCCTGCCAGCTGAGTCAGAATTTTTATGGAAAAAAAAAATCTTTTGGGGTGGTTTTTCCTACTTTGACATGCATTAAAAATACTTTTAAGACACAACCTGTCATTACATTATAGTTCCCCCATTCTGATACATGCCAGAATCTACACAGTATTTCTATTAATGAAAAAAAGAAAATGAAAAAAAAAAAAGTAGGAATTCTTGCAAGCAGAATAAATAGCTTAAATAGCTGAGTTGAGAGACAGTGATTTTTGAACAAATAAATATGGATTTTTTGTTAATTGATTTAGTCAGTCACAGGAGCAGATTTGAAGACTGGTGAATTTTTTAGATCTATTGTAACCTTGTGAATAAATCCTTCAGTGATTGCACCTATCCAAAAGGAGCATAAGTATTTCAAAAAATCTGAAGGTAAGTATTTTTTAATTCTTGACTGAAATAGAGTTCCATTCCAACATCTAGGAATAGTTTTATCAATTTGAATTTCAATCTTTAAAGCATTTTGCTATAAATGAGCTTAATTTCCAAACATAATTGTCCAAACCATATAACAAAAAAAACCCCCATTACCTCTTGAAAAATGTCAAATGTGCACTTCAATAACTGTAAAAAGTCTTGATTTCTTTGTGCAAAATACATTTTTCAGAAATGACCGTTTCTCAGTTGCAGTCTCAGTTTCAACAAATCCTTCTTTCCCAATATGAGAGGTTATACATTGATAGAAAACACTTGGTCTTCTTCATGCTACAGTGATATTTGGAAGATAACTACTGTTCCCTGCTTCTATGATCCTGGGTAACTGGCAACAATGAGCAGCCCATGTAAAACCATGTTTTATTCATTGTTTTAATGTGTCCCTACTGCCATATCATGACCTTGGCTAGACTGTGCAGATTAATGCAAATTATCATCTGTGATTTGGTTCTTCTCTGGCAAAACTGGAGCAATTACAGTTCCTTGATGCCATATTTTTCTAGGCACCTAGGTAGGTGGTTACTTGGAGCAACACCTGGTGTTTCCTTCATGATTCTATTTCCTCATATCACAGCTAACTCATTACTACTAAATAATATAAATTATGGCTATCATTCTAAGGAGATAAAACCAGGAAAGACCATAGAATTTACCTTTCTGTAAAGCAGTTACGGATATCAGAAATAAATCTTTATCAAAATAAACAGGCTGGACTTCAACTTCACTGTCATTACTCTTTTTTATTGAAAAAACATGTTAGATATAGGGAAATGTTCTTCCTCCATGGAGATATCATTACTTTTCTTGGCCATAAACAGGCTGCCACAGCAAACACTGCACATTTGTCTAAGATTCTAAAGGATAATTTTGTCTATGGTGAAATGCATCATTTTGCTCTGCAGCCTTGAGTGAAACGAATGCTTCAATTGATTCAAAATATTTTATTCTCTGGCTCTCTGAACAACATAAACTAAAAGCAGGGACATAAAGGACATTCTTCTCCGTTTTAAGGAATATTTTTTTTATCTTATATAATAGACAAGGATGTCATACCTACACTTAGATATGCTTAATTTCCAGTGCCCTAAAAAGTGCAATAATAACTGAAGGGCACAAACAGTGTCAATGACATTTTTTTCTTTCACGTTCTCTGAGTTGCAGTGTGAAACGGGGATTAATAAACACAGCAGCTTTCCAGTACAGAGTATTTTTTAGCTTTCTGTAGTACCATGGCGAGCTGGAACATCAATATTTCTTCAAAATCACATAAGTGCTTGTCATCGAATGAAGGTTTAATTCCTTCACGGTAAACTTGCACACAACACACAGGTTCCAATTCTCTGCAAAGCATAATGAACCTAGAGCTTTGAAAGATGCCAAGCCTCACATTTCAGGAGACTGAAAAACTGTGCTTAGCCGTAAAACATAGAGATCATGAAGAGAACTGGTTCCAGCATGATTCTTTCCTTCTATTAAGTTGCCTCTAGAAAATGAGGCAAGTACCACTTCTAAAGACTTGCCTTGGATATGGCCTCTTTATCCCTGCCTGCAGAAAACTCTGGCAACTAGTACCTGTGATGGTGACAGTGTTCTGGAAAAAGATATTGGATAAATAGTAGGCATTGCTAGGTTTTCCTAGCAATGCGCATTTGTTGGTTGGTTAGTTGTTTTTTAATTACCTTGATAAAGCTATTGGAAAGATGGGTGATGAAAATAACATTGCCTACTTCGACCACTACCAATGTCCACACATCTCCAGTCAAATTTCCTGGTTTTCTCCTTGGTATATTGATGACTTCTTTTTCACAGCTGCTTCCTTCTCACAGTCCTGTTCTGACATAACGTAAATTTAACTGTCCATTGCAATTTTGCTGTGGGTCTTCTTTTGCTCAATTTCCATTTCAGAGGAAATAAATATGATGAACTGATAATAAATCTGTTGGTGTAAGCAACACTGGAAAGGGAGTAGGATAACTATTCCTATTCACACCAGAAGAGGACAAGCTGTTGCTTTTGCTCTGCACCTCCTTTTTCAGACACAGGCCCAACCTCAGCAATCAATCTCACCCACTTATTGAAGTGATATGCATGCTTTTACTAGTCTAAAATACGGCCATCAATTATCTAACCCTTTAGCTTTTATCTGTTTTATTTTCTTTCTTTTTTTTTTCCTTTTTTCTGCTCTTTGAATTCACTGAAATGACAAGTTAATTAAACATAGGAACACGTTTATATTGCAAAGGATCATCAGAAACCCCCCACCATTCCCTGCAAATTTCATGAAATCCAGGGTTCCTTTGAAAATTCCTGTATGTAGCAAATGTGGGCTGATGACAAACTGATCTTTTCTGTGCAAATTAATTGTGTCTTTACCACCTGTATGTAAACTATGTAAAATACCTTTTGTAAATTGAAAAAAAAAATACTTGAAAAAGATTCCACCTCAAGACTGGAACACGACATCGAATACTTCAGATTCCACAGTCATGTCTTGTCCTGTATGAGCAATAAATATAATGGTTTCTTCCAGCTTGTCTAGATTTATCAGTACGATACTTGAAATATGTGTATTATCTGCACAGGACCTTTCAGGTAAAAAATCCCCCTCTAACTCATTTTAGCAAGTATTTCTAACCTTTAAATATGAGTTTCTCCCCAGTCCTGAAGGAACTGCTCGCACTGAACCTCCAACTGCCTCATCACCACGCCAGACCACTGAGCCCTGCATGTGGCTGATGAAGTATTTCAATCTGCTTTAGGTTTAACCTGTTTTTTGTATGACACAACACCTACTGTATGTCGACTGGAAAGGGCGATTAACTAATTTTCAATTTGTTTGTGGACAGACTCCCATTTATAAAATAAACAGGCAAATCACTTCAAACAGAGAGAACACTCAAAGCTAAGTGGTATATTTCTTCAGCTGATACCCAATGACCTTTCAAGATGAAAGGATAATAGTCGACACAGTAAAGGAAGAAAAAAAGCCCTGTGTGCTGTTTGCGAGGTTTAGAGGTCACTTGGCTACAGAGAGAGAAGGATACAATAGAGGCTGCAGAAAACACTGCAGAGGCAAACATGGACTAGGGTTTAGGTTTTTTCTTCTGAGCCTGACCATTCACCACTGGCCATCTCCATTTAACAAGAGCCTCTGTTTCCCTGACTAAGGCTATGTTCTGTTTATTGTGTGGAGAGGCTCCACTTATGTATTAGCTGCCTATCTGAACTCCTCTTTGGAGAGCAAATGATTGGTCAAACCCAAAAGCAAAATGGCATGCTTATCCCATTCAGCCGTCTGGCGATCATATGACAGGGCTGAGAGAAGATGGTGGGGATCTTAAAAGACAAAGTAAGATATTATTCCCTATGAAATCCTGTGGCTAGATGCACCTCTGTCTTCAAGTACAATCAGGGCCTTTGTTCTGCCACAGATTCTGGGAGTCAGCTTGCTTTTCCCGTTGGGAAAACTCAAAGCAATTTCCCACACTCGTAGCAAAGCACCACCAGGCCATAAAGATTGTTCTGTCCTCTGAGCACGTTTAGACAGAAATAGAAAATTAAAAACAAATTCCTTTTCATTTTACTGACCTTCAGAAGCTATACTCTTAAAAGCAGACATAGCATTTACACCAACAGAACCTGAGTCTTGACTACACAGAATATGCTTTCAGAAAAACTTTTTCCCATGCCAACTTTTGATTAAAACTTTTTATACTGCCTCTCTTGAAATAAATCAGTGTTTTTCAGCTTAAGGGCTGGAGATACCAGTCACTTCCTGTATATTTCACCTCCTTGCACTTTCTCTCTTGTCCATACACTCATCCATCCTCACACAGCCACCAAATTAATGGCTCTTCTCTCACATTCGGGTTTGAAAAACAGTCCTCATCGCTGCTTAGATATGTTAAACCTTTCTAATGGTAGCCTCTATACAGATAAATGCTAAACTGGTAACCATTCTCAAGGCAGGAGTCAGCATTCCAAAGTCACCTTGAACACTATCATCAGAAATTATTGTTTATCTTTGGGTTATTCTGTCTGCATTTAAATATTAATAATAATAATTTCAAAAATGATTGAAAGAAGCAAAACACTAGTGAAGTATAGTTTAGTCTTAACATTAGTTTCTACATGTGACCAGTATATTTCCACCTTTATCTGACCATTCATCTGAAATATTATTTTTTATTGTAACTTCTTTTTTACCTTTATTGCACTACTTCTGAAAAAATCACAGATTAATTACATTTCTCCTCTCTGAAAGTTGTCTCCAGGTTTTGTTTTTGTTTTGCTATGAAGCTGAAGGTTTTATGTAGAAAAGCAATATTTGGATGGTATGAAGGCAAGGTTGCATATTTAGCACGAGGTTAGAAAAGCTCTGTTTGTTTAGCTTTGTGAAACAAAGGCTGAGAAGGAAGTCTATAAATACATCAGCAGGATAAACATCAGGAGAGAAAAGAACCATTTGAGTGAAATGCCAGTGTTGTCACAGGAACAAATGGATGTGAACAGCTGGAAATAACTTAGCGGGAAATTAAAAGAAATGTCCCAGCTCTTAGAGCAGTCAGGTTCTGGAACACAGCCCTCCAATAAGAAAACATAGGACACAAACCCCCCCACAATAGTTTTGAATATAGAGGTTATTAATAAATGAGTTTTCTGAAAGGTGAGAAAATATATCAAGGAATTTCAAAGACTTTCTCCAGCCTTAGGTTCTTGGGAGTTTTACAATGGTTTTATTTTTTTATTTTGATTTGCCATAGCTGAAAAATCTGAATGGAATTTCAAAAGCAAGCTAAAGAAACTAGATGTTGAAAACAAGTTAATTAGGTCTCTAATTTCTGCCTGGTCTCCTTCGAAAATCCCAGTGCTGAAATGGATCTCTTTAGATACAAGTAGGGATTACATTACCTTGCTTTTGAAATATTCAGTGCTCCTCTGGGAAACTGAAGCTCTCAAATGATTCAGGGAGATACAGGCATAGTGACTAAAAGGTGAGTAAAGTGTTTTTAAGCAACTGTCCCTTCCCGTGATCAGCTCTCAAACACCCACAGTTATAAATATCTACCTGCTGTAACCCACACTCCATGGGTCCAGCTATTTGCAGACCAAGGTCCAGTTCTGTGAAACACAACTGTATGACCTTGGCTTGGTTTTACTGCAAAAGTTATTGCTGAGCTGTGGTAGAGTTCTTACACTGAAGATGTGCATGATGAGAAAAGTGAAAAAAAAGACGGAGGTGAAGTTTTTGAGGTGATTCTAGTTACAAGCTCAGGGAATAAAGAGAGAAATATTAGTGTGAAACAATATATTGTGAATATATATGAAACAATGAAACTGAGAAAAGATAGCAGATAAAAAGAAAGGTAGAACACAGCAACAGCCTTGTTCCAAAGCTGGTGTTCCTTACCCTGTCCAAAAGGTGTCTGGGCAGCACAGACTCATCACATGTCCACCTGCTAATGATTGGTCTAGTCACACATTAGTCTCAGGTATAAGCTGACATACCTATCTAATAAGCACATTAAAAATACAAATAATTGTTGTACACTTGTAAGGTCTGCATGAGTTTGTAAAAAACTCACATTTAACCAAAAAGTTGTTGAAATTTGATTCAGCAGAGGAAGGGTTACCTGATATGAACAGAGATTCAGAATAGTATTTTAAGATTCAGAGGTTCAAGACAACAATTGGCAAACTCAGTTTGATCTTTTTAGGCATATTAACTTTTTAAAATACTATCCTCCTGACCATGTTGGCCGTAATTCTTACTGCCTCAAAGGAGCTGACAAGGTATATGTGTCCACTATCACCTTGACTGAGCTAGAAGTATTTTGTGGATTGTGACTGAAGAGAAGATTTAAAGGATTTCTGCTTCCACCACAGGCCGTGTCATGGCCTTCCAACATATCTATACATGTGAAAACTGTTTCCTGTCAGATCGAATCGGCTCCTTACTCCTTGATATCATCGACATTGATGAGACAGATGAGCACATTTATATCTAACTGGTGTTAGAGCTGCACTGGAAACTTTGCCTTTTGAATGTTAATGCTGTAAGGGAGCATCTGTAATAAGTAACAAG
Organism: Cnemophilus loriae; assembly: GCA_013397755.1. NCBI lineage: Eukaryota > Metazoa > Chordata > Aves > Passeriformes > Corvidae > Cnemophilus > Cnemophilus loriae. The sequence continues at coordinate 613,805 of VZTF01017492.1, read as the reverse complement.
ATGGTACAACACAGAGCAAATTGCTTGGAGACAGTAATGCAGTTGCTAAGAGAAGCAGCTAATAAATATGATTTGAACAGAAATGCTAATGAAATACAGCCGGATGCTTGTTATGTCATTTAACACTGCTGCATATACAGCAGTTAATCTTTTCCAGGATTCTCTTCGCTGTCACTGAGGTCTATGCCTGTTTTTACTGCTTTTACTGCAAATCAGATAAATACTGTCACATGGCAGGAAACAGTGAACAAACGTAGTGATGTAAGGTTACATTCAGCTGGACACCATCTATCTGAATGATTAATTGAAGGTGTATGCAAAAAGCTACCGAAACTCAGCACTTCTGTCAAACAGCTAAAAAAATCAATAAGAACACCACTGTCTTAGTCTGCTGTACTTTTGTGAAAAACACAAAGACAAATCAAGGGTATATTTCCAAACCTGCCAGGAAGTTGCTACAAGATGAAAGTCTTTTATTTTTTCCCCACTGAATTATAGCTTCTATTAATACAATGGCATCTGCAGTAAGGACAGAGTCTAATACGCAACACTCTTCCCATGCGTTTCATCATCCCTGAGGTTTTAAATGTATTCTTGTTCAACCTTTAGTTAAAGATCATTGCTACTGTGAAATCAATTTTTGTTGTTCTCCTGGGAAAATGTTTAAGAAAGATTTAAGTATAATTATGTCAGAAAAGTGGCATTTTGGCACAAGATATTTACATGTGTGTGACACGTGTCATGTTCAGTTAGCTTCGTCCATTGGGATATCCTGATAGAGGAGTACTAATTTCTATAGGCAATTGACCACATGCAAGTCCAGCTCCTTTACAGTTCATGTCCATCCATGTAGGACTTCTTTACTGGGATGCTAGTGGGGAAGCATCTTTTGTCTTGAGTCTCTGAACCAAAACCAATTTACACTTCAGAACATGTAGAGGAGTATCTAAATTACCTAGCCACTATGCCAAATCTATTTTCAGCAAGCACACAAAGAGACTGAGTGTTTCAAGCCAACGAGCTCAAACCACACTGGGGAGTACCAAAGATAGCTAGTTTCTAATCCTGAAAGTAAATGTCAACAGCTTCAGTACTGGCTTTATCAGCGAATGAAGAAACAGTATTTGTGATTTTTTTACACTCAAATAAAAGCTCCCAGTCCAATATGTTGTGAGATTTGTAAGATCAAATGAATGTTCTCTGAGAACTCTTGAAGATATTCAAAATGTAAGAAGCTTTCTGAGTGCCATATGAACTCATTCTGAGGCCAATGCATTTACCAGAAAGACATAATGGATTTGTTCTTTAATCCTCTCTTTGAAATGCTACATTCATAGAATTAATGGAAACACTATGACGTCTTTTTGCTGACTAGAAGTATATGAATAAGCAGAGCTTACAATCTGGGTTTCTGTTCAGTAGTTTTTAATGTTTTTCAGAAATAAATAAGGGTCCGATCCAGAATGATTCACTAATTCACAGATGTAATGAATGCCTAAATAGTTCAATGAACTTTGATGAATGCATTTTCCAATGACATTTCTCAGTAAGACATGCTAAACATCAAACAAATAATATTGAGAGTAGTATGTCAGTATAAATACCAGAAGATTTTGCCTCCATAATCTGTAGTTATTTTGAAATGCAGATTTCTACTTCTGAACACATTCAGACATACACTTGTAGGTCCTGGAAACTGCAGAGCACAAAAGCTTTATGAAGAATATTGTCTGAATGCTCCTGAACTAGAAGCAAACAATAGGGAAGGAGAAAAGAAGTTTCTGCAGTGTCATGGTTTGATTTAAGAAGCAGAAATGGGGTGTAAATCATATTTAGTGTACTTGAAACAGATTATACCTGCACTGGTCTGTTGCCAGTGTTAACTGGCTGCTAATGACTTCTCTAGAAGCCTTCACACAGGTGGACACAGGGCAGAATTAAAAAAGTAATGAGAGGTATACAGTGACTTCTCTGGATGAAATTCTCAATCTCTTTGTCAGACTGTTGACATTTCTGAGTAACATGAAGTTCGTGTAAATTCAGAGAATTTGTCTAATAAGTTTAGATAACTTTGCTAAGCTGATATACTCAGTAACGAGAAAATAGTCTCAATTGCAAGTGGAAAGAGAAGGAAACCTCCAAGGAGTGATATATCCTCTTCTTAAATTGTAATTCTTAGGTGGAATAAACTGCTGTCTGGAGATATCCACTCCTCTCTATCACTCAGCCTCAGCTAAGGTGATGATTCTGGGACATCTCTTCCACATCTCATATGTTTAATTACGCGCATGAGGCTTCTAAGGTGAAGACAGCAGATCATTGCTTTGCAGTGATGCCACTACTACATATCACTGTAGATTTATAAACCCTGTTTTGCTTTCATTTTTTGGAGACGGTTGAAGATGACTAACAGATATGTTTGGAATACTGGGTCACTAGTAAATAATTAAGTAGTTAATGACAAAATTAATTATATTTATTAATATTCAGGAAAACTGGTATGGTTTTTGACTCAAGATAAGAAGCTAACAACCCAGATTAAGGCTTATCCTTGCTTATGAAAAAGCAAGAGGAAACTTAAGAAAAAACTCATAATTTTGGTATTGCTTTTGATTATGGAAACTGGTACGCCTAAAGATGAAAAGAATGGAAAAGACTTTTTGTTAGTCAAATTCTTGATCAAAGAAGAGCATCATATTTCTCATTAAGAAGGACCCTTTCTTTTAACCACCTATGTTAGCAGAATGTTTGCTTACCAATCCATCGTGATCATATCACAGAATCTCAGAGTTGCTGAGTTTGAAATACCCCATCAGCTATTTTTACGCACTGATAAGATCCGTCTGAACCTTTTATTCTCCAGGCTGAACAATCACAACTCTCTCAGCCTCTCCTTGTATGAGATGCTCCAAGCCCTTGATAATCTTTTTGGGTCTTCAGTGGACTTGCTCCAATATGTCCAGCTTACTCTGATACTGGGAAGCCTAGGCTCAGAACTCTGGGTGTGTCTTACATGGGCTGAGCAGAGGAAAAGGATCACCTTTCTTGTCATTATTTCTCCTGACAATGAAAATGTTTCAGATATACATGTATGCATATATGAATGAAAAGACATATATATATTTTGCAGGAAATTACTCTTTTCAACAGTATTTTTGTTAGTGTGAGAAAATGGATGTTCATAGCTAATCTGAAAAATATTTCACATATAGAAAATTTATTTGCAAGAAAAAAATTGGAAATAAAAGGAGAAAATTTAAATGAAATGTCTTGTTTTACCTTGATAGAATATTCTGAATAATTTGTTTTATATTCTTATTTAATGCAAGAGATTTATTTGGAATTCTGTAAATTATAATAGGATAAAAAGAAAGTCTTTTCCTGACAGTAAATATGCGATATGTATTTACCACATATATAAAACATACTTAGTAAATATACTCTGCAGGCTTTAATTATATGACAGAAACCATCTGGCTACTCAGAAACCATGCATTGTGTGTCTACAAGCCATCAGAGCAAATGCTAGTACCATTAGGAAACATATCCAGGAGACCTCCCCTACTTTTGCAAAGCCACAAAAGTTCATGATTTTTCTGTAGCATAAGGATAATGAACTAAGTATACTTATTTTGAACTTAGCTTTCCACCCAGCTTCATGTATGATCAATTTGTTTGCTGGAGATTGTTTATTGACATAATTCTGAAGGCTTAAATGTTAAAAGGTTATGATGGAAAAAAAACCCCACAAGAAATAATGATTCTTTGCTGCAATGGTAAGGCAAAAAAAAGTGTGAAATATTATCTCTCTCAATCTTAAGGAAAATACCTGCTACGTTCACACAACAGTCTGATCTTCAGAGGATGATTATTTACAGATTGGCAGTTCAGTCCTTCTTGCTTCACCACAAAACATGCAAGTTTTATAAGATGGTGCATAAGTTCAAATACTGCTGTCTAATTTTCTTTTTTTATCTTAAATAAATTCTACTTTTAAGAGACACTCTTTTATTCAGTAAGTAAAATGTCTGGTCTGCAATAAGACTACTGAAATTACCACAAAAATGTTGTTGCAAAGTTCTGGCAATGCGGTATAGTAGAGGGAGAAGATTTTGTCTTTTAATATATCCACTGTATTGCCTTGCATTAGATAACTATTGAACTAATTTACTCTTTTACAGATTGTTCATTAGTTCTGAAGTCAACCCATTGAAAATGTTGCCAGCAACATGATTTACTTAAACAACTTGCATTGATGCTAAAGTGCTCTCAAATGGTCTGTATTCAAGAAAATCATCATCTATTCACAAAAATTTCACAATGATTTTCCCCTTTACTCATTCTCTTTATACTTCATCAAAACTGATTTTGCTGTGACGTGCTTTAGGGTGGTCAGGTCTTTCATGGCAAACCTGTCACTTTTTTTTACCCTCCTGGAGTGTTTACAGCAATGACCGAGCAGAAGCTTACATTTTAGAGGATACTTTTTTCAACTTTCCTTTGACTGTTTGGACTTTGTCTGATAAAAGCTTGCTTATAAACATTTCTGTCATTAACTGAAATCAGTGAGACTTTTTCTTGCCAGAGCAGAAGATGGGGCAGTCATGGATGAAACGCCGGCGACCTCTCAATTGGGAAGGATATGAGGTTTTGTAAAAGTAATCTTGTATTGAAAGCAGAAGTCTTTCTGAAGGTCTGTTGGTAGTCCTAAGAGTAAAACTAATTTATTTTTCTTGTTATTATACCTCTAACTGCGAGGTAATTTTTTAAAAAGAAGACTTAATAGATGTCAGTGCTGATTTAAAATACATTCTAAGGTTTATAAATCTCACTTACAAGGTGAAGGATGGTCACAAAACCAAAATGACAGACACCCCCACCACCATTCAGGGACGAAACAAAATCTGATGGAGAGCAAATGTTAGCTTCCTTTTAACCCTCCTACCACAGAAAAGTTAGAGATGTTAATAGAATACATATATTTCATGTTTGGTTTGCCTGTGCTGTTGAAATTAGAGTTTAAGTTTGGGGATTTTGTTTTAGTTTGAGTAACCTTGTAAATACATGGATTTCAGTCATTGTATTAGTTTTGGACTCTACGTATCACAGCCAATCTTTTTTTTTTGTTTCCAGGGCATTATTATCATGGAAATCTTAAGAATAGGAAAATAAAATAGGAAGCTGTGGAGTCCTTTTTTTTTTTTATTTGTATGTATAACAGGCCTTATATTTGGGATGGGAAGAACATCTCCTACCATTTATTTCAACATGATTAAATGAGTACAGCAATCACTTAAACAGCCCTCAAGGAGATGTGAAAATATTCACTCCCTTAAGGAAAGGAGAGTTTTCTTCATATGACTGGCTCTCCGAATGACTGAGACTTCTACTGAAGTGTGTACTATTGCAAGGTAAGATGCAAACAATGAAAAAGGAAACAGATGATGAAACCATCACCTCTGACCTCATCGAAACAGAAATCTTAAGAGAAAAATGCACTCCGTACCTCTGGTCACAGGATTCTGTTTTAAATTAAGGCAAACATATTGTGCAAGCTGCAGACTTTTTCCTTTTAAATTTAAATCTGTACATAACAGGCAAATGCATTTCCTATATTGGAATGGGTGCTCCCAAACCTACTTTGATTTTTTGAATTTTTGAGGAAGGAATGGGGAGGGCTCCTTAAGGGGCCACAAGGCAGGGACGTGCCGGCTAAGATAACTTTAAGCAGATAACATAATTTCAATTTATGTTTAACTGAATTCTGCCGAAATCATAAAGATTCTGGAAGTTAGTACTTAACGTCCATAGTCCAAAAGGTCTGAGCATTCATCCAGACTTCAGAATGATGCTGTTTTTATTAAAATTAAACTACTTCCTACCAAAAGGCCGCAAATGTTCTTCTCTACTCTTTCTAGCAGGCACTAGCATCTCTATTGTACTTCCATTTGTCCCAGTAGGATGATATTTGCCTTTTCCAACATGCCCATCTTAATCCCCACTGACTTTGAGAAGTCCCATCATCGCTGGACACCAGCCCCCATCCAGGGAGTAAGACAGGCTGGGGGGCAGCTAAGAAACACTTAAATCTTACATACCATAGATAAAGAACCAACTTTATTCAGAGAGCACTTGAACTGAACTACCTTAGAGAATGCATTACACAAGGATTTGAACATCATTTCTCTTCTTGCTTACTTAGATGATATCTAAGGGGATTTTATAGTTGTTGCCTTTTATCAAGTAGATAATAGCATATTTAAAATATAATATAAATTAACAATAGCAATTGTTAAATACTATAGACAAAGGAAAGACAAAAGCAAAAGGAAAAAATATAGAACGCTGTTCTTACATAGTTCAATACATTTAAAAATAATTTTGATTGATATTGAGTTAAAAGATGTCTCTGTATGGGATGTATGGCTCAAAAAATTACAGTAATTTATTTTTAATAACTGACTTTCGTTCCAGTTGTAGCCAGTAGTTCATCTTAATTCAGGATTTTTAATTTATCTCCAGGGCCCTAGGTTACCTCTATTCAAAGGTAATGTGCAGGTAAAGACCCTCCTCTCTCTTCCCTTTTTCCAGGAGTTCTGTCTTTGGCCATGATCATCATATTGGACTGACCATCATTAGCAGTCCACTATCACTGGGGCAGCCAGCCTTTCCATAGGAAATTTTGGGAGAACAACAGGGAGAAAAAAGTGGCTGGCAGCAGATAGACGAGAGACAAAGGACTAAGGTGAACTGGCAAGACATTATTCTGAGGAGATATAAATCCCGTAGCAACTCAACTCCCAGGGGACCTAAGAGGGAACATTTTTACTCATTTATTTAGATTCCTGACAGGAACAGAGACAATCATGAATGTTCTAAAAAAATGGGTAAATATTGAAGTACCGAAGTTGTTGGAATAAAGCTGACAAAGACAAGCAAGATTGCTTTCACATTTACCAACCGGAGCCTTGTGAGCCGGTGATCATTCTTAACTAGTAGAATGTCTTGCTCTTCTGTTAAATCTAAAGAGAAGCAGCAAGCTGACTGGAACAGGGCTTTCTACAGTTTACACAGCAGACCTTTGTCAAAAATCCCAAATCAGGCAGCCTGATCAGCACGAACTGGGCCCTACTCCAGTCTATTAGGCCTGAGCAAGGCTCCGCAGTCCTACCAAACTCTGAATGAGACAGTTCCTGAAAAAGTGGCTCCCAGGATCACAGAATCACAGAATGTTCTGAGCTGGAAGGGACCCACAAGGACCATCAAGTCCAACTCTTAAGTGAATGGCCCATATGGGGATCAAACTCACAACCTTGGCATGATTATAAGGTCATGTAAAGCAGAAAGACTTTTCAGCAGTCCTCTCACCTAGGCTATTCATTTCCACATCATCCCAACTATCTTGCTACTTATTCAAAGTACTTCCAAGTCGTTAAGTCCCAAACTTATCTGGAAATTCTCTTGAAACACTGTATTTATAGCAGTAAACAACAACAAAAGAAAACACAAAAAAACTAAAACCAAAACAAACAAACAAAAAAACCGCCAAGTAGCCCTAAATCAAATGTTTCAGGCTGTAATTATACCAAGAACTCAATAAAAATAACACTGACTGTGCCACCGAACAAATTACCTCTGAACTGGTGCAGAGATCTTTGACCAGTACCAGACGCTGGAGTGATGCCTGATCCATTCCTCCTTTTTTACAAGGTTCAGCTTTTTAACTGATAATTCCCTGAGAGGACTATGCCTTTTTCCACTTTCAGAGAAGTTAAAAGTAAGGTTGTTAATGCTAATTTCTTTGAAAAAAGAGGGGAAAATATTAAAACTACTATTAGAAGCTTATGATTTTAAATACTGGCTAGGACACCTGCCTAACATTTACCATATGGCATTTTATATCACATGAGCTGTATACAGGAGGCACATAAGTTTAACATCCCATGGGTATGGAATCACAACAATTTTCTTTAAGAGTGCATCTATCACTTATACAATTATTTACTACATTAATATGTTTTTGAATATTATTCTTATCCACACAGTCTCACATCTAACTATGTATTTTTCCTAATTTTGTTATCTTTATTTTGTGTGGAATATTAATCATTATGTTAAAGTGCAATTTTCCATGAATGGATTTCACCCACTTTTCCCCAAATAGATCGTAATTCGACATGGAGGAAAATATTTTAAAAAGAACTTCACAGGATATTATTCTGTTTTATTATAAAGACCAACAGATTGTCATTAGAGTTGAATAGAATATAGCTTTTCCAATCTATGAATGTTTTCAGGTTAAGAAAAAATCTCCCTCACGCTTAATAAAACCCAAAGATTTGCCCTAATCAGCAAAAAACCTTGTCCATTGCTCAAAAGCACAGTGAGAGTTAAATTCAGTAAGGATCCTGCTATAATAATCACTTACACATACAAAAACTTCAAATGAAAAATATTCATAATAGTGTGCTTCTCCACAGACAAACCAGGACCAAGTGTTCAGGACTACAGCTTAGATTTCCAGACAGAATTAGAGACTTGAATTTTGCATTTCCTTAACCTAAACAAGCACAAAGACCCATAGGCTTTAAACAAATCTGTGCTGAGTTTCTCTTTCAGTTTAGTAAGAAATTTAATTAATTCTGAAGTTAGTCTCTCTCATAAAAGTTTTCAGTTTAATTAGAATTTTGGACAAAAAAAGTTAAAATAAAATACACTGGAGACACTTCAGCTTTAAGCTTTCATTTTCTTTATGACAATTTGTAAATGTACATGTATCAAACATGTCAAAAAGTAGTTAAAATACCTAAGCTTAAAGATTTCTGAATCTGACTTTCCACAAAGAGGAAATATCCACAGATTTCCTCCAAGATGTTTCAAATTAGTGTTCCAAATTTAACCAGCTGAAGAAGGGTAGTTTGCATAAACTTATCCAAACAATTTATTGAACCAGAAATCTGGGCTTTTAATTTTTGCTTTTTATTTCCTAGAAGCAAAGTCTGTTTTAGGATTAAAGAGGGAAAAGGAAACAAAGTTTACATTGAAAACATATACACATTCAAATAAATTAAAGTATTTACAAACAATCTGGATACAGTAAAGGACTCCAAGATTTCTAGCAGACTTAATTAATAAGACTATTGCAAAAATGAGTCAATTTACCCCCTCAAGCATAGCATAATGCTCCTGAGTAACTTAATCAGAGCCATAAAAAGCTTATGGAGAAGATCAGACAATTTTAATGTTCTTCTTCATTACCTCTGAAAAGCTAATCTAAATAAGACAGATATCTGTATAGATCAAATGATACCACCAGTATCCAAATTTACTCTCTTCTGGTGATTGAGACCCTGGAATGGTTCTTTTCATTCCACTAAAAAAATTGACTTTTAAAGCATAAATTCATATGTGATTTCAATTCTAGACCAAGCTCGATTAGTTCAGAAATAGAAAGTGAGAATAAAAAAAAGGTCTCAAGGCTTCCTCAATAAATTAACTCCGAATAGCATTCAGAATCATGGTCATAAGTTTTTATGTTAGTTACAAGTATACGCTCAATTATTTTTTAATGTGGTTTACACTTTAAAGAGAATATAGCTGGGACCAATAGAATGGATTAAACCATTTTGTTTCTTTCTTGTGTACTCTTTAGGAAGTTGAGATGAATTATAGAGCAAAGTAACTAAAGATTAAATACCTCCTCTTTGAGTGACTAACTTGAAACATCTTTTATAGCCATGATTTTTGAAGCCATGATTTCCAAAGTCAGAAAACCAACATTTTTATCAAGAGCATATGCCTTCGACAAAAATGTGATGATAACCCAAATACTGAGATACTGAATAATTCCTAATGATAGGTTTTTATTTTCCTCTTTTGTAGAAGACGATTCGTTTGCTAGATTTTGGCAAATAACAACTGAACAAGTATATCTAAAACAATGCTGTAGAAAAGGTGACCTGAGATCAAGATCTGGAGTGGCAGAGATTTGCAGACATAAGTGAGGGTCTAATGTATCAATATGCATGTCAAAAAAACTCAAGTGAACTTGGTGAGGCACTGATGATAAATAACCCATCTATGTGCTTAGAGATCAATTCATGCACTGAAGCGCTGTTGATTGAAACAAAATAGAAGAAGTATGAGAAAGAAAGCAGTCCAGATAACAGTATATTAAAGGTCATATAGGATGTTTATAACAGAGCTGTGAAGTAAATCACTTAATTTTGCTCTTCGGGAGAGAAAGTATCTTTCCATGCTCCCAGGCCCAGAATGGGTACCAGCATGGTAATGCCAGAGTGCTCGATCCACCGCTTCATTGATTTCCTTCTAGCCAGGGAAACCACCACCACTAAAGGAGGTTCTAAAGAGGTTTGACCCTTGTGGTATTGTCAGAACAGAGGGGTTTAGTGTCCTGGTTAGATTGCGATAATCAAGCTGGAGGCTGCTCATATGTACTGTTAAAGCACTGATCACATTATTCACTTACCTCCTACTGTTTCGTAACCTACCTCTTAGCTGTCTTTTCTTCACCCCAGTCTTCTCCTAAATAAACCAAACTTCTTTTTTCTTCCAATTGATCCCACTTTTGCTGCATCTATTGTTATTTCTGGTACTGTTACCTGAATGATCTCAGCCTTATATGGTGCTGTCACCCTCACAAGACTCCTTTCCCAAAAGCCATCTCTTCAGGTACCTTTGAAGTTTCTCCATTTGTCATTTGTTATGTGTCCTGTCTACTGGTTTCACAAGTCACATCCACATCCTGCTCAGTTAGCTTTACCGTGAGCCAGGGCTTTGTCGGGGATCCAGTCACTCACTGGCAGCTGTAATATCAGCTCACAGTTTCCCTCTTCCATTTATTTGTACTCACCATGATGGAAGGAAAAGGAGAGACCTCCATTCAATTCTGAGTCCAGCCTGATCTCTGTCAGCTGATTACACCTCCTCTAACTTCACAGAGATACAGTGAGCACAGAAACTTACCCTTTCAATTTTGTGTTTCCTTTTCAAAGTTCAACTGCCAAGGCAAAAATCTGACTTTAGAATTAGCTTTTTGGCTGTCATTGCTATTAAATGAGGGCCAGGTGAAAATATCTAAAAGTGAGTAAAACTTAAGATGAACCACCTAAGCCAATCATTTGTCAGGACTCTGCAATACAGAAATTTTTAATTACCTCATAAGGTTGATTATATTAGAATAGGATTTGGAAGAGAAGGAAAGAGAGGCAGCAAAATAGCAGAAGCAGACTCTAAAGCATTTAACAGAATAGAGGAAAGAGAAAGCAAATAAAACAATGGAAGGAGGTGCTTATTTTCCTAAGAGGCTCATAGGAAATATACAAAAGAGGTATCAGACCGAAAAAACAGAGTTAAATAGCATAAGACAGATAGTATTGCTGAGATTGCTGGTTTACCAGCAGGATGTCTGGATTTGCCAACCCAGAGAGTCCCTTTTGCTTTTATGTTCCTAAATAGCATAAGCAGAAAGTGGTAAGAAACAAATCCAAAATGCATGATGAAAAAAGATTTCAGCAGCACTTTGTCCTCAGCTGTACTAGAAGAACTATTTCTTGGGAATATTTCTTGGGAATGCTTGTCTCATAGGACAGCAAATATGAACTGACCTTGCATTTCTCCAATAGGATGAAGAGAGGAATGAAGGAAAGAAGCAAGGAAGGAAGGAAGGAAGGAAAATAGTAAAAAGTTTTTTACAAACATTGTCAGCTGGAGAGAAAATTTTGTATCTTTCAAAATGATATTTCATTGTGTCTGCCAGATAATCCCTGGATTTGTCTGGTTTTGCAGGCCTGAAAATTAAGAAAGAGAGGAGAAAAATTATATAAATCTTTACGTTTTGTCTGATCACTTCCTCTGGAAGATGAATATGCAAAAGATTAAAAGTTAATGACATTTGCTGGTATGCTGAACGGAACTGAGCAACTAGCACAACGATACGTTATTTGCATGTCCAAAACAGGGACATAATTTTTGCCATTAATAATGCACTAGCATATGCATTTAAAGACTTAAATGGCTGTGTAGGTACAGGACATAGCAATCATAGCGCTGAAGCTTTTGTATATGGCAAAATCTGGTACTCATTGGAAAAACATTACAAGACAAATTCAACACGCAGTAGGTTAAACATCATAGTGCAAGTCTTCAGTACGCTTAGGCATTACAACAGCACCTAGGTATTATCGTGATTTGCATTCTGTGTGTCCAAAACAGATTAAATACTCTGTTCGATGTGTCAAGTCAGTTTGTAATGCAAAACAGATGTATATTTGCTTTGGCTTCTGCAACCAATATTTAAAATAGAAACTGGGAAGCTGAAGCAGAGAAATACCATTTTAACATTCAATTTCATTTTACTGCTTTGTCCCTACTTAAGCCTTCATTTCAGCAGTAATGAATGCACACAGTTGTTGGTTTTTAGTATCTCTTTCTTTAGCATAAAATTAAAATGTGCTCCTGTTGAAGCAGAACAAATATAAATTAAAAAATTAGGAAACAAAGACTCCTTTTGCATCTCACCTCTCTAAATACATAACACTCTATTAGAAGCTTCATTTACTTTAATAAAAGGTGTTCTGTAGAATTTAGATATTAGAAATCACAAGAATCTTGAAAAAAGCAGTTATAATACTGTACATAATGGCTATATGCTAGATCACAGTGTTGTGTCAAGATTTGTAAAACAAATTAAGATGAACCAGTGTTTTAGATTAATTCTCAAATCACTTCAAATCGACCACTACTGTCCCTTGGTGTTTCCAATCCAATTTTATCAAATGTAGATGTTAAGTCAAACAAATGGGCAGATTTAAAAAATAACCCAACTCCACAAAACCTCTCATCCTCAAGAAGGCACATTTTTAATCTTATGTGTTCTCCAGCTTGATTTGATGCCAGTCCTGTTTCTATTCAATTCAACAATATAAAATCTTTCTCTTGATTTCAGTGGATTGTAGTTTTCTAATGTGTAATATTTATAAATGCAGTCCAGAACTTTTCTGTGAAAGACAAGCAATTACAGTAGTTGTGGTTTCTTCCAGTCATACTATAGTAAGAATCCCAGGAAGTTATTTCCTTGAGGGTTTTTTCTCTTATTTGTACTGAAGCCAGTATCTGCAGGGTCACTTCTGACTGCAGTATCAAACAAGAATATAAAGATAGTAAATCCACAAATTTTGGTCAAGAACATATATTTACAGATGCTCTGAAGTCTCTGAGAATTTTGTTTCAACCATTTCATGTTAAACATTTAGAGACCAAATTTTTTGGTTTTAATTCAGTCAGTTCTTTCCAAGAAGGATTCTGGTAGAAAATCAGTATCTTTCCCATCATTCAGGAAAATTTGTTCTTTATTCCTGATTAGAAGTCAAAAACTCCTGATGCTTCTTTCTCCCACTGAAACAAGCTGAGTGTAAATTAGAAGAAAAAAAAATACACCTGTCTATCTAGATAGAACACACTAATAATTTATTAAACTAGCAAACACTCCAAGATAAGATTGTTAGAGTACAAGAAGCTGAAAATTCGCTGATGGAAAATAGTCATTCTACGATGTTTTTGTTATGTAACTAGCATATAGTTATATAACTCTACATGCTCAACACTCTCATCTTGTGTTTTATTTATGTTGTTCTAGTGACAGTTCTTCCTAGCCTGCAGACAGGACAGTTTAGAATCTGTCACAAATAAAGATATATTTTCCAATCCAAATTCTGACTCTTAAGCCTGAGATCTCAAAGTTACATATTTCTGTGTGATTTATAAATGACCACAAATGATAATGGTTTTTTCATGTCAAATTGTATCCTCTGCTGTTGTGTTGATTGCAAGGTGCAAACCTAAGCAGATTTTTCTCATGTGGTCTTAGGAATTTCACGATGAACTTTAATATCCACTCTACCCATGTGTCTTGACCAGCATTTTCTGTATCTTATACCAGTAGCGGTCTCATACAATTGTCTGTGTAAAAGAATTTCTCCAAAGGATTTCGTACTTACCAGAAGAAGCAAGGTACTCTTTAGCTGAAAAGTTTTTTTGTTTTGTTTTTGTTCCAGGTTTGTTTTGTTTTGTCGTGTTTTAGAATTATTTCCTTCCTTTTTTTTTTTTTTAATTTTATCCTGGACTGTAAAATGCTGTTTAAATCTACCTTCTACTGCTGTATATCCTACTTCAAAACAGACTTACAATGTAGAGTAACACAGTTCAAGTATCTCTTGGCTACTTTAGAAAAGATGATGTGCATAGATGAACTCCAAAAACTATCAGTAAGCTTCGAAAAACTTACAGGGAAATGGGAACTGCAGGTTTCTAGGTCTATCCGAAAGCTTCAGAATTAAATTTAAAGCAGCATTGAACTCAAAGCAAATAAACAGGCCAGAGCTGCTATTGTACCTGCAGGTAATATTGGCATCATATGGTAACAACCAAGCAGGGAAAAACAGACTGCACAGGATGGAAGAAAGTCCTTGAAAGACAACGAAGAGGAATGTGCAAAAGGTTAACAAAGTTAATGACATTTTCAGGTATACTGAACAAAACTGAGCAAATAGAATGAAATGGAAGTATTTAAGCCAATGGCTGTTTCAGAATATGGCCAAACTGAGGTGACTATTATTATCACTTCATACTTTACGTAAAAAGGAATGAATGATTTCTCCATAAAGCTTCACTAGTGGTGTAGCCAGAGTCATGCTGTATTAAAAAGGAAGGTGTTATGCTAAACTGTGAATTCATATCACTGTGTGACTAGGATGAAACAACATTCACTGAGGAGCACTTATGACTGAAAATTAAGAGTTTTCCAGAGCTCTGGGAGTAGAATGCACATTTTTCACTAAATGTTAATGGGATTTTGGTACCTAACTACATTAACGACCTCTGAAAATCCCTATCAAAGTGACTGAACTGCAAACAAAAAATAGAGTTTCTCATTAATCTCCACTATTGTTCAAGTAGACTGGAGGGTAGCCAGTGTCGTAGCCATCTTAAATGATGTGTTAGTGGTGAATCTAAAAATTATAGATCAGTGAACATGACTTTAGTATTAGGTAAATTAGCTGAAAACACATTTAAAGAGACTTGTAAAACACACAAATGAGCATAATACAATAGAAATCAGAAAGGCCTCTGTAAATGTGAATCGCACTTCTTAAGCCTCATTTTATTTAAAAGAATTGAAACAATAATGTAAAAAGAATTCTTAAATTTAATTTAGTTGAATTTCTGAAAGGCCCTCTAGGAAACATCTGGTCCAAAGATATTAGTAGGAGGGGAAGATAGTCTTAGGGAACATTGTAATATTAGTATAATGTTTAATAAGTGTGCTGACATGAAAGGAAATTTTTGAAAGACACACTGTCTATTAAAATTAAATATTTTCAGATATAACAAGAGTAATAGAAATCAGCAATGGAAACAATATTACGATACTATGTAGGGAGGTGATGAGTCCCTATCTTAACATATATGGTTGGTTTTGGTCAACCGGCTTTAAAATTGCATAAAGGTCAAAAATACAGAAAAATGCAAATAGAATAACAGGCCTCATGATTGTCACTATTTTCATCATGCTGCAACATAAATTTTAAAATGCAATTACTTTAAAACTGCAAGAAAACAAATAATTATTGGTAGTAGAAGAGTAATTACACTGTATTTTTGGCTAATTTTGCCAATTTCTGTGGTAGTGAATTGCTTGAGACTATTCACTGTCATTGAGGCCATTATCTGCCAAGCGCCTATGTCCTTCCTAATAAACTTTCAGACTTAAAAAATCCCTCAAAAACTTTTCTATTGAATATTCTCTGTTAAATCAGAAAAAAAATGTGTCATTATTTCAGAGTTCTAGTTTCATAGACCACAAAACTTTCAAAGACTTTTATAAAAATTTGATAGTGTAGATAGCCAAATTTCAGTTCCTAGAAATGTTCCTTAATACTTCTTAGCTGACTAATATAGAAATAGCCATTATGGCTGAGATCCAGGTTCACTATTAGGAAAAAAAGATCAAGATAAATAGATAAATAGGTAAGCAAAATTGACCAGAATTAATTACTTGATTTGCTACTTCCCTGTGTAATTTTTAATACTTCAAGCAAAAATCAGGTTGTTAAAATACCAAGCTTGTATTTGCCTAGAACTGCTGTAAATTACTATAAAATACCTTCATTCAAGATAAGGCAAGATTTACACTTACAGTAAAAGTTTCATCTACCACTACGCCAGTCAGATAACAATTATAAGTCTACCCCCCACCTCTCAACAAATAACAATTGCTCATTCCTTACGTGTATTTAGAAACAAGCTTGCCCTTTAGCCCTCAAACTGCAGCTCCTTCTAGCTATGCTGATTCAGAAATGGCGCAGTCACTTGAAAGCTCAGTTTACCTAGGACTGGCTGGCTCCTTTGAAGTACAAGGTAGACAAGCATTTGGAAATCCATGTTCAGATGAAATCCATGAAGTTTACGAGTTTTGTAAGGAGGTACAGTTCTGAAACAGAAATGCCAGTTAAGATAAACCATAACTCTTTTCCTTTAGGGAGAGAGAATAACTGTTATGCAACTTTAGTACACCCACATCTGGATCTGACAGCCAGCAACTTAATCTCTAGGATTATTATAGGTGTCATTACACAGGACTGACTCTCAGTCCCTGGAGGAGCTGTAGAGACACAGAACTTCACATAGTTGCCTAAAGATTGCTTACCAAAGGCCTTAATGTGACTAAGATGTTTCATGAAGGAAGCAGACAGGACAGTGAAGTGAGCAGAGACCTGCAGTTTTCTGAAGCAAGGAGCATACTCCATTAAATTTCATCTGGCGCTAGATGGAATAAACAGCGAGGCTGTGTCTACTCTTTTGAATGGAGTCCTAGAAATCAGTACTTAAGCAGCAGGACTGTGACTACAATCACTTTCAGTACACTTTCTCAGTAGACTAAATACACTTACACAAATGATATGAAAGGCTTTTGTGAATTGGACCCTGCATTTTCAAAGCTACGCAGTTTATCCATTTACTTAAGCCATTCATTTAATGCCAAGAGAAAAAGACATACATGCCATTTCATAATTTAGCATCTGTATTTTCTTGAGTGAATTTTTGAAAAAAACGAATTTAATTTCAGATTTTATTTTGCCCACAAATAAATTTCTGAGCACAGTACATCATACAAACCTAAATTCCTTTTGTCAGTGAAAAAACATCATCATATTGAATGCCAAAATCTTCCTAAGCATATCTTTCTTCCAACAAAAGAACTTTTAATTAGCTTAGATATAATGATACATCTCCTTACAAATGTAAAATATCCCATCTGTCAGCTTCTTTCCTTTCCTCCCCTAATGTTGAAACCTATGATGTCAGAAACCCTCGCAATCCTGGCTGACAAATTGCTTAAGTGTCAACAGAGTGGTTTCTGTGAAGGGGCTACTCTGTCCTTGTACTTCAAGTCCCACAGTTGTAACCTTTTTACTGTTCCTCTCTCTAAATGTCTGATTTTCAGTGCATCTGATGAGTACATGTTATAATTAGGCCAGAAAAAATAGGGCCCTTTATTTTTAGGTTGTGTGTCGACACACTCTGCAGTCCTACAGTCTGTGTGTTCTTCAAAACACACAGAGTATTCCCACTGGTTGTCACGAAAAAATCTTCAGCTCCTTTGTCCTGAGAAACTTATAATTTGTGTTTGCCACCTGACTACTAGTACATGTGGAGATATCAGCATACCAAATACTTAACAGCCCTATTAATTTATGACTTGTCATTAAACACACATTCAGATATTCCCATACCTTTCCAAAAAAGTCGTTTTGCATGTGCAGACTTTCATGACACTCGTACTCGCAATGTTTGTTTGCATGCTTTTATGAGAAATTTCTTCTCCAAGTACTGTAGACCATTTGGATAGTGCTTCATGTGGATATTGAAATGGTTTTTAAGTTGGGTGTATAAGGATTTTGGCTTTTTTCAGTGTAGAATTCAAGGTTGCATTTCAGCAGTATAGAGTTTAGGGAAGCTGGATTCTAAGAGGAAGTTTATACGTTATAACTTCCAGTCAGTAACTTTTGCAGTGTTTGTGAGGAAGACAGAAATACTTGTTCAGTCTTACATAACCAGAAATTACATTGCAATACAAGAACTAAATTTTGAGCATTGTTGATTCACTTGAACTTTAAGACTTTAACTGCTTCACAGCTCACTGTTACTTATTCTTGCTCAGGTACGCAGCAGTTAGAGATAAATTAGAGACCCACTTCCTAGTAAGTCTGGAACTTTTCTGCTCAAACTTAGTGTTTTGTCTAGTAAAATATTTAAATCAGATTTATGTGCTTCCTGATGGCCAATTCCATTATTCATTGTCCTTCACAACTTCTTAATCAAAAGTTTTCCCCAATCATTCATTACTTCTACTTTCTTTGTTGTTTTCCTAAGCTTTCCCAAAAAATTATTTTTATTCTTGGAAGTCAGAGGACAGATGAAGTTACTGTAAGTTATAGCGCTAGTAAAACAGGTAAGATTCAGCTGGGGTGTGTGTGATTGATTGAATGATCTGGTTTAGATATGTGCTGGTGAAATACATTATTGTAGTGGCCCCTTAAATAAATTTAGTGTATCTCCATTGAAGACATTGAAGTCAGATAAATCCTAGGCAAAGTGTATGCACTGTGCCACATCAGCATATTTCTCATGGTTTAGTGCAGTATCAATATACGAGCAGCAGCACCTTACAGTATATCAAATACTGTTCTGTGTGTGGCATATTGTACTGAGTTTATAATCCTTTATAAAATGCATTCTTTGCGCTTGTTGAAAATACCACGGGCTTTTTCATGGGACAAGTTACCTTATTCCTAATTTCCTTTCTATATAAAATAAGTTTAACTCACGTTTTTCCTCCTAGGCCTTTGAAAGTTCCATGAAAGAAGAGTCTTCCCTTCCTTTATAACAAAACTGTTGTAAAAGAAAGTAAAAAATAAATGCACTTTCCATTAAATTTCTAAACTTTCACTTCAACTGTCCATCCAAACCTAATGTCATTCATGGAGATAATCCAGCATAAATTTCATGCCATTGTTCTACCAGTATTGTTTCTCCTCTAGGGAGTTATTGACATCTGGAAGTTGCTGTGGAATTTTCTTCTCAAACTGGATAAGAAAGTACATATGCTAGAGAAAACACTAAGGAGCTAACATGCTTAGCTTCTAGCAGAGGCCATAACCATCTTCTCAGAATGAAAAAGTGAATTATTTAAGTCCGTAATGTCAAATAATTGGAAGCAAAATATGCTCAGAACCTTCTCTTTGCATTTGGTCTGACATTTTGGGAATTAAAGGCATCCCTACAGCATCATTCAAATGGATACATACAAGCTTAATAATTGCTAAAAGGATGACATTCAGGACCTGGAAAAATATAAAAGATTTATCTGTGATAAGAGTTTTGGCAGACCTTGCAAGAACAGGATCATATGAGAAAGGTTACTTGGTGGCTAGAAGATAAACTCAATTTTTGAAGAGTGTGGGAAGAGCCTATGGAATTTCTTCAGTTGTTTTGCAAAGGTGACAACATTAGGCATACCAGTATATAATCAAATTAGGTAAATTAATAAAAATACAAGGGAATAAGGAAAAGGATATCTTTACTTTTCCAAAGATAAAATTTGATCAGCAGCTGTTAGTGTGCTATAGCTCAAGAGAAACTGCATAATCAAAGCAAATACATAAGACCAAAAGACATTGTTTGAGGAGGGTTGAGGTGTTATGCTTTATCTCAGTTATGAATAGAAATTTATAGAGAGAAGTGAAAAAAGATTCTTCAACAGCAGCATAAAAAAGCATCTGTTTAGTTTGCCAATACATCTTATGAGAGGAAAAAAATATACATTTTTTGGAAGATCCAACGTGCATTTCCTAGAAAGCAATTTAACAACTTGGAGAATACATCTGCATGAAATAGAAACTTCCTTTGTTTCTGTTTCAAGCTGAAAATTCTTGAACATAATCTGCTCAACTTTATGGCTGCCATATGGTTTTTCTATGATAAATTGCTACAGTGTGTAAATAAATAAGAATACACAAATCATAGAAATTAAGTCATGCAATTCCTAACAGAATATTTTAGATCTAAACTACTGTTGGCAGATCAATGGTCAAGCATATTTAATTTTCAAACTAGCAGAGAATATTTATGTGGATCATTCTGATATTTAATCAATTTACAATATGTTTCATATGCAGCCTTCCTAGCATTAGAATGAGTTATTCTGAGAGCAGTCCTGTTCCACTTCTATGCAGTACTTCTCATTTGTGCAAATTGGCTGCTTTAAAAACTACTAGAGATGGAATATAATTTTTTTTGTCACGAAGAGGCAAAGGGATCAAGCAGTTACAAATCTTGCTGAATTTTTTAAGGGGAGAAAGAGGAAAAACGTCAACTCTTCTGGAAATCCCTCCACTGGCGACCTACAGCAAGGATTTAAAATTAGTTATCTATGCCTGCATCCTCATATTCCTTTGCCGTGAAAGACATAAGTGAGGATAAAAGTGAGATTGAGACCAGAGCTGGCATGGAGTGGGAATGAGGAAATATGGACAGATCTTAAAAACATCACACAGCTCCTACAAGCACAGGCATGAGCGGGAGTTAATCACAGCAATCTCTAGGTGCAGTGATGAATGATAAATAATCAGGCTCATCCTGTGCTAGTCATTTGATATGGTAGTTTGGAGAATGGTGCCTAGAAAGATTATCAACTGCAGTGTGTAGAGGAGGAACACAGCAGTGGAAATGACACATTTTTTCCCCCTAAATATACTTGACTGATGCAAAAATGTGTGGCTCCTGTGGGAAACAGCAGAAAGGGAAAACAGCAAACAATATCATTCACTTTGTATAATTATGCAGCTTTGGTGGTAACTGTTAGAAATAGTTGGATCCCTGTTTCTGGTACACTCTTTTAATAGTTCCTGTTAAGACGACTCAGATGTTTCTGAAAATAACATTAGGGTAAGAATCATGTTGTCAATATAAAAGAAATTATATTTTTAAGTGAAACCTCATGCCATTATTTTGGAGAATGAACATGAAATTTGGAGAGTATGTCAGATGAGAATCAGAGAAGTTCCTCTGTTTCTGTAAATGCTGACTTTAATTTCCACCTAATTATTTGATTTATGACATTCTTTTTCAGGCTATTTATTACAATCCAGAATTCATGTAAAACGAAATAGTCCTATGTAACAAGAACGCTATAACTGCAAAAATAAGGTGCTAAATATTTAAAGAAATGTCCAGATTTACTGACCTACATAAGTTTAACTGGGTGTATTTAAATTACAAAATTATTTTTAATAGTATGACGATGTGTTAATTTGTTCCTGTGGAAGACTTGCAACACGGTAGTGAAATCTCAAAGCTATATGAAAAGTGTTGTTATTTTCATATCCTTTTAATTTGATAATTTATTTAATGCTTAATAGAAAAACAAAGGTCTTACAGATGAAAATTAGGACATATTAAAGTGCCTTTTTATTTTGAACCACAATTAAACCAAAATATTGAACATTAGAATAAAAGGAAGAGCTAGCATTCTTAAACAAAAGCAATTATCTATGTATCTGCAGAATTTATTTAATAGTGGTCAGTCTAGCATGCATCGATACAGACAAGCGTTTACTCAGTAATGAGCACAAATCATGATTTATATTAGACTAAGCAAAGTAAATTTAATTTGAAGAAAAATCAAAGCCAAAATGAAGTGTTTCAACAGGATCCAAACCAAGAACACAAGCAAAGGGGTCCAGATAGGCACCTGTTTAATAGGAAATAAACCCCCTCTCCAATACCTTTACTGCTTCCGTGACCACCATCCAAATATCCATCAAATCCGTAATTATTCACTTTCTCAATGACTTTTCACTGGTATCTCAAAGTGAATTACCATTGCATGCTTATGCTTATATATGTACTTTTGGTTTTCAGTTATTTCAAGTGTCTGTTCATTAATTGGGGCACATTAGAAATATGGCAATATCTTCCACTGCCTCTCTTGTGTTTGTATTTTACTTTTATCACAACATAGTAATCGGTTATGTAAAGCTGAAAGCTTTTAAAACACCAGTATTAAACTCTTATCGATGAAATGCACATTATAAACATTGGTGTAAATATAATTAAAAGGAAAGTATAACATCTAGCATAAAATAAAAATATAGGTCACTGTTTCTGACATAACAGCTAGAAAGTGCTTGAAAATGGAGTAAACAAACTCAGAGACACAACCTAGAATAGATCTGATTAGAAAAAGAGCAATAGATCAATAACTTTGCCTCCCTGTCTAAACTTTCATATGGTACATCCTCCCACTGGGTTAGAGGCAATCAAAGAATATTCAAAAATTATTATTTTCTGTTAGCCTATAGTATACCTGTACTCAAAAGACAACAGAAATGCTACCCTGTGTTAGAGGCGCCCTCCTTTAACTGTGGCAGTAATTAACCTGAGGAGAAGTTAAGGAAGAGAACAGGTCAATTTTCTCATTTTCTTCTTCAGGAGAAGACCTGGATACGCAAAGGTGTCCTTCTATGCTGTATTTTCTATAGAAATAACCTTTCTTCTTCTCACTTCCAATATTCCTCCTATCTTTCATTTGTGAGCAGCTTTTCACCATTCCTGTGCTGCTGTTTGCCGCCACCTCCTATATAAACAGCTGCTGGATCACGTTCTTCACTAAAGAATCAGTAAAATTACACAGGTTAGGAAAATAAGGGTAATAACACCAATGTCCCTATTTCCTGCCTAGTCCCTGCCAGCAGTTATGTGGGCCTTACAGAGGGAGAAATGATCTCCAGCACGAGCATGGGAGAGATTGGCCAAGGTCAACAAGAACTGCCTACTGAGAATCTACCTTTTCTCAAGATTTATTCTGGACACAAACACAAGTTATTGGCAACTGCATCAGCTGTGAGCTGAGAACAAAAGATGTAGCGCACAGATTTTAAAGCCTATCAATCCGTAAGAGCCTTATGAGAACAGAGAGTTTGACTGTCAGTGCAAGGAGAGAAGGAGTTTGTCACCCACTTGGCAAATCTCAAATAATTAAGTATTATTAACTGCATTTCAGCATGTCCCATTAGAATTAAAACTAATATTTTATCTTTGACAAAGAAAATTTATTGACTTTATATTGAATATTCAGGTCACTGGGGTTATATATGTCTCTTTCCAGTAAAATATCCATCACCGGTATCGTTTAGCCTCAAAAGAGAAATCTGAATTCGTTTTCTCATGAATATTATACTCCCCAAGCAGATATGAAATATACAGGCTTTCGGAGTTAAACATGTAAAACCAAAGCATTTTCTTTGTTAATTTTTAAAACTGGCAGTTACCCATAGGGAGGTAAGTTCAAATAATCACATAGATACGGCATCTTACTGCTTTCAAGTACTGTGTAGGCCCTCCTCTCTTTACTGAGGGCTGTATACAGACTGGATGCTATCTATTTACAGCATTCAGCACATACTAAATCAGTATCTCCTGTGAGTTTCCACTGGAAGAGTTACACATCTGTGTAGGCGCAGTTTGACACCAGTATAGCTGATGTAATTCCAGGGTACTTAAATCAGCTGTATCAGTCTAAGCATTTTTATAGCAATACCTCTGTGATTTTATTAAGGGAGATCAGGGAGTGTTTTAATTTTACCAGCCAACTGTAAAGACAGCATGATAAGTTTGATTAGAATACAACAAACTGCTGATATCTTGTGCCATAAAATTCAAATTCTGTTAAAGAAATTATTCAAAGATGAGGAAAAGAAAAGAAAAGAAAAGAAAAGAAAAGAAAAGAAAA